>NW_019059608.1:1069859-1119950 GCF_000696155.1 Zootermopsis nevadensis
ATTTGCCTAGGGCGCCAAATATCATTGCGCCGGCTGTGAGCAGGGAAACAAAACACACTCTACAATTATTAAAACTTTTCCGTAGATGGAAGCTTTTATTAAAGGGACATATATGTTATAAGTTATTTAGAGAGCGTCTTCTAAACGCATGTTTCAATTAACACGGCTGTGTTACTTTGCATCCTGTAAATCCCTCACAAATTATTAATTGGTGACCTCTGACATATACATAACCTTCTAGCTGTCACATGGTTGAGAATGGACAGGGACTGGACACGTGAGAATCTAGTCGATTCGAAAATTTTACGAAGCGATGCTTGCGTTCGTGTCCAGGTGGTTGACTCACAAACATAAAAATCAATTGTCTGTTGTATAAAATCTAGATATGTCTATATAGTGCGGTGTGTCGAACCGTTATTATGAACAACTGACAGAGGTCAATGAAAATGGTAGAAATAACAGTAAAATGCCATTTTATATGAAATTAAACTAACAGAAATCCACATGAGCGTTGAGAATTAAATTATTAGAGAATAATTTCCGAAGATGCTAAGAAAAGTTTAAAATATTATTTAGCAGACCAGTATGTTTATCCTTGCCACAAAATGAGGCAGCCGCAAGCTGGAGTCAATTAAGTTTTCGGTCTCGCCTTAGCACTGAACTTTTTGCTGAAGTCGTGTTAGAACTTTTGTGCGGTTGCTATGTGGCGAAAGCCTAAACGAAATAACACTATGGTTAAGCAGAATCCAGAGGTTAAACATCGATACCAAAGCCTCCTTTTGTGTATTGTTCTGAGCTAATTGTATCCACCTCCAACCCTCACTACCCACCCACCTAAAGTTCATCTTAAGTCTGTGCTTGAAATCGTTCTGGATCTCTAAGTCCAAGACTCCCAGGAGATTTTCCAATTACAATTCTGTGTAAATATCAGATCTCCCTCTCGTAGCAATGCCCAGATTATATGATAGTCTAGGTGAAATGTTGCCGAGTATTATTGAAGTTTCGTGTTCAAATTTCGGTCCGGAGATCGCCTAAACTAATTGGAGGTTTTAGTCGTTTACCTCAGCTCTTATAGGTAAATGCCAGAATAGTATTTGAATTTGGCCACTGTTACTTCCTTCTATTTTGTATACAATATATTACTAACTGACGTTATGTATTCTGAGCTACTGACAACGTAGTTAAATATACCAATAAAAAGGATGGCTATCTTCTGGGTTGTAGCGCCCTGCAGTCTTCATTATCAGGGCGATTACCATGATTATGGAGACAGCAAGGACGTCTAAACCGTTGGTAAACGTCTGCATGACTACACCCAGATGACAGCCATTTTTACTCTCCACTGTGAGAACCTCAAATGCTTCTAATAAATAAACATTTTCTAGAAGATAGGGTGGGATGATAATTGTATAATAAAAATCATTTACATAATTTTTTCGTCTCCTAATTGCATCAGAAAACTCGTTTCTGTTCGTTATATATGGTACTTACATTTTTAAACAGTCTCACACGGCTGTTTACGTGTAGTTGTGGCCTTAAAATGACCAATGAGCGGAAACGCACATGAAGTGCCTATTAATGTGGCTAATTTCAACCGAAATTAAAATGGCTGGACAAAGCTTAGTAAATTTTCCGAGTATCAATTTTCATGAATATACGTTCATCCGTTCTTGAATTATTTCTTGCGTACCGACAGACTGACGGATAAAGCGATTATAATAGGCGCCAGGCGCGATCGCGCTTAAAACTAGGCCAGCCTGAGCTGTGGTACTTCCAAGCCTAAGAAACTACACAATAGTCTTTTGAGAGTTGATTTGAAAGGGTTAAAGTGACCACCATTCTTAGTACGGTACGACTTCGGACATGCTTTAATCCTCTCCAACCAAGTGATACTTTTATATGTGGTTTCTGTCGTTTTATTACCACAGTTTCATATCCTGGCCTTGCATAGCAGACCTACGAAATTCGTCTAAAGTAATGGAGCGTTCTTGTTCGTGTTTGATGGCCTGCAGCTACAGAAATGAGCAGAATCTTCGTGTTAGTGGCGCTTCGTTATAGCTCAAGATGACAGATTAATAGCAGTGTGAAAGTGCGAGGAACTCTGATTATCGAGGAAATAACGTGGATATAACTTGAGTTCGCTCATGTGTGGAGTAAATGCTAACTAATTTAAAGTATTATGATGGGGAAGGAATATAAACACGTTATGCGTGATGGGTTCTTCGTGCACCTTCTTGTGTTTTTGTGTAATACCTTTTGTTAACTTTTGTTCGAGTGCTTTATGTTACGTACCTTTATCCTATCCTAAATATGCCTTAAAAAGTTGGACCTACTATTCGTAGTGAAGGTCTGATATTATACACATTTTTTATATCAAGAGGTTCTTCACAATGGAGATAAATTATATTGTGGTGATGAGGGCAACCGTATCTCAGAAGAATGAAGAAAAGCTATGAACTGGGTTCAAACAAAAAACTTGTGTACTTTGACGAAACATGGATTCTTCCAACTTATCAGTCGGGAAGGGTTGGTAAGACAGTAAGACAGAGGGTGTTATGAGGAACGACAATGCTCTTCAAGACGTCTTCTGCTTCGAGAAGTCAGTTCATTGAATAGGGCTTGTGGATGTGCACTGAATTAATGTCACTGAGGACTATGTTTAGTGGCGGACTAAACTTCGAGACTCCATAAAAGACTGAAAATATCTTGAACAGCTGAACTACTATAGGTTTTCTAGAGGGTCTCTTAGTCTTGACATTAGTTAACAGACGATTTCTTTGTTCTGGTTTAATAAGGCCGAAAATTGGTAATCACTGTATTCAATTGTTATGTTAGACTGTCTGTCGCCATTCTCATTCAACTAAACCGAATTACTGACGCGATAAATTAATCTAATGAAGTGCGTCTGTTGTAGCTGATAAACAACGGGAATCGGAAATCTCATCCAGTTCAAGTTGACCTAGTTTATACGCATGAGCGCGGACAGACCGCAACAAATCTGCTTGCGAATGATTCATATCCATTCACTACAGAATGAATAACGTCATCACGAACTTTGCATACATGTATTGACAACACTAGCCGGTGGCAGAGTGCGTTTTAGCATTCTGAGCGATTGGTCAATGCAGGTTGTAAATCCACGTGCAGGCCGGGTGGTAAGAGACGCGATGCAGGAAAGCATTTCTGTGTCGTATCTCTTACCACATTTCCAGTTTTAGACACAAAATCTATAATTCAGGCTAAAGTGATTCGTCATTTTATACTTCACGTTGACAGCCATCTTTTCTTATCAGTTTCCCTAAAATAATTGTCAGATGTATGTTAGATGTCAGGTTCTCATGGTGGCGAATATGAATAATTGTTAGATCTCGTAAATGTTGAGTGATTTTCAAGGATATGTCGTCATGCAACATCTTAGTCCTTACGCTCTATATCGCTTGTATTTCTACGATCGTCGTAGTTCACTCAGCAATAGTTACGTGGGTGCAGGAGTCGTAGAAAGAAGGGTGTTATAAAAAAGGTAATTTAAACACGCTGTGTTTTAAGTTAGATTTTCTTTTTGATAAAACGTCAAGAGCCTGAGGATGGTACTGTGTAATCGAAAAATCCAGCTCTTAAATACTCTCATTATTAATAAATCAAAAGAAATTATTGTGAATGACGGAAAATTTGGACTCTATACATTTGTAACAATAGGCCTCATTTTTGACGATGCAAGTGAGTTTTTATTTTAATTGGAGAGCGTGTATTTTTTAATTTAATAAATACCATGAAAAATCGAAACAGTTGATACATAAAACAAATACTACATTTGTGAAAGCAAAGTTCATAGTCTCATTTAACTATTTTATACATTGGTTAAACATTAGTGTCTCTTCATCCGTCTTTTATTCTCATAGGAACCGTGTCTTTATTTTATTTAGGAGGAGCTCGGCAGACGTCACTCTGATTACTAACTGTCCGACCACAGCATGTCAGAAATTTGGAGAAACAAACAGAATAGGTATTTTCACATGGAGACGGTAGGAGAGCCAGCTCTCAACACGTAGATTTTCTGTTTTATAATGTTGAAAGTTGGATCGAGTCCAGAGAAACAACAATACAGAATTCAGAATTAGTCTTTGTATGTATAAAGTTTAAATGTGATGGCCTTGGTCCGACTTCGCTGTGAGAGAGGACGTGTTTGTTAAGTTGTTAACTTCTTTCAAAATATATGGTTTATCATTTTCACTATGATAGTGCAGACACATCTTTATTATTCTGGGTACAATTTTACACCTGAGGTACCGGTAAGTTCGCTTTGAAACACTCTGTATAGCAGTCGGATCATGGGACGCTATTGCTTTGTGAGGATTTACTTTATTGGACATCACGTATTTGAACTGACTGGTAATTTAATGTTTATCGCTGGGATCACCCGTCATGCTGAAGACGAGCTATCTAGAGGCTGTTCAGACCGACCCGAGTGTCCTAGAATGTAGGCCTACGTTTAATCCAACTAATAGACTGCTTAGCTAATCGACATATAATTATACGTAGTTAAGTACCACCACGTGCTGGAGTGAGCCACTTGGAAGTGTGTATTGGCTCATCATGATGCCTTGTTTGAGGGACACCAAAGTACGTGCCTTGTGACCCGTGAAAATTAAGACAAACGTAGTTAGTTGTACGCAAGTAGAGTGCTTATATTTTTTGCGGGTTTGCATTACCCAGTCTTTAGGTACATTTATTGCAGACACAAGTAAATGTCTTCGTAGTTTCGTTTTAGCCATCTAGTGCACAGCTCGCTTAGCATTAAATTTTCGTACCGTCGAGAAACATACAAGTCCATCGTTAATTACTGTTACTAAGAACAGATGGGTGCAATGTATCTCATGAGATGTTGAGACCCAAAGCAGTTTGGAAATAAAATTAAAACTCTGTACATTTTAATCTAATTTAGCTTGTGTAGCGTATTTAATGTTAATGATTAACACGATAAAATTGCTGGCATGTCTGTTATTAAGAACTTAAAAGATGTAAGTTGCTTTAACTCCCGTTTTATAGAAAAATCTTATATACATTACAGCAAAATGAGAGGAAAGAAACATGGTAAATTATACTTCAAAAAGATGGTCCCATTGGAAATAATCCTCCAAGGTGGACGCGCTTGTTTGTCAAGGAACAGCCCAGCGACTTATTATAAGTAATAATGACAAAGGGAAGGGCGTACACAGATCGAGATTTGTTGCAGTCACTTTGTGAATATCGTTACAAACCAGGTCAAAGTAAAGTGAATGAGATTTCCATCACTTACCAGCTGCAAAATGTCATTTGGTTACATCAGTTTAAAGCGTTTATAATTCGGTTTAGCTGAAGGAAAATACCCGGAGCCATGATATTTTTCAATTGGAATAAGTAGTCACTAATATTCGGTATTTTAAGAGTGTAAACTACGAAATTGTTTTTTTATACGATTTATCACTTGAGAAGACAATCTTGACAATGGAATGGATTGAAGATGCCTGTCTTCTGAGTTATTGCGCCGTGTAGTCTGGTAGAAGTTTACAAACGTTTCAGAGGTCCTTGCTGCCTCCATCATCAGGGCGCAACAACCCAGAAGACAGCCATCCTCAGACTAACTGGTGTGATGCATTATTGGCATTGAATCACTAAGTTTGTTTCCGTGCTCTACCAATCAACTGATAGAGATACCCTGCACTCTTGAAGACAGATTTTTCTACCCAGATTGACTGTTTAAATTCGAAAAGGCGCTGATCCCCGTCTCAGTACTGTTCTATTTGTTCTGCTGTCTTGGCGAAATCTCCCGTTTTCTCTCATGTCAGTTTCGCTGTCAGGTATAGTTTACCTTGAGTGATAGATGCGCAATTAAAACGACGTCATGTCGGGGCTTTGTACTGAGGGAATTTAAGCCCTGGATGATGGAATGTCAGCTAACCAGACTTGATCTCGAAAATTCAAAATACAAGCACATAAATATAATACCAACATGGCTACACGAATAACCACAATCCTTCCTTGGTTGGGTTGGATCTTGTTCATAAGATGGTTTCTTCGCCTCATTAAAAATTTGATAACACCTCAACCTTATTTTTTCATAAGTAAATATTTTATATCAACAATAACAGTGTAAAGAGCAGAGGTAGCATCTTCTGTTTGTATCGTTATGTAGATTTTGATGGGTTTTAAATTATTTTATGTCAGCTGTCTGAAACTCGGGCAAGAACTTAAAAATGTTTGTTTTTCTTTAGAGCTGCAGCTGTGTAAAGGGATTAGCACGCTAGTTTTTTTTTAATCGTTCAGTATTTTTTATTCCGAATCACGAAATTATGAAGGTTGACTGAAGAAGACACGTGAGAAATAAATACGTTCCAGAATTATGGTTGGAAACAAA
The DNA here is from genome assembly GCF_000696155.1 of Zootermopsis nevadensis. The sequence goes on from NW_019059608.1 coordinate 1,076,254, forward strand.
TCCCGAAGCGACTGCATCAGCATGACAGAAGATGTTAGGGACGTTTGACAAGACTATATTAGTCCTTGTTGCGTGAACAACTAAGAGCTTACTTAGTCTGTGAAACAAATGATTTACTTACAAAGCGACTATTGTGTGTTGTTTGGCGAGAATATTATATTAATAGAAATGTAAATATGTACAGCTTGTTTCGTAATCCTTTTGTAGGTTGAATTTAAAGTTAAGAATCTATTTCGTACAAGAGGAAGAGGGTAGGACGTACTGATTAAGCAGCCTTTTAACTTTCAAAGCCGCTTATCTGTTTTAAACTGGTTTAAGTATTATAAGTTCTGTGTGTAGTTTACTGCAGTAAATAATGAAATATATTTCCCGAAACAAGTGTAACATATTACATTTTATTGGTATGTTTAAATAATTTTCGAGAGTTTAAATGGATTGAAACGATTTAAAACAAGATGGCTGTCTTGTGGTTTATTGTGCCGTGTAATCTGGTATAAATTCGCCGATGTTTTAGAGGTGCTTGCTTCTTTATTCATCAGGGCGACCTGTTGATGTAGACCAACCACTTATGAATTGTAGGTCAATTTATACCTGACTACAAGGCGCAATGTCCCAGAAGATATATTTATAATCGTAGTGAGAACCTGAAATCTCACCAAGAAACAGTGTGTTTCAGCAAATGCAAATAAACCAATCAACGAAACTACATACGCTGATGTCCTATATGCTAATGCAAGTAGCTGTGAATATTATACGTTGCTGCGTACAATATTACTATCCAATTACATAAATAAATGTTTGGAAGGACTATGCAAATAATACTAATTTCATTGCTGCACAGCAACTTGTATGTAAACATAATATTTTACATTCAAGGTAACGTGTGACATGCAATAACGAGACGTGTTGTATTATTGATTTCCAAGTTTTGGTCCAGTTACTTAGTTGGGAATGCTGATACGGTGGTGTAGAGCGTTGTTCCAGCAACAAATCTCATGAACAATGTCAGTGGGTCCTCTGAGCAACTGTAACATTTCTGTTTGGTGTTACAGTTAGTGGTTGTAGACGCAAATAGCCAAAATCACAAGCTTTAATAGTCCTGATATTTTGTTTTGGTCTCAGTGAATTAGAACAGTCATGTCTGGTAGTAATTAAATCACATAATGACGTAATCAACTAATTGGTTTGCAAGACTCATACAGAAGGAATTTCAGTTTTGTGTGAAAGAATGAAAACGGGTTATAATTGAAATTCTTTCGAAATACTCCGTTACTGTTAAAGTTTTGAACTTTCTTTCTCCGAAATGAATATAATTACTCTTTTAAGTCTTAAAAGGTTTTAAGTTTGTTTGACACTTACTTTCTATAGAAAATAAATCTAAGAGCTTAAATTAATTTTTCTCTGATTGAATCTATTGAATAATCCGTCGGGCAGCATTAAGTACTTCACTGCCCACATCTCTGCATTTAATTTACTGAAACGTACACATTTTTTAAAAATGTTACGTCATGTTAGATGAGTCTGTGGAAAAATTACGAATGTCTCTTTCTGGAAGTTGATCGTCTTAAATAGTCATTAATGACCAGGTTACTATAACAATAACGCTGTAGACCTGTAATAGAGAGGTCCTGCTTTTAAAGACGAAGTATGAAGATTTCTGACGATAGAGCGTTGAAATTTGTAAAATTGTTCTTCCCAACTTTGTAAATCGTCCAAATTATAAAGTAATAAAATCAAAACGTTTTGGGAGCTTGATTAGAATGCGGAATCTAACTTATTTAACATTATTTTATTATTATACAATTTAGACGTCATACAAATCCGATAGAATGATTTTACAGATTACCAGACTATTATTTTGGCATGATTGAGGCTTTTCGCTATTTTCTTCAGTCCCTAAAAATAATCGGGACAGTGATTTGAAGAAGGCATGATCGCATCCTTCAGAATCCTTGCCTTTTTACCATTCATACCATCTTACCATCTCATTTAACACCATATAACCACTGCAGCTAACACTGAGTTGTTGATTAATTTAGGAATCAATAAGCAGTACAAAAATATATGCATACAATCAACATGCAAACAAATAATTGTTAAAAATCTCCCCATTCCGCAATTTTCATATTAACATATCCCGATTTTAACATAGTCCCACATATCATTTAAGTTTCAGTAATAATAGATGATATATGTATCCCAGTGATAATACTTTTACATTGCATTATTTTCCACGCGAGCAAAAAATCCCCGAAGGCTTCATACAAATGTATAACAACAGGTGCATCTTGCAAATGAAAATCGATATTGGATCCTGCACATTAACATGTATTCCACATTTTGTTATCATGATATACTAAGGCAAATAATTTATTATTGTTTGTGCCTTCTCCATTGGTTTTATTAATAGTATTTATTGCTGCTTAAAGTTTTATAAAGTCTTAACACTGCGTTCTTTAGCTATTTACTCACATTTGTAAGTATGGAATCGCACCATAGAGGCAACACAGCGTAATTCAATTCTAAATTCTGACGTATATCTGATGGTGAAATATCAAAACGTATAGTGCGTATTTATTATCACATGTGATGTAAATATTAACAAAACGTTTGTTCTGTATGATAAAATACATTTGTTATATTGACGGCATATTTTGTAATTTAATAGCCACATAACACGATGCAACTATCTATCTATCTGTCTGTCTGTCTGTCTGTCTGTCTGTCTATCTATCTATCTATCTATCTATCTATCTATCTATCTATCTATCTATCTATCTATCTATCTATCTATCTATCTATCTCTATCTATCTATCTATCTATCTATCTATCTATCTATCTATCTATCTATCTATCTATCTATCTATCTAACTATATATCTATCTAAAGACTATTATAATGATAGGTGACTTTATAATTCTATGCTAAATATTTATTTATACTTCCTTCCTTTTTTTCGTGTTCCTTGATGTGAACTTATCTACGGCTAAAGATCCTCCTCTGCCTAGGTCTCTAAAGCGAACTCTTACAAACGAAATCTTGAAAGATACACAACTAAAATTTTATGAAGTATTGCCACTCCTATTTTGTTAAGTGAATGTGAGACCTGTACATTCAATAGAGCAAAAGACAAGTGAAAGACTTGAAATTAAATTTGTAAGAAGTTGCTGGTCTTACTTTATGAGATAAAGTAAATAATCTCGCTACAAATATCAGTACAAGGAAAAAGATTGAAGACTGAAAGCTGAATTATTAGGAACGCGTTGTACGAATAAATGCATGTCGAGCAGTTCGACGGACTGTGAATTATAAACCTGTGGGACGCAGGGAAATTGGGCTCCCGAGGTGAAGACAAGGCGACGACTTAAGAAGACTCCCACAAGGTCGGAATAGGTCTTTCAGTTTTCCTTGACGACGATGCTGGTAATGATGGATAAATATAACGCCACTTGCGTCTTAATTTCTCGGAATTTTTTCTCTACTGCGCAGAATACAAGAGACGCGTGATCTGATTCAAATAAACCGAAGTGTCTTGAGATATTTACGCGTTCAAACGTAATGTAGAATCGCTTGTTTATTGCCTACAAGGGCTTGAGTAATGGAAATGAAGGGATCTCTTAAGATATTTACGTCTAGATGGAATGAGAATTTAAAAGAGAAAGGTCTGAAAGAAATTGTATAAGGTTGCGGATCGGATTTTAGTGTCTGGTTGTTGTGGAACATAGTAGTTGAATCTAAAAATTCCACAAATGGAAGGAAATTACTTTTTTATCTGTGTGACTATGAACTTTTCAAGTTCTTTTTTTCGAAGAAACGTTCAGTTAGAGATTTATTATTCTATTCCATTTTCCTCTTTACATCCCACTATTTGCCGATTGTTCTTCGTGCAATGGCCTGCTCTCCTTATTCAAAGATTATAAATGTTTCCGGTGAAGATAAATTCAAGACCACTTTGTCTTAAAAAACAAAGACAATTCATGTGATTTATGCTATACTGATAGGCGTGCGTGGTGTGGCGAGTATGTTATTCGTTTTTTCACAGCGTCTTACGGACTGGATACTTGCCATGTTGAGAATAACAATGATGAACTTCCGTTTGTTCGTCATATAAACCTACAAGTTGCATTTACAGTCCTGTGATTTTACGGAGGCCTCTGATTTTAGGCTGCGCAAGAAACTTGGTCGATTTCTTTCTTCTTAGAGGGCGTATGGGCCAGTTTGAGAGAGAGATCGAGGATGGAGACGCTTGCAAGATTATAATAACGAGCAAAGAGCTCTTCCACCTTGAACCCATATTAAGTAAACGATATAGAACTCCGGGCACACAAGCAAAGAAGTAGCGACCGTGTAGGAGGGCGCTGTTAGGTCAGATTGTAGTATTCTGGGTTGTTGCGCCGTGTAGACTTGATTGTACATCGACGTTTCGTAACATGCTGCCTCCATCTTCAGGATCGAATCATTTCAAGATTATGAATCATCACGAGACTACACAGCACAGCAAACCAGAGAACCAAAATAAAAAAATATATTGTAGTGTTCGCCTTTGCAGCGCCTTACTAAAAAGCGTGTGTTATGCTTACGTTAATAAATTTCATGATAACTGTGACCAATGTGATAGAAAGTGATAATACTAAAAATCCTGTCGAGAACTAAGCGTATTTTAATAAATATCATGATATGGTTAAGCTGAAAATAACAGTTATTGATTATAGTAAAAACCCTGTCTTATATCAGGCGTACGTCATTAAATCTCATGTTAATGTGTGATAAAGGTAATAGTTACAGATGTTAAAAATACATAGTAGTTGTAGAAATAGTTTGCGTGTTACGAGCAAGATACTGACAGATACTTGAAAGCATTTGCTCTTAATCAGTGTTAATGTACACAAAAGCAATTTGGAGCCACTTGCTAGCAGCGAGCTGCAGTGACGTGTTGCTGACACTACTCTCATTTGTTATTCACAAGCATATTGAATTTGAATTTATATCACAACCAAACGACACCTGGCGTCTGTTAGAGACCCTTTTGTGATTGTCTAATATTACTAATATGGCGATCCTATGAGGCATGCACTGCGTGATATGTGGCCAAGCTCTCAACACATGTCACGAGTAGTGCATTATGTTGTGTGTCCTAAGCAAACACAGCGGTTGCCTGCGAATTTAACGCTGATCGTTGCACTGTTCAAACACGCGAAAAATGTTTTTTAATGCTGGTCAGGTTTATCATTTATTTAGTGGGAATCTTTCTGCTACCGTTCATTTTAGTTTTGTTTCACAGTACGCTGTTCTTGTACCACGTAATGAAAATGCATTATACAACGTCGTTTTTAAATCATCCTCGCCTGTCTGCTGTTCATTACGTTTAGCCCAGTAACTCAAAGGCATAACGTATTATGTTCTTGAGATATTTCTTCATCAGGCCTACTCCGTATTCATGATTTGTCTTAAAGGATGAAAATATACGGGGGTGTTAGTTGGGCTGCATGGTGTCTGTTTCACATCCGAGAAGTACCTCTTCGAATCTAGTTCGCATTTCAATCTTTTCTTACGTTTAATGAATTCCTGTGTGTCAGTGGTTCTAGTAATGATGTTTATGAAACCCTTAAGAGTAGACAAAAATTTAAGGGAATTCCTTAAAAAACTGTATAATTATTTTTTTGTATTTACGTAGTGTAATTGAAATTCGAAAAAAAAATTAAGTAAACTGTGACTGTCCTCTTTGTTTCAGAATATATTTTTTTGTGATCATTCTTGAGATGTGTACATAATATTTTTTATTTCGTTTTATCTAATAAATATTTAGACTACTTGGGATGTAAATGAGGAAATAGAATAAAAATGTATAAAAGGGGGGTGATAACTGAATTTAATTACTTTGGGATAAGGTATTGTGACACACTCTTGTGAATGCTGCAGTGAACCTTTGAGTTATATAAAGGTAGACATTTTTTTGACAGTTCAGGGACTATAAGCTATCAGAAAAGGTTTCTACTGCGTGAAGTTTGTGTCTTATGCGCCTGTTTTAATTTTTCTAGAAGCAGGTTGTGAAATGATAAAGTTACAGGTATGCTAGGATAATGTATTTAGGAAGGTCACATTTTCCCCTTGGTATCGTTCTTGACTTGCCATACATTGTTCTTCTAACGTTTATCTTTGAAGCTATACACGCCTAACCTAAATTGACACAAAGAGCTTTAAAACATTTTGGAGTGTTCGAAGTAAAACTTTGGAATTACGTATACATCTATTGAATAGCGACTTGTAGAATGCTTGCATCCACATTATTACACGGATCAGAATTCTGACGTATTTAATTAAAGAAAAACACACTGAAGCAGCTGAAATGAGGTTCGTAAGAATTGTCACCGGCCACTTATCATTTTATAATCCAAAGAATCAGAAAAGAATCAAACATATCTAGCATCATTGACTGTCTACCAAGCGAGGTTTGTTCTTTCAGCTCGGAAGAATGAAAGAACGTATTTGCTAGATGTTGCTAGTATGCACCTGAAGGAACAGGAAGGCAGATTGAAAGTTGGAAAGGCCAGCTGATGTGGAAACAGTGTAATAAGACTGATCCATGAAACTGGAGGTTGTGATAGGCAGCTGACCGTTCCAAAGGTTAAGGGATGCAGAAGAGAAAACGACAAAATAGTAAGAAATAATATTAAATAAAAGAACGGAAGAGAAAACAAAAATGAATAAGACAGAAATCTTCATACTCACCGCTGTGAAGACCTCAAATCATACAAAATTGAATAAATAAGGATATAAAAATAATGAAAAGACCTAAAAAAATATACAGCGAAAGCAAAGTTAATAGATACGGATAGAAAGACAGAAAGGGAAATAAAAAGCTATTTTGAAATATATTAAAAACAAGTTGGCATTAACGGTAAAGTGGACGTAATATGAACTGGCATGACGTTGCTTTATAATTACCTTCAAATGTTTCTAATTATAGAATATATATGCATTGTGTTTGACAGACTGACCTGAAATAAATACTTTAGTTTCAGGCAGGTTTTAACATTTTCAATTAAACCGTGTCGTGAGTCTTGCCAAGAACACCGCAGAGCTAACTTCAGGACAGTCTTGAAAAGGGGGGGGGGTCGAATGAGACTTTGTAATCGATAACAACGTCGACGTACAGCGAATACAACTGAGGTTGAAAGAGGAGAGAGTGAATTGGTCTGAATTTTTTTGTTTTGTGACCTTTATAGTTCAGTGTTTAGTTTAATTGCGTTCAGTACAACATGCTACTTTTGTGCTGACATTTTTGCGAAGTGTGAGGCAATGTTAACGTTTCACTTTGGTTTTGTTCTATTTTGCTTTGGCGTGTAGGAATGCAGAGGGCTTCACACATTCTAAATCACGATATTACATGAAGATGATGATGATGTCATAGGATTTTATCTTAAAGACTAAGATTTAAAATGACTTCTGAGCAGAGCTTGGTTTGAACTGAACTCGCCCAGAATCAGATCCAGTTGCAGTGATAATGAAACTATCTGTTCCATAAAAGACGAGGAAATTCTTGGCCACTTGTGACATTCTCAATAAGAACTCTAAAACATGGAGTCAGTCAGGCTGTTTTCTTGAAATGACTTTAATAAATTATATTTGAGCACAATTATGTTTGAGTTAATTAGAAAATTTAGAGCTTTACCGGGTGTAAACAGATTTTAGCTTATGTATATCTCGTTGCCTCTATACGTGCTACATGTCACGTCCATCTCACGGGCCATCGTCGTGTATTTCTTCCCATCTTCCTGTTACTTTCTTTATTTTACATTCAGATATTCTCCTGAACTTCCTGTTCTCAATCACCCGCATTGTATGTTAATAAAATACCAGGTTTTACACACGTAAAATAAAATTGTTGTACATTTTATCTTCTCGATTTTTAACTAGAAAAAGGAAAATAAACACTTTTGAAATCAGTAGTAGTAAGCATTCCCGGAATCCATTCTTCTCGTAGATTATTTTCTTGCTGCTGTTATAAAATTTTTTAACGTTGGCATATTATCGAATGACTTATTAATTAATGTATGATCTAAACCTGAAACTCGTTTTATCATCTTTTTGAGACAGTGGTTAGTAGCTCAGATTATGTGCGTTTATTATAGAAGCGACCCCAGAGCAGTGCAAATGTGTGATGAAGTGCATCAGCAGTCTGATTGCGGGTGTTCACTGTGGAACTTGTCTTTCGCGAAGGCACCCATTGTATTTGTTAACTGCATTAAAGAATTTTTGCTCGAGTCTACCGTAGAATACCAAAGACTATTACTAATTAGAACTAATTAATGAAATTGATATTAGTTTTTAATGTCTATAGAAAGTCGGTGAATACAATGTCTGTTCATGTTTCCATTTGTTCTCCTGAAGGCCTGCCTGTGTATAACAAAATGACTCCCTTCATAAGAAACAATGGCGCATGGTCGATACGTGCACTCGTATCACTTCTACGTCTGTGTGCTGTTTCCGGCTGTTGTCTGTTATATCTTTTGTCCTTTGCTCAGCTGTGCTGTTTCTCATGCTTTGGTTAACGTACCGTTGCTGGCCAGAGAATTAATATTTGGCAGACAGCAAATCATAGTTCGAAAATTTAATGTTTTACAAAATTCTAGTTTTTTGTTTCCCATTCCTCTTAGCGTATAAATATTTTTATTGAATTTTAGTCTATTTATTTGTTTTCTGTCGCTATTTGGTAGTGTTTGTGTGAGAGGCTGTGATGAAAAATGGGACACAAGTTTCGTTTTCAGTAGCTTCCTTCCTTCTTCTCACAAGTTCCTTATTTTTAAAGAGGACTTACAATGATATCACACACCCTTGCACATTGATTTTTTGGCTAGAAAGCCTAAAGTGCAAGAGACCACAGGAAGACCTAGGCGTATGTGGGGTAATATTAAAATGAATCTTAGAGAAGGTCTGAGGTTTTCATGGTGGTGAGTTCGAAGATGGCTGTCTTCTGGATTGTAGCGCCGTGTAGCGATGATTTATTGCCCTGATGATAGAGGCAACAAGGACCTCTGAAACGTACCAGACTACACGGTGCTACAATGCAGCAGACAGTCATCTTCAATCTTGAAGAAGCGTGGTTTGGGGTAGTGGATTGGATTCATCTGACTCAAGAAGGGACTGGTAATATTCTTTGCTTTTGTAGAAGTTCGGTAATTTTTTGACTACATTTCTCAAGGACGACTCCACCCTACTCCACGAAGTTAGTTTCATTGTTTAGAGCAGTGGTATTCAACCTGGGGTACGAGTACCCCCGGGGGTACTCGAAGACATCTTAGGGGGTACGTGAAATTTGAATATATTATTTTATGATAAACACTGAATAATCAGAGCCAGATTTAGGGTTAGCCACAGGAGAACCGGACGTAAGGACATTCGATTTGGGAGATTATATACTATGTATTACTTGAATTATACAGCAACAACTTCGGGGGTACAAAGTTAAAGTGAAATTATATCTAGGGGTACGCGAACAAAAAAGGTTGAATACACTGGTTTAGAGCATCGCTTTCATTTGCCGATATTTAGTGTAGAAGATCGTCAAATTTCTAAAGTTTCACTGCAACATGAAGGAATTAAACAAACTGATTTCGAGACGCTAATAATATTACATGTATTATGCAGTGTGGTACAAATAAAGTAGAGTCCTGGGAGGACTCACTGCTGTGTCAGAGATAGATGATTTTGAAAATGTCCAGAAATATTGCCAAAGGCCATATAACACACTTTTGCATGCTGTCTTCTGCCCTATGGTTTGTCACTCATTTTCTTTGATCTTCTCCTCTATCCGTAATGGTTTCAATTTGTGTGTAGCTGCCTTCTTTCTGTCAATGATTTAAAGTAAATGTTCTTTGTAGGATTACGTGTGTTGCAGAAATATAAAGACACACCATTATCCATAGGAACATTTTGAGCTGTCATTGTATTGGTACCAAAGAATAGGTAGGGGCAATGGTCGTCACTACACAGTGGCGTTGCAGCTTGCTTCAATGGCCTACTTATTCTGTGACTTCCTATAACAATAGTTAGCTGCATCTCTTGCACCGGATGTTAGTCATGAACTGAAACTCATTAAGGAGTGTGTATTCTAAAAGGTTAATTTGATAAGAACGGAACTGGCTTCTACTGCCTCAGGCATAAGGCCTGTTACAACTACTTCCTGGGTTGTATGAATAGGTTACACTCTTAAGCTAATAACAGCAGAAATAACAGAATAGATACACTCGTCCTTTTCATACTTTAAGATTAATAAAAACTTAATGTTGAACTCCTACGAACGGAGCGATGATAATACATGTAAATACATAATTAAAAATGGCGTTTATGAGATGGTTGTATGTTTTTACGTGGAGTGTAAATAAATGATGGAGACAATTACATAACGAACAGCTCCATGTGTGTACTCATCAGCAAATATACGGCGTCGAAAATGAGGATAAGATGGGCGAGACGTGGAGCACACGTGGCAGGTAAATACATATTTGTCGAAAAACCTGAAGATGATAAAAATACCGCTTGGGGATACACGAGTTGATGCGGATGATAGTTCTGAAGTAAATGTTGAAGAAATCGAGTGTTAGGATGTAGATTGCATTCATTTGGCTTTTGTCAACGCGGTAATGAACCTTCAGGTTCTAATGAAGTGTAGGTCCTTTTGTGACTGCCTAAACGCATTATCAGCTTAGGAAAGTGGTTCTCAAGGACTCTGCTACATGCAGTTATGGTATTTTACTATGCTGTTTGAACTGAATAGGTCGTATAGTGTCAGATGTCATGAAAAAATAATCTTGAATGATGAACAATTAAGAATTTCGAAAGAGGCAGTGTCGGTTTCTATCAAGGTGCTGCCTGACATTCTCGTGGAAAGTACGAGAAAATCGAAATATAGTTTATGTTAGCTCTTTGCTCTGTCGAAATTCGGACCAAGTGCCCCCTTGATGCTAGTCTTCGAGCGTTATGGACCACATAATAATTAAAGATCTAATTCAGTTATTTAAATAATTAGGCGTATGTGCAAGTATAAATAACGTAAGGTTTTCACAGTGGTGAGTATGAAGATTTCTGTCTTCTGGGTTGTTGCGCCGTGTATTCTGGTCGATGTTCACCAACGTTTCAGAGGTCATACTGCCTCCGTCATCAGGGCGACAACCCAGAAGACAGAAATCATAGGTAACGTACTTCTCAGAAAGCGATGCATAAATCTTCAGTCCTGAGGGTAAAGAAGGTAAGAGATTCAGTGCCTTTTCTCAAACTCATTTGTGTGAAACTAGTAAATGCCTGCCAAACAGAAGCGATGCACAGACACAGGTAAAAATAGGCTTAAATTTTAGATTCTGTATAACTAGAATCTATAGTCCTGTGTCTTTAACAGTGAATATTCTTGCAGCGTGGAGCTGTGGCCATAACTTGCGGGCACATTACAAACACGTGGATCAGTGGATTGTTATTTATACTTCTGAGGGCAACTTTCACTTTCTTCTGAAATACGAAAGTATTAATAACTAGCTGTGCGGGTCCTTCGTAATTTCAAGGTCAGGCTACACGTACGTTTGTTTCCGCGGTGAAGATGTTGGTCTTCCGTATTGTGACGCCATGTGTTGCAGATCACGACAATGTTTACGCACTTACCTTATCATTTACAATAACTCATGCCATTTGCCACTGGATAACCTTCCAGTTAAAAGATCGTTAAATTACCCAATAATCTCCAAAGAAGCGAATGGGGTGTAGACCTATAGATATGTGAAATGTATGTGGTAGGGAGGGATTGAGGTTGGGGGTTAGAGGAAGACGATAGTGTGGAAAGAAAGGAAATTGGGGATGGCGCAAACAGCCCACCGTAAAAGCAATATCAAGTACTGGTTAGTTCGCCTACCCTTTAAATCCAGACAAAATTCCAGCTCTCTTAACATAAATCTGGAAACGACATTGCTGTAATATTGTCTTTGGATATAACTTTGCAGAAACCAATTCGAACTTTCGGAACTACGGTATTAAATCAGAATTGATGCCTCCTTTGGTTTTATCCAGCGTAATCCTGAAGGAAGAACATCAAAAAGGTTGTTTGGATGGAAACGAAGTGCTGGCGAGAGGGGAAATAACACGAGGATGGAAAGAATACATAATGAGTAGCTTCATTACTCTTCTCTTCATCGTGAGTTATAAATTATTATTAGAGAGATAAAATTAGGGAATATGAGTTGAATGCGACATGTAGCACTTACGGGGGAGATGAGAATAGATCCAAAATCTTAGTCAGAATATTTGAAGGGAAGAAACTATCCGGAGATCGATCTGTAGACGGCAGAATGATGCTGAGAAAAATCTATTAAATAAAGGATATAATGTGGATTTATGTACATCAGTATAGGTTATAATGGCGGGCTCTTTGAATATGTGACGAAAGTTAGGATTCTGTAAAGGAAGTGAATTTTTTTTGACCAGTTGAGTAATTCAGGTTCTCAAGGAAGACCCGACTGCATTGAGCGAATGAGAGGGTGAATCAGTTCATTGCATACAAACCGCGATTTTGATTATGACAGCTTCGAGTACTGTCATATGATAAGGTTATTATAATAATCGCGAGAAAATATCGTGGCAGCAGAATTTAAGTCTCAACACCCCTGTGCTATAGCCCACCCTGGCAATAATTCTTAGCCATTTCCGTCCACCTCTCATCCTGACAGACTGTCTCACTTCTATCGAACTTAAGGTTATCTTCCCCTTCCAATTTTCGACATACGAGTGGACGTCTACTGGGAAGTTTCCCAACAAGAATTCCGTATAAATTCATTGTCCCATCCATTCCAGTGGCGTGTCCCGAACACCGTAGTCGCCCGAATTTCGCTATCCTAAAAATACTGAGTGACCTGTGAAAGCTAAGAAGTTTTTTTTTTGTTATGTAACGCGCTAGGAAGTAACCGCTTAATTGGATCTCTTTAGGTCTAAATATTTTTTCTGAGAACTTTGTTTTCGAATTCTTGTAATTTATATTCCGCCCTTCCCACATCTTTACAAAATAAGATTTTAATTTTTCTTCTCCAGTGCTCAGAGGGTTTTGATTTAAATGTGGATTTCTGAATGTAGAAGCAAATGTCCAGTTCCCTGTGAAATACACCAGGGAGAGTGTAGGTACAACTCCACATGTTCTAAACATCAGCATTTGTTAGTTTCACGTTCCGGCCTGTTTTTACTAAGGGAACAGTGTCCGCCCCCCACTGCAACTAAGAGTGGGGAGACCGGACTGGACGTTTCGAAGAAGGGGAAAATCATGCCCCTCCAGGGAATCAAATGACGATCGTGAAGCAAGTAGCCAGTCAATTTAGTGACTGAGATGAATAAGTACATACGCGTAAATAAACGAACGAATGGATGAATAAACAAATTCAGTTCTTAACATTATGAAATGTCGCCAGCCCTTATGTAGATTAACCTTTGTTTTGCTGTCTAAAACATTAGTTCCCTTGGTTGTGGGTCTGCTGTGACAAAACACGCATCAACATATTGACATAGTGTCACGACAGGCAGATTTGGCCCGAGGTGATGCAGGTGGTGTGTCATGAGAGCAGATTGTTGTAATCAAATTGTGTGTGACAGATCACAGTTCACAGAACCCGAATCACTTATGATTTACGTGCGAAGTGTCAGATTTCTTACATTTTTACACAGGGAAGAGAGGTCTAGTGGAGCGTTGCTTGTCTTGACTTCAACACAAGCGCCTACAAAGCCGCTGTCAGTTTAATTTCAATTCTTTCTCTTATTCACTTAGGTCAGAGGTGAAAAGTTTAATTTTATTCGAGGACCGGGTGGGGAAATTTCGAAGCTGCAGCTGTTTTGGGAACCGCACGAAAAGAATCTGTAGTTAACAAATTTTTAATATTATATTTAGAATATTAAGGGCAGAAAATATTTGAGAATTACTTGTTACAATTCAGTGAAGAATGGTTTGTCTTCCAGTTACCTATTTAAAACGATGAATATTAAATAAAATTACGATTATATTTTTTAATCTGAAACTTGGTGTCCAATTCTAATGTAAGAACAAAGATTAAGGATGTTTTAGGAAAAGGTGCTGAGGGGATTACTTGGATCACAGAAAGAGAGGAATAAACAGAATGTTGATAAAAATTGCTCAGTGAGAAACTTAATAATTTATGCTATGCATCAAAAGAAGCATAAGATGGGTGGATAACATTAATATGAATCCTAAATAGAGTGAGTGTGCGTCCTCAGTTAGGGTCAGGTAACGGCTTATTTGCACATGGTAGTTGACCTTAGGGTTAAGTAAAAGGTAGGGCATTTCTAAACACCTATTTCTTAGTGTTCAAACTGCTGGAAAGCGGAGGGGAGGCGAAGAATGCAGAATGTTGTAGTATGTTCCATTCTTAACAAAACCTATTACATATTTTAAAAACAATGGCTGTCATGCTCATTTCTTCCGACTCTTCGCTGAGAACTGAATACTGTTATATATTCTCTCTTATATTTTAGGGCACAGACATTTTTTCTGCAGAGTAAAATATTAGATTCTATTGCAGTTGGTCTATATCACACGAACGAACCCGTAAACTGTCACTTTACGTATGTAATCTGCAAGATATTGCTCAGCTCGTCATTCGTTCGGGATTCATGGACGTAATTCGCATGAAAAATGTTTCAGTAAGTAACAGAAATGATTTTTTTATTTCTGATTCCTGTAATTTTGACCTTCCTAGGCATACAAGATCATCATCGTTAGTGTAGGCCCAAAGACGTGTTCCGATTATATATAATTTTCTTAAGTCGTCTTCCCAGGCATATACATTGAAAACAAAACTCCCTTTTTTTAAGAATAGTCGTTTTTAATTTCTGGGTTCAAATCATTTTATTTTTAAGATTTTAAATCTCTGTGACGTGGTTACGAATTTGTGACCCCATTACCTTTTAATTAATTTCTACCTTTTTTAGTATTGGAGGTATAACTGGGAAAAATAATTGGCTTGGAGACGTTAACGTTGTAGGATATTTGTAATTAATGTGACGGCTACATGTGTATAAAATGAGTATGAATATGTTATTTTTGCCTAGATCATAATTTATTAGCATATGCCGCATTGAACATGCAGTATTATTGTGTAAAATCAATCTCGAAGATTTTTGGGCTTTTAACTTAAGCTTATATTGTAATTTAATTTTATAACCATTAAAATTAATTCTTGCTAGTATATCAGCTCCGTTTAAACAAATTTCCGACGAAAAAATTACTTCTGTAGGGGAGACTAGCTTGAAGTGACGTAGCTGGGTAAAATGACACACCTGTCTTGCTGACAAATCTATTGATCGAATGGTTTTTAAATTTCGCGCCATTAGATTGGACACGTTGGTACTCAAGTCCAGTGAAAGATGGCGTGCTGAGACAGCGCGGTCTTTAAGCTGTGTGTGCAAAAGTATGTTTTGCAGTCACGGTTTATCGGCATTGGCAGCATAATATTTGTGTTCAGTCTATTGAAGACTATTTAGGTAAGTCATAATAAACTCTAATTGTTGTTCTAGATTATGGTTTGGAAAACAAGTGGAACCAACTTCGGATTAAATGACACACGAAGTTTGTGTCAGAACTTTGTTCACAGACCTAATAGCACAAAGTATTTGCTTTTGTCAGTCAGCATGTTAATTTGCTTTCTCGATTTATTTATTTCAGAATTTATTATGCAGAAACAGCACGAAACAGTTGACATTTGTAATGGTGAAGTGTTGTTTTCTTTGTGGTAAGACCTAAATTGTTAAATATTATTTAGACGATGTTTAGATCCCAAGGTCTGAATGCTTCAAATGCTACTTAACATAATTGCGTTATTAAGTTCTTCGTTATATAATCACCTAAACGGCTTGCTTGCTTCGCCCTTGAACATTTAATTTATGTTCTCTTAAAGCAAGAGAACACGTTTCACAGCCATACAAAAAAGTAGAAATTTTTATGGATAATGGGAATAAATGTGTTCGCTTATTGAGGTTTATGCACGTAGCAGGAGAGAACCTGGATGCTCCCATTTATGGGTTATTGGTTTACATCAGTACGGTAATCAAAATATTGTTTGATATCGTGATGGAAACATAGTGCTACAAACAGTCTCTCATGTGAGTCCGTCTGAGTTGTGCATAATAACGTTTGTTACTACGAATTCATGCATTAGAAATTTAAGGTACTGTAAAAAATGTGTTGACCACATTTATTCACTCGGCTCCCTTACGGTCTAACACGTAAGTTAACGACCGAAAAAGACCGTCTTCCCGATTTGTGACGCCTGTTTGTAGAATGTTTGTTACAGTCATTATTATCGTTTCTTTCTTAGCTTGTCAAATATTTAATTTATATACACACATACACACTTTAAGCTGTCTTAAGCAGTTAAATGAGGTTGATTCAATGTGAAAATACCGGATTATAAAGGAGAATATATAATATATGTAAAATAAATCTTTATTAAACGGTTTTGTAAACACTGGCGTTTGACTCTATCCAGAATTATCTAAAAGTAGGTTATCAGGAAGTAATGTGAAGTAAATAAGATATTTTCTCTTTTAAAAATCTATGTACTAACTGTTTGCTTGTACTTATGTAGTTCAGCGCAGTTGAAAAGCCACCACTTACCAAAATGGTACTAAGTGTTGGTGTATAATTATGGTAATGGGTCAGGTAAAAAAATAAATAAATAAAGATACTCGCATGCTCATGCAATAAAACAATGAAATATGGTAAAATGCGATCATGATGTTTACGGTCTGACGCAATCGGATAAACAGTGAATACTGCTGCAGTTTCAAAGTTTAAAATATGAAAACACAGAACTGTGAAAATGTGCTAACTGAGTTACATCTCTCGAATGCATATTCATGTCTGTGCATACAACTGTTACCCAGGACATGGAACACTTCATGCATAACTCAACATTGGCGTTCCCTTAAACAGTAGCTACTCTTGTTTCTAAATGTCGACGTCTGGTTACCCGTATTGAATGACGTGACTTTTTGTAAGTTATATTAGTGCTAGTGATAGTCGTAATGAATATGAGCTGTTGGACTTATCTTCATTGTAACATTTTAGTTGGAAATCTTGAAGGGAAGACACCCCCGGAAGAACTAGGTGTACGTGGGAGGATAATATTAAATGGATATCGGGGAAATAGAGTTGAAAGGTGAGGATTGGATTTATCTGACTCAGGATAGGGGCCGGTGGAGGGTTCTTGTGAACACGATAATGAAAATTCGGTTTCTGTAAAAGACGGATTTTCCTGACAACATTATTAGATTATCAAGGACTGTCTTGAGGAATTGGATACTTCGAGTTTACTGTTAATATTGTATTTTAATAGAGTTCATGTATCTCAAAATTGTCTTTCCTTGAGAGAGTAAATTTATGATATGTATAAAGTCTCTGCTACTTTAATTTCTACCCCACCCTCACATAATGAAATGTGTAGTCACAGATGAGTGACAGAGCAGGTACATTCATGATATCAGGATTTAAATTTAGTTACATGATCTTGGTTTTAATTTATTAATTCTACATGCCTTTTGTAGTTGACTGATAAAACAGTATTATTTTAAATATTTAAATGTTTCAAGACATGAAAGTATTATTTCGATATTTTAGACGTTAGATTCGTTTGCTTTTAAGAAGTAGTTGCAAAACTGCTTTTCTTTAGGAATTACACCGAAAATTTTGTTTGGTTAAATTCAAATAAAAACGTTCGCATCTAAACACAGACAAAACTAGGTTATTGTTTACTATGAATCTACTCCGACAAGTCAGAGCTCCCCACTGTTGGATCACTCGAACTCTGGTATCAGGAGTTCGATTCTCGCTAAAGAATTGATGGATGTGTGTATTCTGATGTGTTGTGTGGGTAGACGCTTTGCCCCTGTCAAATTCAAGTCGGTGTATAATCGTACGATATTGTGCCGCTCGAATTCGAGTCTCGCCCAAGGCACGGATGTCTGTGTGCTCTTATGTCCTGCATAAGTTAAACACACACCTTGCCCCTGTCTTATTCAAGGAGTCTTAAAAAGTTTAAATGGTTTATTAGCTTTGAATTCTGAATTGAGAAGTATGAGAAATCCCAGAGTCTGGTGAATATGAGCATGGTCCATTTGAGGAATTGATAGTAGCTCAACTGACAAAGAAAATGTTATTTTATGGAACCCAAAGATTCATTGCCGTATTGACAACAGCGAACCATTTAATATTACCGTGAGCTAGTTGAACGCAGTTTTCGCTCTGAATTCTGTCTCATTGTATCTTGATTTTCAGGTGTGCGACTCGATCATTTGGGGTTTGCGCCTTTTCTGGTAGCCATCTTCGTCCGACCAGAATTTCTTACTACTCTGTAGCTGAGGTCTCTGCAGCTAGACTATTCTGTTGGTGTCTATAGCAGATTGTTCTCTTGTCGTGTTCGTTGGAACATATCGAAACCATTTTACTTTCCCGCTTCGTTTGCATGGCAGCCGTCCGGAAGGTTGGACACGTCTGCTTATTTCAGTTCACACGTTGCAGCAAGCTGGACATTTAACACAATAACTGACAAGGATGCCATTGTCCGCGAAGTTCAGCTGCCTGCTCTAAAAGTAACAGATAAGACCCACTCGGTAACTTGCGGTCTTGTACAGTATTCTAAAGCAAGGTTCTCATCTGGTAGTCCGAGGACCACTACCGGTACGCAAGTAATAGCAGGGATTGTATTTAATTTATTTCATAAATGGAATAGTAGTTATTTTACAGCAAGCGAGTTTAATGGTTTTGTTCTAATGACCATATTATTAGTGTTTTGCATTATGGTCCGCTACTTTATTCTTCTTTTCTTTAATGTCGATCACTGACGTTACCGGCCTAGTGGTAGGGTAGAAGACATATTTTGGGGGTATGATGGGCAGGTTGTGACGTGTTACATGACAGTCCTATGGAAGAAAAATATGTTAACATTTCAGACTTGAACTATACAGTATCAAGAATATGAATCCAGAAGATTATATCAACATATTTGCATAATCAGAGACGAGTGGTGTGTTATATTAGAAGCAATATTTTACCTACTTTCCAACGTCAAGTTGTTTTTGTTTTCCCCATAGTTTAACTGTATTTATTTCCTATCTACATAACAATTAATAACTATGCAGATGCTAAAACGTCTGGGAGGACACAGAATTTTAAAGATTAGTGTGGCGTCACCAGGTTATGTATCGTATCTAACGCAAATACCGTTCTGTATTGAATTTAATTAACATTTTATGAAGCATTTTACAATTTGGTATTCGCGTGAATATTCTTATGTATTTTCGTCCGCTAAATTCGAAAATGACAATAAGAAAGCTTAGTTAGTTCGCGTTTTGAAGATATTTTGTACTATGTAAAATATCACCAATAAATTCGTCCATATGATATGCAAATGTTTACAAATTTTCACCTACCTTATAGACGTTGTCTTTTGGCCTTTCTTTTGTATTTTACCTCAGGGGCATCTCTTACCACCGACCAGCAGTAATCAGCTATCATTGATTCGCTCCATTTCCCCTGATAACGCCTTTCAAGAGTAGAAATATCTTGGTGAAATCGTTCGCCATGTTCATCACTAACCGAACCAAGATTATCAGGGAAAAGTTCAAGTTAGAGTGGAGGAAATGCATTTTAACAGACGTTGCAGGGCATCCATAAGACCATCTACGTCATCACAAAATACGAGATCATCTTGCATGGAAACATTTTTTTGTAAAGGAATCTGACGAACGCGATAACAGGATATTTTAACATTTTCTTCAAGTACATTCCATTGCCTAAGTTGCGATCCTAGCAACTCTGCCTTATACTTAGGCAAATCTAAATCTCTCACTAGATCATTCAGTTTACTTTGAGTTACTCTGTGAGATGTAGAAGGTAAAGTTTCTGGCACAAACTCTTTATCTTGAGATGCCGATGATCTTGGAATGGCGAGATCTAATGGTGGTGATGGTGAGAATTCTTCAGGTGTGTAGGAGATAGGAGGGACAGGTACAGGTTTTCATGATTGTGGGGTATAGGACGAATGGCTGAGGGGATGTTCGGATAGATCAAAGCATGTTTTTTCTTATTGTTTATGCCGATGACAGGAGGAATCATACAGAAGTGGCAGTCGTTTACATGATTATGCGGTTCCCACCACACCATGGGCACAGCGAAGGGCATAGACTGCATTTTTCCTTTTAGCCACTCGCGTAGATTTGTAGAACACTTCAGACAGCAAATAAAGGGTGCCCATGCCCTGTCCATATCACCCACTTTGCAACCAAAATAAAGGTGGTTCGCTTTCTTAACGACGGGGGCCCAAGTTTCGTTTTTGTGATTTAAAAGTCGCTTCTCCACGGATATAACAAACGTTGTTAGGATTATTGACACATCTACGCGAAATTTTGTATATTTTAGTGTTACAAATTTCTCATTTAAGTACTCACAACGACGTTTTTGCTGTTTACTACATAAGTATTCTAAGACGAAGTGAAACACAAAATCCGCACTCCACAAAACACTTGTTTGCCAAACAGAACTGAACCAATTTATTAATCATCCCTTAGGGATGTTGACTAGACCTGCAGGAAGCAATAAAATCTTCTCCACCCTTTTACAGGTTGTGTCTGAAGTAAGTAGTCCATTACAATTCTGAAAATTACGAAAATAGAGCGAAACAGCTTGGTATGAATATCTTCGAAATGCGAACCAATCATGCAAAATGAATGTTATTTTCGTGTTTAGCAGCTTAAAATTAGTAAAAATTGGTTAGTTTCATCTCCAATAAATTTTGGCTGTTAAACAGTGTAATTTAACATCGCTGTGAAGTTGGAAAACACAACGAAATTCTTCACCGCAAAGACTGGGTTCAGTGCCTGGTTACGTCAAGTAAGGTTATGTTAGGTGGACGAAGTGGCACTGTCTGAGATTTCTCTACGAGGCTTTCGATTTTACTCCCTAATCGTCATTCCACAGATGCTCCACACTCATCTATCACCGCCCACGTGCCCTGGCTAAGCGTCGTATTATGATACCTTCGATCATAAGTTAGAGGCTTCCTCTGATCCCTGACGTGGCTGGTCTCGGAATAAATTAACACTTCAGTATAAAGCTATTAACACGAAATGTGTGAGATGATTATAACCAAAGAGGAGGGGGAATGAGTTGCAAAAACAGTGTGTGGGGGAGATGAGACAAGGAAGGAGGAGGCATAAAATGTTTGTTGCATTCTTGTTTGTGAAAAGAGTTTTAACAGTAAGTGGATTGTCTGTTGAATTTTAAGTCTGCATTTTTAATGATAATTCTTCGTAAATTGATTTAAACAGGTAACTTGGATGTTGCTCTCCAAACTCATTCTTACGGGCAAACCTGTCTTAACTTTAAAAGTTTTTAATTCTCACTGTAGAGAAAGTAATAGAATCTGTCACATTTTTATGTAGTCCTGCACCGCCGGATAGGTTTTTGTATGCAACGCGATATTACAAATATCCGACGTCTTTGAACATTGCTGAGATATTTAATTGCAATGCGCACAACAGTAATACGATAATTTTACCACATGAGAAGAAGCAGTAGTTTGTGGCTGAAACGAACAAGCTATAATGTGATATCTGCAGCGTCCATAGATTTTACTATTCATATTTGTACGCGGTTGAGCCAATTTTCATTTTCACCGCATCTTCCTATTGCTTGAACGAACACAACACAGTTTCGAGCTGATCATAGTTATTAAAACATACATACTTAGCATAGAATGTGGCTTTATATGCGAACTTTATTCATGAAAGTGTTTTTGTTCGATACGCAGCTTCGTTTAGTGTATCCCCCATCCTGAGAATAATATGAGTAATACTCTCTTGCAACGAATTTTAATTAAATGTGATAACAAAGATGTAGTACTCAGTAAAACTATTTTACGTAAGACGAACGCATATCTGTTGGGCATAAATCGCAGAAATTCAGTCACAGATATGTTTAACACGCATTTCGAACTAGTTTACGTTTTAGTCGGATTATTAATGGTGGTAGAAATCAGTCAGAAGTAATTCTTAAAAAGTAAGTTGAATGATGCAGCCGAACGTTATCGATATTTCGGAATTACTATGAAAGACCTACAAAGTTTCTTTGCGCAAAAAGCGAAAAGCAGTTTTCAGAAAGTTCTTGATAGTATGAAATTAGTTTTCTTATCAGTAAATGGTCCTTCATTTCCTATTGTAATTTTATCAAATTTATAAGCCTGTGAACATAAGTAATGGATCTGATTGCATATCTCTTGCACATATTCTATTGTAGCGCGTTCTTTATTTATTTAGTTTTTTCGCGGCACTTACTTTTCTATGCCTGCAAAATGAGGCTTAGTTTCCATATATACAGAGCCCGTGAAACATTTCCCGTAATTATCTTATGATACTAGACACACCATGGATACAATAAGATACAAAATCTTACGTGGCGCGCACGATATCAGTAGCCTCCCGCGAGTTTTCCGTTTTGTTCCTTTCCAACGTAGTAGTCAGTGGTTAATACTCCTGCTACATATTCTCGAAGTACCGGGTTTGAATCTCGATCCGGAGACCGGATACCATGAAAAAAGGTTTTTATACTTTTTCTCAGTCCTTCTAAACAGATGGAGAGTTGTTACTTAAAAATAGGCCAAGACTTGTACATTATTTCAAAATAATCGCCCACTAATTATCCTACCATTCGACACTACACAAGCTAAGTAGTTACATCAGCGTCGTTAAAGAAGCCAAGAGTTAATGAAAATTGTGTGTAAGTTCCCCAATAATAAACAAAATTGTTAATTTTCGTTTCTTGTTTCGTTCATAAAATAATTCGGACCGACAGTATTGTATTGTATAGTTAGAGCCAACATTTATGAAAATAATAAGAAAATTTGTTATGTAAGTTCTAGTAAACAGAAGGCATACACGTTTAGATATTATTTATATCATTATGCGTATTAGTAATTGGGTCCGTTTACTGGATTGATAAGTCGTAAAGAACTTTTTATTAAAAATATGGCAACTATTATGATCAGCTCCTCATTATGTCATCAAATTATAAATTTTATATCCATGGATGGTTTTAACATAAGCTCTGTGTCTCATGCCCCTATGTTCAGCATGATTACGCATTAATCTCTTGGCCTGTTTCGGTCATAAAGGTTAGAATATTTTCATGTTTATAAGATTTGACATCTGTGGTCTTAAGGGTTAACGCAACACAGTCTTGCATCATTTCAAAGACAATATGCTCCTGGCAAGAACCTGTAAGCCTGAGATGCGTTACAGCCCAGAAAACTGAAATCGATACTTTTTAATCTCTTATCGGCCATACCTAAAGATTAGTACGTATTAAACTAGAATTTTATCGGCTGATATGAGGGCAGCCACTCTAAGGGGAAAAAACATAGATTGGGAATACTTCAGAAAATATTTTGCTTTACCTTAGAGACAGGGAGTAAGAGGAGGACGTAGAAAAATGCGCAGAGGGGAACTTCATAAATTGTAAACTTCCACAAAAAGATTGTTATTGGACTGAAACAGGATAAAGTGCTGATAAAGGCTATGTAGCACACGCGGGCGAGAATAAAAATGCGTACAGAATTTTAGTCAGCCTTAGGATACCTAAGCGTAAATGGCAGGATAGTATTGAATATGATCTTAAAGAAACGGGTGCAAGGATGCAGATTGCATTAATCTGGCTCAGGATAGTTTAGTTTCCCTATATTATGTGGCATTACGCGTTTCAGCGAAAAGCCTCGGGCTATCTTTTTTCTTAGGACACTGTTTCTTGAGACTAGTGACCGCTGTTTTATGTGACGTCTTGTGGCGTCTGTTAACAGTTATTATTTATACTTAGTGGTAATTGAGTGATGCACATCAAATAGTATTTGTTAGATTGGAGTGCAATCATTAACAACAGTCAAGAATCCCGTTCAGTCGTATGAATCGTGAGATGTAATTGACTGGGAACTGGATGCATTAACATTGATTTGACGGGTGTTGTTATACTAAGCGTACGAGGTATTTCATAACTGTCACTGGCTATAAGAACTTCTGTATAGCGGTGGCTGTGAATTGGATTTGGCACTGATAACAACATCACAGAGTAACTGTAAGTGGAATTTACATCAGTTGTTGTTGCATGAGATGCAACGAACTGTCAGGTGTCATGTTTGTTCCTGCTAACATAACTGAGAAAATTACGACAGAGAGTTGATTGTGTTATGCTCCTGTTTGGTTCAAAGAATTAAGCAACCATTATTATAAAGAATAGAATGTTCTCGGTCTCCGTTAAATTCATCTTTCATCAGTTTCTGACTTTGCTAACTTTTCAATATCTTCGCTCGCGGCGTTAGAACGTTGCGTCGAGTGGTTAGCACTCCTACTTCGTATACGGAAGGATACAGGTTAAAATATTGGCGCGGAGATCGGGTATCCCTACTGATCATTATAGTGATATTTCTCAGTCCCTCCAGTCAGTTCCGGGATAGTACCTTAAATTGTACCACAGCCTCTTTCTTCAAAATCCTTTACAATTCATTATTTATTAATGAATCATTCGACGCGGTATAGTCTGACCTATTGAGACCGTCGTTATATAGATCACAAATAAATAAAGATAAATTCGGAATTGAATTATGCATACATTATACTACTAGTAACAATAATTTTATTTTTATTAATCAGGGACATTAATTTATTACAGTACAACATTCATTCAAATGATTATCATGCAATTAATTTGCATGTTATCCATGTATGTGTATCCCATAAACCAGGTGTGAATATTGTTTGTTCATAACACGTACCCGCTGTGCCAGAAACTTTGTTATTAATTTTAAATTACGACCCAAAGAGTCGGTGGAGCGGAACTTCTCTCTGTTGACAAATTATAGTCTGCACCGACCACAAACGCTATCTCTTAAAATGATCAGAAATGAAAATATAGTGTGCATTTTCTCTGATTTTAAATAATATGATCGTATAGTCCTATACGAACCAGTAGCCAACACAGCACATGTTTGATATTTTGTGTACATTATTTTTATATATATTAAAACACGCTCTGGTTCTGAAAGATTTTTAGCCATGTTTTAAGCTCGATTTATCATACACAGAGGTGTAATTTTTTCCATTTAATATTTGCGTAAAATTTGAAGGAATAATACAATAAACTGCAGTGCTATCGCTGTGTTTAGGTAACTAAAAAGGGACAATAAGTTATTTTGTTTCTGAACTGCACAGTAGCCAATTTTTGAAAGGTTATATTCGTTATTTTTCGGATTTGTATTTTTATAAATTGACAAGGAATAAAATATTTTTTATCACTTGGGGGAATAAAGTATTTCTAGCAACAAAATTAAACTTGAATATATAACTGGGATTGTTCAGTAAATTAACTGGCAACGGACTGGACGACCTGGATTCGAACCCTGGCAGGGGTATGGATTTTTCTGCTTGATACTACATCCATATTACCTGCCGAGTCCACCAAGCCTCCTGTTTTATGGGTAACGTGTGATTTTTATCTCTGGCAATAAAACGGCCGGAACGTGAGACTGACAACTCATACCCATCTAGTTCGACGTTAATGATGTTAAGAAAGTTTACCTTTCCACGTCTTCATTATGTGATGCTTAAGCACAATTATTTGATTTTGTTTATTCGTTAATTTATGTCTCTGGTAGCATTCAATTATAACCCCTGACGAATTAAAATATCTCACCACTGCACTGAATAATTTATAATGGTTTTTTTTCTCCGAAGGTACATAAATTTTCTTTTTATCTATGTCAAAGTGGGTTTTACATTAAAACCCCCATATTATTTTATAACATAAACATATTTTCAAGAAGAAAATATTTTTTGACACTTCTTCAAGAGCAAGGAATCATAGTTGTGTGAAACACAGTTACATGGCAGATACACGTGTCAAGAGAGAGTACTCACGTGTCCTGGCGACGTAGGAAGTTGACGGCGAGATGTTAGGTCAAGCAGATTGGAGCCTCCCGCAGAAGTTTCCCTGCAACACTCGCCACAGTATATATACACCCCAACACCCACACTAGCGTCGCGACGGCTGGCTCCATCGCTATAACCACGCCCCCAAGACACGCCCAGCCAATCCCAGGGCACCACAGGTCTCTCGGTTACTTATGCGTATAACATGTGATGCTTTAGATTGGTATAGTAATTTTATTTGTTGGAAATTACGTATTTCTCTGTCAGGAATATTCGTGTAATTACTTGATATGCAATACTCTGGAAGTACAAAATTAATTGCAAAACGTATGTAGCGTGGCCCATACAAGGGAGGGGGCTGTCAGAATCATTTTTTAATAGAAGAAAACGGAGGAATATGGCAGTCAGCTTTGTTCTGATAACAATTTGGAGCTCCATAAATGTTTAAAAGATACAGTAGCAAGTTCTGTCACGTTCGGGGAAGTCCTTGCAGGTATCAAACATGAAGAAACGTAAACCGAAACCTGGGCACTGCTCACTGAATGCAGCCGTCTTCTGAAATTACGGTTCTCTTCACATGTGGCATTATTTCTACAATAATAAATTATTAATAACAATTATTATAAGGAAGTAATTACTTGGAGAGAAGTCATTAGAATGTGATAGTCACTCAATTGCTCAAGATATTCTTCTCCTATTACGGGATCAAAAGTTCATTACCGTGTTCACAAGACCCCACCCATGGCCCTTATTCTGAGTCACTTAAATTCATTCAAAAGTCCATGCCATTTCACCCAATTCCATGATGATTTATTTTCATACTGTCCTCTCTTCCATGCGTGCTGTATGTCCCTCTCATTCAAACCTCATTGTGTAATCATCTCTGTTCTTTTGTTATTTATTCTGGAATAGTCTACAAGTCACATTGTTCTTCGTTTGTGCGAGGGACCAAATTAAAAACCGGTACAATAAAATACTAAATACTGGGATACTGGGAACAACCCGTTCAAGTGCTTGAGCACTGCGGGTCCCAACTTTTCGTTGGCTTGATCTATAGACTCCTTGGGTGAGGGATCGGCTCGTCTCAAGGCCTCTACCTGTACACAGGACAGTACAACACAGAAAAATATCCATGGTTTGATAAGGATTCGAACCCACGGTCCCAGTGACCAAGCGGCACAAGGCCCACGCCCCAGACCGCGCGGCCACTGCGGACTCCTATGTACTGTATCATGAGCGATATTTTTCACTGTCTCCTACCTTGGAAGTTCGCTGCCATTTTTCTGACCTTGGCCTGTTTTCCACAGCTCACCAGAAACAAGGAAATACGTATTGATTTAGAATTGACTGAGTACTTGACTAAGTTTTTTAAAATAATAAATTATTCAGTTAGCATAGGCTAAAGGGATGTGTTGGGTCATTTGTGCACTTTAGATTTATTTTGACTGAACATCAGTGGTTAGCATTTCTGCATCATATTCTTAAGATCTCGAGCCTCTTTCTTCAAAATCCTTTACAATTCATTATTTATTAATGAATCATTCGACGCGGTATAGTCTGACCTATTGAGACCGTCGTTATATAGATCACAAATAAATAAAGATAAATTCGGAATTGAATTATGCATACATTATACTACTAGTAACAATAATTTTATTTTTATTAATCAGGGACATTAATTTATTACAGTACAACATTCATTCAAATGATTATCATGCAATTAATTTGCATGTTATCCATGTATGTGTATCCCATAAACCAGGTGTGAATATTGTTTGTTCATAACACGTACCCGCTGTGCCAGAAACTTTGTTATTAATTTTAAATTACGACCCAAAGAGTCGGTGGAGCGGAACTTCTCTCTGTTGACAAATTATAGTCTGCACCGACCACAAACGCTATCTCTTAAAATGATCAGAAATGAAAATATAGTGTGCATTTTCTCTGGTTTTAAATAATATGATCGTATAGTCCTATACGAACCAGTAGCCAACACAGCACATGTTTGATATTTTGTGTACATTATTTTTATATATATTAAAACACGCTCTGGTTCTGAAAGATTTTTAGCCATGTTTTAAGCTCGATTTATCATACACAGAGGTGTAATTTTTTCCATTTAATATTTGCGTAAAATTTGAAGGAATAATACAATAAACTGCAGTGCTATCGCTGTGTTTAGGTAACTAAAAAGGGACAATAAGTTATTTTGTTTCTGAACTGCACAGTAGCCAATTTTTGAAAGGTTATATTCGTTATTTTTCGGATTTGTATTTTTATAAATTGACAAGGAATAAAATATTTTTTATCACTTGGGGGAATAAAGTATTTCTAGCAACAAAATTAAACTTGAATATATAACTGGGATTGTTCAGTAAATTAACTGGCAACGGACTGGACGACCTGGATTCGAACCCTGGCAGGGGTATGGATTTTTCTGCTTGATACTACATCCATATTACCTGCCGAGTCCACCAAGCCTCCTGTTTTATGGGTAACGTGTGATTTTTATCTCTGGCAATAAAACGGCCGGAACGTGAGACTGACAACTCATACCCATCTAGTTCGACGTTAATGATGTTAAGAAAGTTTACCTTTCCACGTCTTCATTATGTGATGCTTAAGCACAATTATTTGATTTTGTTTATTCGTTAATTTATGTCTCTGGTAGCATTCAATTATAACCCCTGACGAATTAAAATATCTCACCACTGCACTGAATAATTTATAATGGTTTTTTTTCTCCGAAGGTACATAAATTTTCTTTTTATCTATGTCAAAGTGGGTTTTACATTAAAACCCCCATATTATTTTATAACATAAACATATTTTCAAGAAGAAAATATTTTTTGACACTTCTTCAAGAGCAAGGAATCATAGTTGTGTGAAACACAGTTACATGGCAGATACACGTGTCAAGAGAGAGTACTCACGTGTCCTGGCGACGTAGGAAGTTGACGGCGAGATGTTAGGTCAAGCAGATTGGAGCCTCCCGCAGAAGTTTCCCTGCAACACTCGCCACAGTATATATACACCCCAACACCCACACTAGCGTCGCGACGGCTGGCTCCATCGCTATAACCACGCCCCCAAGACACGCCCAGCCAATCCCAGGGCACCACAGGTCTCTCGGTTACTTATGCGTATAACATGTGATGCTTTAGATTGGTATAGTAATTTTATTTGTTGGAAATTACGTATTTCTCTGTCAGGAATATTCGTGTAATTACTTGATATGCAATACTCTGGAAGTACAAAATTAATTGCAAAACGTATGTAGCGTGGCCCATACAAGGGAGGGGGCTGTCAGAATCATTTTTTAATAGAAGAAAACGGAGGAATATGGCAGTCAGCTTTGTTCTGATAACAATTTGGAGCTCCATAAATGTTTAAAAGATACAGTAGCAAGTTCTGTCACGTTCGGGGAAGTCCTTGCAGGTATCAAACATGAAGAAACGTAAACCGAAACCTGGGCACTGCTCACTGAATGCAGCCGTCTTCTGAAATTACGGTTCTCTTCACATGTGGCATTATTTCTACAATAATAAATTATTAATAACAATTATTATAAGGAAGTAATTACTTGGAGAGAAGTCATTAGAATGTGATAGTCACTCAATTGCTCAAGATATTCTTCTCCTATTACGGGATCAAAAGTTCATTACCGTGTTCACAAGACCCCACCCATGGCCCTTATTCTGAGTCACTTAAATTCATTCAAAAGTCCATGCCATTTCACCCAATTCCATGATGATTTATTTTCATACTGTCCTCTCTTCCATGCGTGCTGTATGTCCCTCTCATTCAAACCTCATTGTGTAATCATCTCTGTTCTTTTGTTATTTATTCTGGAATAGTCTACAAGTCACATTGTTCTTCGTTTGTGCGAGGGACCAAATTAAAAACCGGTACAATAAAATACTAAATACTGGGATACTGGGAACAACCCGTTCAAGTGCTTGAGCACTGCGGGTCCCAACTTTTCGTTGGCTTGATCTATAGACTCCTTGGGTGAGGGATCGGCTCGTCTCAAGGCCTCTACCTGTACACAGGACAGTACAACACAGAAAAATATCCATGGTTTGATAAGGATTCGAACCCACGGTCCCAGTGACCAAGCGGCACAAGGCCCACGCCTCAGACCGCGCGGCCACTGCGGACCCCCTGCAATAAAATAGGCAACAACAATTTAGAATTCTTTATTATGTTACATGTTTTAGAATATGATACAAGAAAATAAAATATTCTGAAGCGAATGGTGAGACAATAAGATGAAATATTCGAAGTGAATACAGCGAGAAATGTCCGCATTTAATTGGCTCTTAAACCTATTGTTAGGTGTAATATTAATCTTTGTTGCCTCCCAAATATTTGAAGATTTTCACCAAATGCCATCTTTTATAAATCCCATTGATCAGGCGTACAAAATACGAATATGAATCAAATATCATGACATGTCCTTTACAGTTAATATTATCCGTGTTCACTGTTATTTTATATTGTATTTGTCAAGAATGACAAATACAATGGATGGAACAAGAGGTGTGCACCGGGTACTGGTTGGGAAACCTGAAGGGAAGAGACCGCTGGGGCGACCTAGACGTAGATGGGAGGATAATCTCAGGCGGGATCTATGGGAGATAGGAGTTGAAGGAGACTGGGTTTTGTTGACCAAGGACAGGGTCCGGTGGAGGGCTATGGTTAATTCGGTGATGAACCTTCGGGTTCGGTAAGCCATCTAGTTAGTTTGTCAAGAATGTATGTGAATGGAAAGAGAATGGCGAGAAAGAATTATGGACTTGAGACAGATAGATGAAGTGAATAGGACATTAAGAAAATTGTTTGTGGATGATGGTCTTAGATATCTGTCTTCTGGGTTGTAGCGCCATGTAGTCTGGTAGAAGTTTACCAACGTTTCCATCATTAGGACGATGAGTGATTGTCCTGAACATGGAGGTAGCAAGACCTGTGAAACGTTGGTACACTTCTACCGGACTGCACATCGCTACGACCCATAAGAGACATCTTCGTTCTCACCACCGTGAGAACCTCAAATCCTGTCTGATGATAAATTTGTTTCGTAGGTTCGATCCGTGTACCGCAAACTTTTCTCATCCGCGGCACACATTGTTTGTCAGAGAAACATGGTGGCACACCACAAAATTTCGTTTCAAGAGGGGGATATAAAATTATACGTGGCCGAAAATGTTTACCTACATATGAATTATTGCCCTATTGGAATGTAGGTTTGAAAACAAAATATAACACATTGACAATAAATCTATCAATGATAAGCCTGTGTGCTCGTGAGCACTCGAATTAGCAGTTTCTATAACAATTTTCGGCACACTTTAAACCATGTGGCGGCAAACTGGTTACGGAACACTGGGTTGTGTAAATAAAGAGGATTAGAATGGCTGATCACGTATTAAGGATCTGATAACGGCATTTCTTGGAAATCAACCCCATCGATATCATGGGTCCAGTGATCCAAATCGGTATTGGCGGTATTAAATCTTGCTCCCGTAAAAAAAGAAAATTTTAACATTGGGCCTACCAAGTTCATATTAATGACCACAGAGGACTTTAGCAGTTTCTTCATTCTTACGTGATCCTGTTATACCATTTTAGTAAAGAAATTTGAAGTTCATCAGGGGTGGAGTGTTTATGTTAACCGTGTTAGCCCGCTTAGACCGGCTAATAATAACAAATTAAAATAAAACGTATTCTGCTGTCTCTCTTTTGTGGTTCATTGGTGCCCCATGCACTGGAGCATAGCAGAATCAGTCAGATAAAATAAATCGTTAGCCAGATTCAGCCAGCTGGTTGAGGCTTACGCCCACGGCAAGGCAACTGACTATTGACGTTCTTTATCTGATTGGCTCTGCTGTATTCCAGTGCATGGAACACCAATGAACCACAAAAGAAACCCATCACAAGACTTTTAATTTGTCGTCTTTCAGGGAGTTAGCCGGGCTGACACGCCTAATATACACGCTCTGGCTTTAAGTTCATATTACGCTCAGTCGGTTAGATATCCAGTTGAACGCCTTGGATGGGTCAGACTACTACACGGCCTGTACGTCAGAAGACGGGAGCATGCTTTTGTAGGATTCGAAGTCAGATCCCTTTATACGAGTAGACCATAACTGTGGCGCACGGACCATGTTTGTTATGCTAAGGCACATATTGATATTGGCAACGCGGAGAGTAAGTAAAATGTAAAATATGTATTGATATTCAACCCACTGAACCGTACGCTTGGTTTGTATCAGATTCTATTTGTTCATGGAGCCGAGACTACCTTTTCATGAAAATTGTTATTCATTACGATGATGAAACTAAATTCTCTTTTGCCTGAGGCGTGTTTCAGTAGCTGCACTGAAGCAAAACAATAATGTAATTACAATTGTTTTTGTACGACTCTTTTACTTTATATAGTATTTTTGTACTTGGATGACATATAAGGCTGAATGAACAAGGGCTTTGTTCTTGCGTAAATTAAATTAGAACTATGTAAAGTATCCGAACGCTACGAATAATATGTACACATGACAGTACAAATATGCAGACAGGTCCCTCATGCTCAGGTGAAAGTGATTTTGAGGACCTACACTACATTAGCTTATTCACCAAGTGCCAGTGATGAAGTATGTAACCGTTTAGTATATTAAAATGTGTTTATTTCATTCACTAAAAATGTATATACTTCGATTTGGAACATCTGTATATACATTTTAAAATTCTTGTTCCTACCTTTTTCTTATTTTCAAGTATTCCCCAACATCTTGTTTTTCAGAAGTTTTCTGAGTATTTTGTTGCTAGTCTTGCTTTCAAGGCATTTTCTGGTGTTAATGAATCTGAATGCCTACTTGTACCAGACCCTACTCTTAACTTGTTTAATCAAAATTACATACACATAGAGTAATTTAATGCTAGCTGTATTCTTTGTTTTTGTCTAAACTGTGTGCATGGGGTTTTGAAGCCAGTACCTGATTTGCACCACTTACTTTTCCACATCCTCGTTCTATTTACTGCCAATTTTAAACTTCATTATTTAACCCTTCTACAACGACCAAGTGAACGGAACAAGATATGAGACTCAAGTACATTTTCTCAGTTACTGTGTTACATCATGCCTTACGTACAAATATTGCCCTCAGCATTTATTTTCAAACACCTCGTGTGGTCTATGTTTATCCCAGAGTGTGAGATAATGTGTATCTAAATAAGTAGGCCCGTAGAATATCCCAGTCAAGGCAAATTGTTATGTGACCGGAAAATGAATCATTCATTGAACAGAACACGATGCTCTGCGATCTCACAGTTCTGTTTATTAACTACAGACTTTAGCACCCTCACTGGGCTTTGTCAGGGATTTTCCCTTCAAGATAAACGGAAAGATCAGAAGTAGTTCTTAAAACCATATCTTTATTGAAAGCAGCATACAAAAATTAAAATCATTACTTATCTTCTCTTAATTACGCAACTTATGAAGTATTAACCTGTGGACATCTGTTCTGCTGCACTGTATAAAAGTCCATGGATAGTCTTATGTTTTAGTACATCTTTTTTCAAAAAACAGCATTTCAGAATTAAAATTAATTAATGTTACGTAACAAGAAATTAATATTTTACTTACCTTTAATTAATCAAATAATATATGATTTTATGAACTCCAATCTTAAATATAACCCTATGTCAAAATTTTGCCTGTGCCGCATAGTATAACATAAGTATAATAGGCCTCCCTTAACAGCATTTCTTGGCGACGGTTGTAATATTATCCTATATAGTCCAAAATCATTTAACAGAAAATGATGATCATTCCATGGCAACGGTAATGACACACACATTTATAGGCATTAGCACATAATCCCAAAATTTTTTAACAACAGTAAATAATTACCAACGAACCAAGTACCAACCAAATTTGGTTGTTATACAGATGTGGGAGCAGAACATAAAAGTCCACAATTGTACACGATATCAATCAGTTTCGCTCACATCCTATTCTCATAGTCTATTGCCTAATATGCACCTTAATGATATCTTACTACCTCTTCATCGGTTTTTCTAGTGGGCGTTTTCAGAGATGTCTACCAACTAAAATTCCATTACATTCCGTTTTTACTCTGTCTTATTCATACACCAAACGTATTATACCGCCCTTGATGCTACTATCTTAACAATACTAGATTACCCATGCCTGCCACTGTATAGACTGATATCGAAAATTGTTCATTTTTTTCTTTATTAGGCCAGATATTTAAGGACCATTTTGTTTTCAGACTCCTATAATGTATATTATTCTCTCATAGGATACCACGGTACATACTCGTACAAAACCACGGACAAACTTGTTCTGTATATCATGGACGTCAGGTTTTCGGAAAGTAAAATTCCAAACTGTTTTTTCTTCTCTGTAGAGAAATTAAAAGAATCTTATTGAGAATAACAATCAATATAATAATTGGAGATTCGTCAGAACAAGCTCTGACGTCAAACAACTGCAGTAATAATTTCAGGTCCCCAATTTTGCTTCGATTAATAACATCAGATCGTTTCCTGGATCTTGCACCATTATTGCACAAAGCCATGGACTTCACAGGATCCACAGTACGAGTGTCCGCTTGAGTTGTCGCCGGAACGTGTGTCCATGCAGATGTTCTCCTACCACATAATTTCCATTTAACAGACCAACTTTACCTCGCTCTCTTCAGCAGTTAATCTGCTGCCTTACATTGCAGAATTCAGTTGTCTTGTCGACATATTCAGGAGTAATGTGTTCAAATCATTAGTCTGTAAAGTTAGCCCTGAACATGAATGATGCTTCAGTTGTGACAGAGTTAATACACACGGAACTTTGTGACGAATGCCTTTCTGATAGGTATTCACGTTATTAACAGACGGCGATTGAATGTTTAAAGCAGAAATAAGAATTGTAAAAAGTAAAGTAAAGTTTGTCCCACTATACGCCATGTAGGCGTTTGGGGGGGAGAGGAGGTATAGCTCCTCTCTTCCTTGACCACGGCACTAGATGGGGGTGAGTGGTCAGCATCACGCCCCGGCCGGCTTTACCCCCGGGAAAGGACCCCGGTACCCATTGTAGAGGAGGCTGGGTGGGCCCCAGAGCCAGTCTGGAAGCAGAGGCTAGAGGAAAAATCTAAGAATTGTAGTTTTGTTAATTTACAACAAACGCACTGAGAATTATTCGTCGTTGGGTTTATATTCATAATTCTGCCTTGTGGTCAATTTTTTCTGGAAATTAATAATGTTGCAGTAATGCTTTTAATTATATTATACGTTCCTAGTACTATAGCACCTAATTCACTACGATCACAAAATGAAAGCATTCTGTAATATGTTAGATGTAATCCGAGTAGAAGTATTGTCTGCCTCTATCTTCAGGGTGAACATACATCGCCCTGATGATGAAGGCAGCAAATACGAGATTACACTGCGCTAGAACTCATAAGACAGCCATCTTGAACTGTAATGCAAGTTGCTGGTATTACAGAACCTAAATCGTCGTGAGAAAAAAACCGGGACTGCCTGCAGAAAACAGTGATAACCGCCAACTACGCGAATTGCAGAGTCTAAATAAATGCGATATGTAGGTAGATAACAGGATTTAAGAGGACGTATTATTATACCTTAAATGCTGAAAGCTTCAGCGGTGAAGATAGCAACATGTTCATCTGATGAGTTGGTATCTACATACAAATCCACAAGGAGTTACTTCCAAGAAGACCAACATTGAAACGTTTAATGTTTATTTACTAACGTTACACCTGGTTGGTCAACAGTGGAATGATTATCTTAAAGCAGATTATCTAGCAGTGCACTACCAGGAATTGTGATTATCAGGATCTATCGAGATCTCAGTTCTTCAATTTAATGCAGATCCACTGCTTGTTGTCCGTGAGGTTGTTTAGTTTAGTTTGTGTTGTGACAAAATCAATTAGAACAGCCAACTGCTTGATGCTTAATATTACGGCTTTAATATCAGCAGGGTTTGGGTTAATTTCACGGTTCTCATAGCAGAATGGATTATAGTTCTGTCTTTTTAAAAATATGGACAGGCACGAGACGGTGTTCAGAGAAGAAGACGACGAACAATGAAATTAATTTCTGTTAGAGATGTAATTTCACAGGACGTAATTAATTTCGGTCTCCGTTCGCTACTGTTCGATTTCTCTGCCTCACGGAACGTAAAAAAACGCGTTTTTCGTATAATGCATATTAATAAATATGGACGTATTAATTTTAATAATACAGAAAATAGCCGAAGTGGTATTATTATTGTATATGTCGATAGATATTATGGGGCATAGAACAAAAATAGTAAAGGCAGTAGATATAGGATAGATAATTTCTGGTGTGATAAATATTTAGTAAGTAAGACGTAAGTTAAGAGATAGCTAAGTGAATGACAGATAAACAATGCTATAACAAAAAATCTATTGAGTGCTGTCTTCTGGGTTATTGCGCCGTGTAGTCTGGTAAATTTCCACCAACGTTTTAAAGGACATACTGTCTCAATCATCACGGCGCAATAACCCAGAAGACAGCAAACTTCAGACTCACGGCAGTGAAGACCTCAAATCCTATAAAAATCTATATTTTGTAACAATAAGTAAAATTTACGTAACCCAAGAAAAATATATGTCTAGATAGAGTCCAGATTTATAAATGAGTTATGTAATTAGAATAATATTAAGAATTTACTAGCAATGCCCGTTGAAGTTCAACCGATAATGAACATTTATGTATTTATGATGCACTATTAAGTAATATCAGTTGTAGGAAATTAAAATCTTCATAGTCAAAATTGTACTTTGTGCTTAGTTTTGAAAATGGAAAAGAAATAAATACTTTTTCGCTTTTGTTTCTCCAAGAGGAGCATTTTTGTATATGTCACTCTTTTCCACGAAACACCGTTCAGAGAATGTTGGACATCCATGCGCCTAATTTTAAAAAAAGTGTACAATAAAGTCGATAATTTTCCTGAGGTTGTCTTTCCAAGAGAAGTTTCCAAACCGTGTGGTGAGAATTGATATTCAGTGCATTAACCCTGCAGGACACAACTACAAATTCTTGTTACATCCCTGTCGGGTTATACTTCTTACCATTATGATTCCCTTGGGAAGTAGACGCAATACCATTTGTTTCGAACCATCGGTGATTCACCGTGTGACATCAGTGCGGGCTCCTGCTTCCGAGAAGTTACCGCCTGGTTGTAAGTTTCTCGAATACGCTTTAGATAGACAACGTACAAGAGAAGAAGGAAGTAAAGAAACATGGCAAATTTCGAAAAGATTTAAGGGGGGGAAGGGAAATGTTGATATTGGAAATATTTATTGAGAGTCCCGGTTGATACATTTTAAAAATTTGTGACGTTGTTCTGGGTTTTGGCGCAGCTAGTCTCCTATTTACATTACTTCATTCCGTTACCTATCAAGTAACATTTGCGTTTAATTTCTTTCCTACGCTTTAGAATTTTATTTAGAGCCAGAAACTGTAGCCCAGAACCAGTGATTTACGATTACCTTCATTTCTGTGCACATCGCATTCCTGACGTAGGCCTATGAGACTTAATCTGATTGAGTAATATTAAAGTGGACTTTTAAAGGAATATGATCTAAGGATATGGACTGAATTCAACTGGCTCAAGATCGGTCCAGTGGCACAACAAATTTTTAGATATTAATAACTAATATTTATGTTACACATTTTTCGAAAGAGGAGCTGTTTGTTCCATTGTGCACAGTTTGTAAGGATTTGTAACCAGGTAGTTGAAAACTCCGTGACCAGTTCAGAAATTATAGGACCACCCTCTGTCGGCTCTCAGGAACTGTTTATTCAACATGTCTCCACTTGCAATCCTGACTTTACTAAGGCACTGCTTAAAACCCTTTCATGTCATCTGTCGAAGTCAGTATGGCATTCACGGACACGAACAGGCCGAAAAGTTTTCCAACATTGGAAGCACCACATTTTAGACAAATGTCTCACTGGGTCCGATATTTTGAAGTTGAATCTTGTTGGATTGTTTCATGTCAAGATATATAGCTTGACCGTTGAAGCAGAAAATCTACTCCTCGTGGCTTTAGAAGAAATTTAATATGTTACAGCCAACAAATAGTGTATCGACTCTCTGTAAGAAATAAATGGTAGCTGGATTTACAGAATTGGAAAATTAAACAAGTCCATACCGTCTGAAGTTCGTTTAACTGGCTGCCTTTTTGCTCTGTATGTCAGCCTTATTGAACTGTAACACAGCCCTTCCTTAACCATGCACAGCGAGTGTGGCGCTTGGACTAGGGAACGCCGCATAGTTTAAAGAAATTTCGTGTCGCCTGTACAGTCTCCGAATATCCTCACTCTGTGTCGACAACTAGTCTAGGTTATGTATCTATCTGTATGTAAGTCCAATCTGTTTGCCTATGTAAAATCTCTATCTAATCCATCATGTCTAATGTTTTATTCTATGTGTCAAATCTAATACGTATGTAATATGATCTCGTCTGCCCTATCCAATCTGCCTTTACGTCTGATCTCTGTCTCTATCTCTTTGTCTTATCAGAGCAGAGATCGCTTTGTGAAGTTAATAGTTCTTTTAGCTGTTCAAGAAATTTCTCTTCTCTTACGGAACGCGAAGGTCCATTATTGTGTTTTCTCGAAGTAGCCACTGGACCTTATTCTGAGTCTGTTTTAATCAAGCTTGAGTCATTATTCTTGATTTAATGACCCTAATAATATTTGGCGAAGAACAGAACTCAAGCTTCTCGGTGTATTAATTTTCGCCTTTATACTGCCACTTCCTTTGTTAGGTTCAAATAGTCTTCTTAGCAGCACTTGGTCTTCAGAAACCCTCATTCTCTGATTAACTATTCTGTTTTGAGTCAAAGTTTTAACGTAAATAATGTTTGCACGATGTTTCACGGCCCCTAACTCCAAGAATTGTGTAGAATTTAGATAAAGCGAATCCATTAGCATTAGAACAATGGAATATTCAATAGAAAATAATGTTTTATTCCTAAGATATTAAGAATTTTATTTAAGAGTCTTGTGTATTCAGGTTAAAGAAGTTTTTTTTGATCCATTGTGAGGAAATTTGTTTCACCGCCAGTTACCTGCTATTTCTGAATGAGGCATGTAATGTCTGCACATGGATGAACATTTTTTTAGTGAACACAGTATAAAATGTATCAGTGAGGCTTGTACTTCTCACCATATTATCGGAGTTTTTAATTGTAACAGGAGTTTTATATTTTGTTTGCGGTTGGTTAAGGTTTTGACATTCTTGTACCCGTTGTAATTTTTTCAATATTTTACCCGGTCCGCTGCCCATAACTTTGTGTGCCCGTGACTTAAACGAACAATTACTTTAATGGAAATGTGTCATTATTACGGATTCATATAGGTGAAAAAATTAAGAGTGAGTTTATTCTGCACAGCATAGTGCACATTTCTCATATTCGTGGACCGGAAACGTGATTAAAATGTTAAAAAAGAACTGTGAATAAAGTATCTTAAAAGGTATTATCCTGTTGTGTATATTAGTAATAAATTTTTATGAATATAATCGAAACATCTATATAAGAGTATGTTTCAATTATAAGATTGAGATGTTCGCAATACGTGTTTCAGCAGCTCGCCACCAGGTAGACCGGCGGGGGAATGGATCAATACACAAGTAACAAAGTATCGAAATAAACGTCTGAATTTTAAAATAATGCACACAACTGAATAAGGAAGTTTTTTCCAGTTAAAATCAAATAAATGCCGACAAGGTAATGGAAGGAATAGATCCAGTCTTGGGACCGTAAAGTCCAAATGCTTAGTCAGTGACGTTGAAGCTGATTCTGTTTACCCTTCCAATATTCCTCTTTTGGAACAACCCAAAATTTACATTGTGATTCTAGTGATTTCTCTGTTTAATCGCATTTAATTTGTAATTGCCTTGGACCTACACGAAAGTACTCACATGAAGATAAAGTACTTGAAAGGAATTGTTATTATCAGTTCAATGGTAATGTGTCAGATACGACTTTACTATGCACATTTTAAACGTTGTTAGTTACATGTTTTGGCCATCGCAGGTCATCCTCAGGAGCAGGAGAAGATGATAAATTAATTTAATACTTTAGTAGAAAAAACTGAAGCTAAGAGAACGCGTCAGTCACCTTGGCATGCGTGGGAGAGTAAAATTGAGAAGAATGTGGGTGAAAGGGGTTTGAAGTGTGGGCTGGACTAGGATATTGACATTAATATATGTAAAGTCTGTTGGTTAGTTTATAGTGTTGGACATAATTCCTTGGTCTTATGTCCACTCACTCTGGACTAGGATAGAATTAATTTGTGGGCTGTTGCAAACATAGTAGTGAAACGTCGGGTTCGGAGCTGGCGGGTTGTTGAACGTCTGCTAGGTTTTTAAAAAGTGAAGCCTTTCTTCTCCAGTCATAGATTTAGCATGAAACTTTACTTTCTTGTTCTATTACAAAATGAGAATGTTATCTAATACGAGTTTTACGTATTTTCTTCAGATGCTGAGTTATGTGATGAGCCGGATAGCTCAGTCAGTATAGTGTGTAGACGACCTGTTCTGCGGTCCACCCAGTCTCCTATCCAATGAGTACCGGGGTCCATTCCCCCGAAGGTAAAGCGAGGCCGAGGCGCGAAGCTGACCACTCACCCCCATCTAGCGTCGATGAGTGCCGAGGTTGAGAATGGGTAGGAACTATACGTATATACCTCCTCTCCCCACTGAGTGCTTACGTGGCTGAATAGCTTTTTCTTTTTATACTGATTTATGTGTTTCTAGAAACTTGCTAAATGGGTTGCAGAACACCGTGCATATAAATTGTTGCACAAGAACACAGAAGGTTTAATTTTGATATATATTAAGGATTAGGTCTCTGTCTGCTAACATTGTTCACAAATCGAAACAAATGTGTATCACACTTTAACTAATAGCTGGGTTCTTTGTGTTTGAGTGAGGTTATCTTACTTCAGATATTTAAAGAAGCTTGGAAATCCAATATAAACACTGAAAGGGTCCTCGCTTTAGGAAGAGCCGGCTGAAGGCGGTGTTTGTGCTTTGATTTACTGGCAGTGCAGACAGCAGAGGCTTATTCAATAGCTGCTCTTCGTTTGTAGTGGAAATAAACGAGAGACCGGACCGTACAATGAATTATTCGCTCAAACAGCGCGTGCTGAAGAGTGATAAAACTCATTATTACACAGAATGCAGCATTTAAAACGCAACTCAGCAATCACGTACTATGACACAAAAATTAAATCAGAACCATTGAACCCGTAATAAACACCCAACATCCCCCTTGATACTCGAATCAAGGTCAGCCTGGTTGCTAGGCCCCTGCTCACGCCAGTTACACAAAACCTGCGCAAGTGTGAACATGGTTTTTGTCTGTGAATTCTTATTCGCATCGAAATTGTTTGATATTGTTCGTGAAGCGTTTATCAATGCCTGTCCTGACAAAGGAGTGCCGAGTAAGACGACTGGTAATAAAATTTTGTCTGTGTCAAGTGCCCATCGAGTGATAAAGCAGTTTAAATTACTGCCATGCCGATTTTAAGCAGAGCATCAGCTGCAACAACGGAATATGACTGCAAGCATTTATTATTGTCATTGGTGTAGTCGTTTCGTGAAGGGGTTTGAGTGTGGATTTTAGTGCTGCGTTTTAAATGGAATACGTTCACATTATTTTCAGAAAGTGCATAGAATGGACGCATAATGTCTTTCCGTCGGCAAGTTTTCTCTTCGAAACTACTCAAAGGCGTGGCGTGAAATTTTCTACAAGAAGTACATGCATTAAATTAGTACTTATTTTAATTTTGGTCCGTGTCTATTCAGTATAGTCTCTACTTCATGTATGGATAAATCGATCTTCACCAATTTTCACAAAATTATAAATTTCTACATGGCAAAAGACATAGATTCTATTAAGAATTAGGGCTGGTCGGCGGGTTATGTGAAAACATACACTTTTTCCTAGATCATGTTGGCAAATCACTCAAAAATAGAAAGAAAGAAAGAGAGAAAGAAGGAAGAAGGGTGACGGAAAAAAGAAACAAGGAAAGAAAGTAAAACAAACAAACAAACACAAATGCAGATATTGAGAAAATAGAATGCCGCATTAGCAGAATGTATAGTTATGATAAAACTGGACGTTTGGAAGATATGTTGTAATTAAATGATGACCTATAATAAAATATCCCGAAATGTGTCTGTTAAACTATCACCGAAAACTACGATAATTCTGAACTAAATAAATAATCGAATCTTGGCAACTTTAGTTATATTATGTGTATGTCATTAGGCTTG
Source organism: Zootermopsis nevadensis (assembly GCF_000696155.1). Next base: position 1,118,616 of record NW_019059608.1, read on the forward strand.
TGTTTAATTTAAAACCTTTTCCACCTAATCTGTACATTCTCCATGCATGCATAAGTATGACAATATTCATACGCCACGCTGATAAAGAGATAGACTGTTGTCATTCCGTGTTAAAGCGAGCAGCGACAAATGTGCCCTCACACCTCGTAATATATTGTGAAGGTCATAATTTCTGTCTAGAATGTCTTGCGGTGTTATCATTGTTAGCGACACGTTAACATTTTATTTTCACCGTGTTTTAGATAACACATTAAAAATATCTCTATTTATAAGTCTTAAAAATGTGCTCTTGCCTCTGTTAAATTACGTATAGCTACGAGTACGTTTGCGAGATTCTGTATAAATGTTTATGTAACTCCTGTTTTGAAATAAAATAAATATGTGGTGAATATAATTAACCTAAAACCATGTACAATTGCGTTGCAGTTACTGAGATATCAAGAGGTATGACAGATTTAACGAAAATGGTTTAAAGAGTGACATATCAGTGTGTTTCATACACAAATCAAGTACGTGATTAATTTCATCTCTGCTTGTCAGTAACGTATGTTCTGTAGTTAACGTGCGTCTGTGTTTTCCAGGAAGACAGTTTGTCTAATTTCACAGATTTAACGAGCAGCTATTCAGTAAGCGTACTCTACATGACATGATGAAACATCGACTAAATTAGATAAATAGTTGCATATCAAGTTCCCTTTGTTATTGCTGTAATAACTAAGTGTTGTTATTCATGAATTCGTGTCATTGCAGTAAAGTTCACTAATATAGGATTTGAGACTTTTGCGGCGAGTACAATCAATAAAATCTTCAGGGTTCTGATGTGACTGGATGCTCGGAAGTCGCGACTGAAGAAGCGGACAGAGTTTGTTCCCGAAACGTCGGTTTACTACGGTAACCAGTTAACGCGGCTGATTGCCCGAGAAGATTTTATTGAAGGTCACTAACTCTGACACTGACAGTGAGAACGTTTTCTGCTCTGTAAAGTGTAGCCTTAAAGGCCTTTCCAAACTTTACATTCTTCTTAATACAGACAAATTGATGCTCGTGATTTTCCCCTGCTTTCTTTTTGTTAAAAGAACCCATTCTCACATAATGAGACTGATTATATTTTGCATCACAAATCTTTTGTAGATCCTAAATATTTGTGCTCCTACGTCACCTGTTCTGATATCAAATTTATTAAATTTAATAAACAATGTATAACACTTGGAATATTAAATTACATGAGGGTTAGTGTAATGGAGGAAGCTCTGAGCTATTTTCACTTTAATTAAATTCAGGCTCTGAAATCAATAACACGTTCCGTCACATTCTATTATTTACCGCTGTGTCGAC
>NW_019059608.1:1119981-1169478 GCF_000696155.1 Zootermopsis nevadensis
GTTAGCCTTTCTAACACTTTGAAAAACTAAAAACAAAATCCTTCTGGCTTACTCCCGTGGTGCATCATACTAGTATCGATTAGGTAAACTGCACCGTTGTTAGCCAGCTAGTTGAGGCTTACTCCTGTCGCCGCTACCCGCGAACGTAAGCCTCAACTAGCTGGTTAACAACACCTGGTATGTTGGTTGACTAACAAGCATTTCTGACCTCAGAGTTACGGGCTGAGTTCGTTCTCTAATATGTTACTCCATGTTTCAAATTCTCTACATGTAACTTGAGACATGCGCCCTGAATTTTCCCTCAAATGATTTTTATTAATTTATGTATCACTTAAACTGGGAGAAGTCGTTAGTTTCGATAACATAATGAGAAATGTGATATTCTTGACATATACCTTACTGTAGATTTCTAAATAGTCATTGGAACTTTAATTTTCAAACCTGATTTTTGTGACGTTTTGCTGTTCACAGTGCTTATAACCTTACACCACTTCTTCCACAGATTCTTTCTCTTTTTATTATACCATTTCTATACTAATCGATTATAAAAGATTCTGACAATAATGTATTGCAGTTTGGATTACTTAGGTTTTGGACTTTGCCCTTATCTCGAAAACTGAATCTGTCTTCGTTCTTATGTGTAGCGAAGGGTGGCACCTATTCTGATGGGTCCGTTAGAAGGGGATAACATCGATTATTGGTTCTCGAAAAGTTGTGTGTGTTTTTTTAGAATACTACATGATGGAGAAGTCCAAAAATTAATTAAACCACGCGTTCATGTATTGTTGTTTTTAATCATGATTTTTATAAAGTTTGTAGATATGAGTATTCTTCCTGTCGCCTTATTCTAACAACTTATTTTCCAGTACCTGCGATATCTCCGTAGATATTTACCTCAGTTGTTGGAGGATATTTCTTTGCGCACACGATGGATGTGGTTCTTACTCGGTGGAACTCCAGCGCGTTTCAATCTGTCTGTTCGGGAGTGGTTAGACAGGCATTATCCTAAACATTGGATCGGTCGTAGTCCGGCGGCTCCTGTGTCGTGGCCACCACCGTCACCGGACCTTAATCCGATAGACTTATTTGTGAGGTTCCACGAAAAATCCTGCTTACGCCAACATTGTTGGTACAAGAGAACAACTTTGGCCGTTCATATAACATGCAGCAACTGACTATTTGCTGACGCGTGTTTTCATGCCCATGGTGGGACTCTCGAGCATTTGCTCTATGTGTAAGAAGTAAATACTCCTCAGTCAATCATTTCGCATTTCAGAGATGTTGGAACATTATACCTTGGACTCTCATCTTCTGTAACGTTTTACAGAAGCACATCATTCGTGGCATATCATTTGGAAACAGCTTGTATGTAGCATATAGGAAAGAATAATTCGCCGAAACCTGCAATTGGGAAAGACTATACATATGCATAATGGTTTATTGAAGAAATACCAAGCACTTATTCTACCTGGATGTTGATACTGTCACCCGCCATCAAAAGCAGAGCTCTGCGGTCTCTCTTGTACGGTACAATGGCACCAGGGAGGGCTTAGGTATCGGACAGCGAACATATGTGAACCACTCTCCAAAGGCACCAGTTCCACCACTTCTATAACATTGATTATCTATTTTCAATTGCACGATTATGTGCATGCAAATAACTCCTTTCATCCTTTTACTACTGGATGAGCTACGTCATTGGATGGAACGCGAGCAGTGTACAAACCTGTATTTACAGCTACCAGATAGGCCAGGAGTAGGCAAACTCGCGAAGTAATAGAACTGTCCCGTGGCGATCTTCAGATGTTACACATAACACGATTTTCTACAGTCACTTCTCACTTTATTACGTATACAGTAGGAAAGTATTATAATATCAATAAATTCATAAGTAAGCAAGTACAAAATAATAAATTGTATTAATAAATACACGACTGAACGAGCAGATAAGACATAGATTTGAGGTTTTCACGGTGGTGAAAATGTTGATGTTATTGTGGGTTTTGGCACCGTGTAGACTCGTAGTTAGATGTTAACTCCCAGTATGAAGTGGTTGGCTCCAATCACTACATATTCGCCCTGAAGACGCCAACTGTACTGTTTGTCGAAACGTTGCATAATTCTCAACATTCGACGCAGCTCATCCCCGAAAGCAGACGTTACACACAGGAATGTGGATGTCAGCGAAGATTCGAGTTTGTAGTTCTTTAATAGACGTATTTGTTGTTAGCATATTAGCATCATTCATGATTGTGCTTACAACCTGGACGTTGATAATTTATGATAATTTGTTCTTCGGGGGATAGCGAAATAAAGATGCTGTGACTGACTGGGAAAGTAACAAGGGTAGAAGAAAGATTGATGCATTAAGAACTTTGATTAGCAAACCTGATCTTCAACTTTGAAGGCAGAGGAGAGAGAGGTGGGAGGATATCTTAAGATGGCCTCTGTGTAGAGATGTCAATAAATATTTAATTTCATTTCATTATAAGAATAATTTGTGGAGTTCTTTATTTTTGCATTAGACCTATTTAGGAATAGTGTAATCAGTTTTAAAATGTTTATTTTTCGAAGAAGTACGCATTCAATTTTAATACTTTATTTTTACATTCGGAATTCTGGTATTTTTTTCTTTTTACTATCTTTATTTAAATCCTTAGTTAATCTAATTCATGTAGTAAACATTTTACACTCTTTTGACTAAAGTTAATTTAATTTATTGGGATGTAATTCATCCTAGAGAAGTGGGCCTCCTCACATTTGCCACTGTAGCACTCTATTCCTTTAACAATTTGCACTCTGAAAAAAACCCCGTTTGACGAAGATTAACTAACCAGCAAGCTAAATGACTGACTGACGAACTGTATAACTCCATGGGCAGTGTTATTTTAGAAGCTGATGCTCGGCTGTTGAGGAATTTCTCTGCCTCTATGGAGCCCGAACGTACATTCCCATATTCACAAAATCATACCACTAGTCATAACCTGAGGCAGGTAAATCCAATCTTGTCTTCACAACCTATTTTTAAGACCATGTTTGCTTTATACCTTTATGTGTTCTTATTCTGCCAAATGGTCTCTTCTTTCTAGATTTACCTACCAAAACTTTATATGCATTTCTAATGTCTCCCATTCGGGCTACGTGTCCCGCCTACATCATCTTCTTTGATATTACCAGTCTAACAATATTTGAAGAAGAGCATAAATTATAAAGTTTTTCCTTAAGATATTATCTCCAGCCTCATCTTATTCCCTTTCTATTAAAGTGGGCTTTGACCACATCCTTCCATATCCTTCCCACATCTTACAGAGTCCTGCGACGCTGTGACTTCCCAAAAGCGAAAAGTAGGTTGAATTATTCAAACGTAGTTGATGTTCTTATGTTAACTGTTTGATGTCTTAATATGAATAAAAACATCAGTTGATTTTCTCAATATATCCAGCTGTTAAGTCCCCAAATCTTGTATTCGGAACGGTTCTGTAACACAGTCCGTTACTTAGTACGTTGTTGCTCGGAACTCTTGCTGTGGAGTGCTGTAAACTGTTTTGTTCTGTTCCTCTATGCATAGTGTTTCCGCATGCTTGCTGTTATTCAGTGGAACAGAATATCCGAAAAGGATGGAAAATAATTTTAAAATTAAATAACGTGAAGATGCTGGAATCAATGCGAACTTGTTTGTGGCTCTGCTTCTTCCATACCAGCAAGGGCAACTTTCCGCTTTTCTGCAAGCAGCCATGTAAATTGTGTTGTATAATTGGAAGAGAAAAGTTAAATTGATTTCATCAGACGTTACGGGCATACAGATAATTTGAAGAGAGCTCTTCACGAAATGGAGCAAAAGTAGAGACAGCTGTCAGCTGTTACAAATTATACGCAATCTGCATTACGCCCTTATGCCGACTTCTGTGAAACGTAGGCCTAATTGTATTTGAAGGACAAAATAGCTCCTGGTCAAATCCGATGCAGTCGTAGTTTGTTAAACTAACTGTTCCAATAACTGTGAGAGACAGTTTCCGTTTTCTCCCAACTTTTGCCAAAGGCACTCAGAGAAATAATGGTATCTAGTAGTCCTCGAGAATTTTGATACATGCATGGTGTAAACTAGGATAATCCATCCGTTACCCCTCAGGCCTAGAATAGCTTTCTGATTGGACCCAAGGGCCAAGAATATAATTTAAAATATTTCACTTAGTTTTATCAGTTCTTACCTTTCCGTCTCTGGTTACTACGCGGTGGTATGGACTACACGCTTTACAATCTTGTCCGAGAAGTTGCCGCACCAACTAGGGGTCCATCAGTTTTGACGCAGGAATAGTGTGGGGACAGACTTCAGGTTTTTTTTTGTCACCAGTCTTTCGACTGGTTTGATGTAGTCCTCCATTTTCGCCTATCTTGCGCCAATCTCTTCATTTCCACATATTTTTTACAGCCCACATCCTCAAAAATCTGCGTCACATATTCCAATCTTTGTCTCCCCTTACAATTCTTCCCTTCAACTGTTCCTTCCATTACCAAATTAACAAATCCTGGGTGCCTCGGATTGTGTCCCACCATCCTATCTCTTCTTCTCGTAAGATTTTCCCATAGACTTCTTCCTTCGCCTATCCTGTCTATAAAATGATTACGCAATATACAAGTTACTTCTTTAAAAAGGGAGCGATAAATGGGTACATTAGTTATTCTAAGCAGTCTGTGCATAATCATGTCTTGTCTGTGTTATATTCACTGACCAGAATTAGCTTGGTTTATCGGATGCGACGGTCGGAATTCCGCAGAACTTGCGGTCTCGTTCACTGAGTTCTGACATAACCGGTTTCCGGGGTTTTGGTCACCTTTAACAAATGTAGACGCGGAGGAGCTGAAATTTCCAATGAAGCCGACCGCAGGTTTTAGAGCTACTGGCTACGAAATGGGTATTTAATCCCTCGGGAAAAATCGGACAGGGCGACAGACACGTGGCCTAGAATATTGGAGCGAGTGAGTTCATGTGCCAGTGAAATTGCTGAACGTTGAAACGTCATAGGTGATAGACAAGCCATAGCTCCATCTGCACTAACGTGTAGTCTGTGGGTCGACTTGGGTGAACGTAACAAAGAAATGAGATTTGAGTTTCTCACGGCAACGAGTATGAAAATTACTTCTTCTTGGTTGTGACGCCGTGTAGTTTTGTACGCGGTTACCACAACACCGTTTCAGAAAAACTTATCATGTTCAGGGTGAAGTCACACCACCCTGAAAATGGAGAGCTAAACGTTCCTCGGAAACATTGGTAACTAAAGCAATTCGATCCAAATTACTTTAAGGTCCATCTTATATAGGCAAACCTGACCTAGGAGCTGTCTTAACAAATACTGATGAAGTGTGATCATAATTTGTATCACACAAATTGCCCTTTTCTCCTTTACCAATTTCGACGTGATTTATTTCATGGTCACATATGCTAGTACATGTGTTTATTGCAAAAAGGAATAGCCGTAAATCATACTGTGGGCCCACTCCGCAAAACAACGCTTCTGTGCAGGAAATTCCCTGCGGCAGTCGATTATAACCTCGGACACTGGCAGTAATTTCACTGTTCCCTGTGAAAATGATTGTGCATAAATGTACAAAATTACGGTCCCATCCGGTCACATTTCACCGTTAATTCACACTGTCAATTGGGTTATTTATCTCTCTTCAATTATACGTTTCCTTTGAAGTGATGGTTTGTTTATTTTGTCCGTATTGATGTTCTCGTGCGATAGTACATTTGATTGTACAATCAACACTCTTTTACGAAATTTCACTTTTGCGAACTTTTATACAGAAGCTCATATCCTCTGCTCGGCTCGTCATCCGAACCCCGACTCCCTCATCCGAAATATCGAACACTTGATAATGAAAACGCATATAAGGGACGCAACGTCGCCCAATGAAGAGAAATCAGGGGAAGTACATTTTCATTTCAAATTTTGTATAATCTTGTACATCTTTTCACACTTCTCAGACATTAATTTCTGTTGCTTCGGATTTGTCCCAAATTCATAAAATCTCAACGTCGCCCATTTCCACACTAATTGTTTCAGTAATGTTCTGTTCATCATGCCGCGTACTAACTGTTAACGATGTATTAAATTGTTAACAGCGTTCCAAATGCTGCTTTCCTTGGAAATTAAACTTTCATGTACACTGTATTACAAATACGTATTACAAAATTTAGAAAATATAGAAGTTTATAAGTAAATAAAACTGTCTCTTACGTAAACATGATGCCATGCAGATTTAAGTTGTGTTCATTTATGGTTCGTCAAATGATAATACCAGTAGCCCAGAGTATAAAACATCGCATGAAACTGTATTGTCGGTGAATAATGATTAGGAGAGGAAGAGTAACGGGCCATATGTTCTAATTCGCAAAATCCATAAGAATGGGAAAGGATATTATCGACTGAAGAGGGCGCACTCTAATTTAAGGTACCGTCGTGGCATTTGCATGAAGAGACCGAGATTAGCCGGTCATCGGATCGAAATTTGAAGTCGGTTTATGCCAAATACAGAGCAGGAATACTAACCACGGGCCGCTAGTTCAGTCCCATGTATTCTAGAACTCTGCAGTTGAAAGAGTCGGTTGTTAGCTTCAAGCTGCGGCCCACGGCACTCATTTTATAGAAAGTTCAGTGGGCCCGAGAGTCGGTTGAACGTGTTGGCGCTTAGAGCTGTCGACACTTTTGCAGTAAATAATTCTGGAGTCGCTCATCCCGTAGCCAGTCACTTATCTCAACGGGATAACCCGGCTCATGTAGCTTACAGTTGTTTGCGGGATGAATATGGTTTATTTGTCTTGGTTATCGAATGTAGTTTACAAAATTTAATTGAACATTAAAGAAATAAAGTGTTGGTTTTGCAGGAGTGCACTTTTTAATGGAAACAATGGGCAGAACCTTGTCAATATTACACAAAATCAGCTTGATGTTTGTTTGGTTGTTTGCTTCCGCTCACAGAGGAGATAAATGGATGCTGGCCTTTGGGGACATCACATAATACCTAGAAGAAACAGAAAATGAGATAATGGTACTGAAGTGATGAACGAAATGAAAAAGGGGAGTGAGAGACGAAGATAAGAAATACATAATTCCACATTAAATTTCATAGGTTTTTTTCTTTTCCATTATGTCTCTTTGTCGCGATCAACCATTAACAGCATTCAATACAGTGGGCTAATTTTAATAAAATTTGGTTATAATACAATGCCTTTAAATAACGCCTCATTGTCATACTTTCAATTTTCTGAACCCGGTCCATCTGCTAAAGATTAATCCAGTTGCTTACGTTCGTGAAAATCAGTGATAAAACTCCGGTTTCCATAACATGAGTGGCGTGTCTTATCAGCTGTGCAACTGTCATCTTCTGCTCCACGCAGTTATTTATATTCGTCTGATTAGTTGTGTATAATGTATAATGTAACTAAATCTACCAGCAGGGCTACATAACCGACACTGTATACCGTTCCGCTGTAGTCTATCTGCTTTGAATAAACTTTCTGTGTGGAGCAGTGGGATCCCAAGTGGAGAATTATCTGCCACGCTGGTGGGAGGATGGTTACGAGTGAACTGCTGAGCAAACAGTAATAATCATGCTGACACGAGGCTCGCAGATTGGCTTCATTGTCACCTGTAGCAAGGCTGCTCTTGGGGCGGATTGGGTACTGCAGTTATATACAGCTCTATTAAATTGACCGACATTTATAGTCACTACGCCAGCACGATGCGAACTGATCATGACATTGATGCAGTTGAAGAAGTAAATAAATTTACCTTTCTGTTCACTGGCCTTCCATCTTAGTGACCTTGATTTAAATCACAAAACAGGCCTGTAGAATAGTGTAGTATAAACATATAATAATCTACTAACAAACATTTATAATACGTATTTATTTTACTTTCTACTATTTTTACTACACCCCTGTCTCGTGGCTTCTATGAGATCATATACGATTTTATGCACAAAGCAGTCTCCATGGTATTGATAGACTTTATCACCACGCGGCGCCAGGCGGTGAATAATAGAACAGATGTACGATGTCACATCCTTTTGTTTTAGAACCTGATTTTAACGAAATAGTAATTCAGTAGTGCAGCGCGTTAGCTTTCATGTGTTTCTTAAGAGGATGTATTGCCCTGCTACTGTTTATGAAGAACAAATCTTTGAAGCTGAAGTTAGTCTAAATAATATTTAAGGACTCAGTCCATACCTCAAAGAAAACATTATACTTCTCTATTACGAAGATGAACTGGTTAATAATTTTTTAGTGAAATTATCGTTATTTACACTGAAAATCTATGAAACCCATAAATGCGAAATACAGAATTATTTATTCTTAAAGCAGTGAACTAGTTAACATTGGGCTGTAATGGGTTAAGAAGATTAATTTAAAATGCACGTAGTTCGAAGTACTAAGTACGGGAAATATCGTATTACTTCATGCAACAATATTATTATTTAAGCGCAGCATGTTTAATAAAACCTTGACAGAAAGAAAATTTATTGGCGAGTTCAGATATTAAATAAGCGTAAGTATAAAACATTTAATTCCGGTTTTAGGTGGATTGTTTGGAAGTGATTGTTGATTATGAAAGCAATAATTAGAATGTGATTGCAATAGGTTAATAATATTTTTTTAAGATCATCTGTTGGCATGGCAAAGGAAACCAAATTTACTCAGAAATTGGTAAATTTAGAAAATACTGGGATATTAACTTAACTGAGCTGCGAATACTTCTTGTCAGTTAATTATTATCAATGCATTCATCATAGCATCCGATGCTACATGGCTAAAGCCTCGAAGTGTCACAGTCAGAATCAACTGTTATTCCAGTCTCTGCAGCCCAAGATGTGTCCTTACGGAATGTAAGAATCAAACCTAGCAATTGATAGACTCTCTAGTGGCACAAATCGAAATATCAGTCAGCCACTGAACACAGTTCAGGGCCACTGATATCTCCGATCCCTCACCGTCTGTTTTCTTTCCTCTCAATGATATTTAGTTCTTCCAGGTGGGTTTTTCTCAACAATAGGTCTGTTGTTAATAAACATACATAAAACATAGGATTTTCCTTACCACCATGTACCCATTTTATGCCTCCTCCATCCTGTCCACATGGCAAGCCAATCGTAGTTAGATTTCAGGACCCTAACAATATTTGATGACTTATTTAAATCAAGTTTCTCGTTAAATAATATTATAAACTTTTCCCTTCATTTTTTCTGAGCACGCAACTGATTCATCGTCATAAATGAATCGTCAGATTCAGTCATCATCTGATCGTGCTCTAAGTAATTCGGTTGCGTCCTGAAGTCATTCATCTACATGTGCCTCTTTCGTCGTATGTTATTGCTTCTTCAGTTCAAACTTTACTTGTTTGTCAATACCAATGTGTCTGTCCCACATGCCACAAGTTTGCGTCACTGCATTTATTTTGCGTCAGTAGGTCGAACTGACTGCGATTCGGAACATGTCGATCTTTTAAAGGGGCAGTGCGCTTATGAAAGCTTCTAAAGTGGTATTTGTAACAGATCAGTGACGACGAGTGACGTTTTTTCAAAATGTTGACCAAATCCAGAGGTGGGATGTCTAATGATGTATTTTATCTGATGGGTCCGCTATTTTATAGTGTATGGAATAGGCTGCTACTGAACCAGGGAAGTAAATCTTTTTATTATTTTTTCTCAAAGTGTTATTCGGTCTAACTCAGTAAACGTGAAAGCTCCGCTACTGTAATAAATCCAGCTGTCTCCCAAGTTTCCTTCCGTCTTGTCTGTCTGGTCTGGTACCTAGAAGACCATAATATATACTGTATATTTGGGGCTTACAGAACTTACCATCATCTTGCGCCATGGTCGTACTTAACAGAAACGGCGTGTAATATCACGTGTTTCGTTTTTAAAACCTGAATTCCTGTTTTAAGTTTTCATTTTTTATAACGCACCTACTTCCAATGTGTTGCTCAAGAGGATAAAAACGCCCTGTTATTATTTACACTGCTTACGAATTTATTGATGGCGTTTGTAGAAAACTAATCTAAAATACACGTACCGCAGTTATAGTAAATAAATAGGTTTATGATACGAGAACCAGTTATATTAATTGCATTTATTTAAGAAAAACCATCACAAAGTTTACCACGGCGTTAGACTAAAGTCACTGTTACAGATAACTGCATCCAACTCCGTACTGAACAAAGAAAAATATTAAGTATTCGCAGTCTTAAACACGGCTATAAAGGCTTGTAGGTTGCTTGGATGTAAAACTCGACATATGTTACACTTTGGAATTATATAGATGCCCCAAAAGACACACAAAGTTAGTATTCCGCATTATAAGGTCTATTCATCCATTCTGGACATTCTGTATAGCGTTCAGTTGTCATATCGGTATGCGAGGACAAACGTCCTGCCCCTGTAGGGAATCGAAACCGGCCCCAGTTTGTTGCCAGACATTTTATGGACTGAGATATAGCAATTAACTCATTACGTAAATAGGAAGGATATTATTAATGGGGTAATTAGCAGTCTCCTATTCCCTCCCTCCTCAGAAGCTGATTATTTATAGCCCATGTTCAGATGTTGCGCTGTTCGTTGCTGGTAAAAATACATGACATCTTCAGATCATCTGCTCTGGTCTGCAAGAACATCTAATAGTCGAATGTATATCCCCCTTGTAATGATTTGCTCGCCAAGAAATTCCACAGAATACAAAGTTCCATTATTTCCATTTATTTATAAAAACTAAGTAATTCTAATTAAATTGTCTGCAGACTATTTTTCTGACATTCATTTTGGTCTTGTCATTCCATATAATTCTAGGTTCCCAAATGCCCTTTTTATCCACTCGTGCTACATGTCAGTTCATTCCATTCTTCCTTCTTTGACATTTCTTTCATTATCCTGTTCTTTTCCTTTTTAAGTCTACTTGTCTTCTGCTCTTTTCCACAACCTCAAATCGTGTCCTTACAATAGGATGAAAGAATAATTAAACACGCGAATGACAGTCGTCTAATTTCATCCACTCATAGCAAACAATGCGACAACACACATTCTATATCAGTCTTTTCCTGAGCGAAAGAACGTTTTGCGAAAATATTTTCTAGATTGAAAATCTTGACATGAGCCCTAATATTGGACAGTTGCCAAGAAGGACAGACAGCTTAGTTAACAGAAAGTAACTCTTCAGCATATTATTGGCACAAATTATAGTAAAGTCGCGATCTGATTATATTTCTGGCAGTTATGTAATCGCTGGCAGCGCTGCCAGTTGCTCTGATTTTGCTGTGAATTACCCAACTACTCTTTCCGTCGCCATTCCCTTGGAAAGTACCCTTACCACTACAAATTCGCGTCTCCACGTTTCGATGTTAGCAGCTCAAATGAATAGCTGGCAGGAGCGCCACGTTTTTCCAGCCGAGTTGGTGCTTGCTACGTCACACGGAGGCGAGGCCAGGATCATTTAACCACGACGCTACTTTAGTGTCCCGGTTGACGTAGAAACTGAGGGACGTATTTCCTCATACTGCTGTGCCATAGCGGAACTATCAGTCAGATGAACACACCGTGACCGACACTGGATTGCATCTCCAATATTCCCATGAACAAATTTACAACTACAAATTGCAGATAAGGCACTTTGCTCTGAGGGACGTAATGAAATCCCCTAAACACGCATGTCGTTTTAGGCTCCTTTCTGGCGAACCTACTTTTGAATCCCGGACAATTCCTTTAGTAATTCTGTTAGCCTCTGTGGAATCGTTGTGTTGGCTTCCTCATTTTTCCTACTGCCATTTTCAAGTATTCTTCACGCTTTAGCGTGTGCGAAGAACACTTTGTGGGCCCATCTATGTCAATCACGTTTTCCTGGGAATTAGGCAATCAGCATGACTTGAGGACATTGTTGGAACAGTGGGAACCCAAACCATTGTCGAACACATTGTTGCAGCAGTAGTAACCGAATTTGCTGTTGGCTCACAACAGTGACCCCGGATCATATCGTAACATTTAATTTGAATACCATTGTTACGTATTTGTTATTCATTTCTGATGGTTTTGGCACAAATTTTTAAAAAAGCGAGAGTAATATAAGTCCACAACTGCTTTGAGTCTTATGCCTAATAAGGAAGAAACATGTCGCCGTCTTGTTCGTGATGTGGCGAAAACACTTCTGTACTCGAAAGAGTACACATTTCCATCGTGTTTCAAGTAAGATTTCTGTATGAAAATCCGTAAAATGAAATGTTTATCTGTCCGTCAGCATGGTTTATTTACCGACTGATTTCATGTGCTTTAATCAGTCAACACAGCAGATTGTGGAAAGAAATATTTTCGTTAGTATCGATAAATGAGAACTTCCATCTTGGGTAAGATTTCTTGATTTTGTTACGCATAAAGTAAATCAAGAATTATTTGCGATGTGACAATTACTGCCGTTCTTGAGGTTCAGGTTGGCTTTACAACAGCTGCTGCATTGCAAGTGTTGTAATTTATTTGTCAGTGTAAGGACCTGAATGTTAAATGGTCTCCTAGTGCATTGACACTGCTTTACCTTCAAGAATAATATTTATAATTTTCCGATGTACACATATATCTCATATACGTGATGTTTGTTTTCCAGTTAGTGAAAAAGGCAGTTGAACTTCAACGGCAAATTTCTTTCGTACCATGCAATTTTTTGTTTCCTGAATATCTCCTTCTCTAATTTCCCCCATATTCCTTTTTCATCCTTATCAACTATGAACAAGTAGCAGCCACGTTACTTAGGTACTGTCTTCTTTAAGCGTTTTTGTCACCTATATTAATGGTACTTCGAAAAGCTACCTAATGATAGCAGCACATTCAAAGTATATTTTTACGCCTAGCGTCTTTACTGACAAGTTTTTTGTCTCTGCCATTCCACCCAAATATTATCAAAGCAAACAAACATCAAGCTGGATGTCACCAAACGTAGATATGAAGAATGTTTGTCAAGCGAGAAATGAAGGTTAGCAGAGCCATGAGGAGAGCTATGCTCAAATCTGTTTAATCTGTGTTTCAATTGAAGCTTTGTTGTGCCTGAGTTTTCCTTTCAATACCACGTTTTTCAGAGAATACTCGAAGAAAAATAGCAGGGATTTCTAACCGGGCGGTTGGTGGCCGTAACTGTCCCACCATTTGAATCAAAATCATTTTTTTTCTTCCATAAAATGTAGCGGAAATACTTTGTTATTTGTGAGGGGTTTGCCATCGTCTTGTAGAAACCAAGAGTGGAAAATATTCGTTGACCTAACTTCAGAGTTTTTAGTTTTATTGACGAAATCGTGGCCAGGTATTTCGACACTGTATAGTATACATCAGACAGCAAGTTTTGGGCCGCAGTTGTGGATTGGAAACTTTTTGCATGAAGATTCTGTGTGGCCCAAAATAGTGCATTTTGTCTGTGAACGTTTTCATGAAGTATACATTGGCTTCATATAAAATTCGTGCGATATATTAAACCATTTGATTTTACTTTAGAATGTAATTCCAAATGACGGGGAACGACAGAAAATAAAACCTCATGAGGAAAGTAAGATCAGATTACATTTGAGGAATGCTTACTACCATTGAGTATAGATTCTCTATGTATATTTTCCGTCCACAAAGCAAACGTTTTACCAGATGTTTCTTCTGGGTGTGAAATTTTGTCTTTCATGCTGAGGGAGAGACGTGGGTTGAGGTTATCAGAGATCAGAGTGCTGACAAAGGTAGGCCTATTTAGGCCGAAGTGTGAAGGTGTAACAGAAATATTGAGAAAATCGCGGATGTTTCATAAAGTTTACTCTTCATAGATTGTTAAGATTAATAGGGAAAAAATTGCGTATGAAATAAACTAGACATGTAGCACGCATGCGAGAAATGAAAATTGCACACAAAATTTTCGTCAGAACCTAAAAGACAGAGATCACTTGAAAGACACAGGCGTAGTTTGAACTATAATATTAAAGTTGATCTTGCTAAAATACATTTTAAGTGTGTGGAGTATAGTTTCAGTGCATGGTGTAATGGGTAATGGATGGTTCTTTTGAACAAAGTAATGGATCTTTGGGTTCCATAAAAGGCAGTTTTTGACGAGATGACGGACAATTTTTCAGTATAATTTATTTTATCAATATGCCTAGTATGTCACTGAAATGCGTCTCGCTAATAGTGTTTGAATCTTTAATACTTGTCACAAGTACAGACTATTTTGCACATCTCTGACTGGTCAGCCGCAGAGTTGACCAGATTTCCTGAGCACACCCCTGGCTTCAGACAGAAGCTGCGGAGAGCATGTGACACGTGTTTGTTTCGCTTTGTGTTTGCCCGCTTGGACTTGAGTGTTTCGCTAATGAGATGTTGGCAGATGGTTACATTTATATAGCCATGCTACGACATGATGCCCTGTCGCTTATCTTTCACAGTTAATGCCACCAGTTTACATGAAAGTTACACGTTAATAAGATTACGTAAAACAACGTGTTAACGGAAAGTTGTAGTACAATGTGTGAGTGTGTTTAAAAGGAGTTTTCTGCAGGCTATACGCACGACACGCCTTCACGCTTTGTTATTTGAGTCTTCATTCCCAGTTCTTTGCGCCAAAATTCCTAAAATTAGGCCACAGCCTTGTTTCATGATGGCTATGAATTATTACTGCAACATAAACTTTGCAACATTCTCGAAGGCGAAATTGTTTGGACACAAGCGGAAGGAAATATCGTGAGGATAGAATAACTTAATAATTCGGACGCTTCGCCAAATCTTGCTTAAGCGAACAAGAATTAGACAAGCAGGACTCGTATCATGTTTGGGGGAGATATAAAATGCATACAGTATTTTAGTGAGAAAACTTGAAGAGATGAGGCCAATTGCAAGACCTAGACGTAGGATATAATGAAAACAAATAGGGTGTGGAATTGTGGAACGGATTCAACGGTTTAAGGATAGACTCCATTGGCGGGCTTTTGTGAACACAGTAATTAACTCTCAGGCTCCATAATAGCAGAGGATTTTCTTGTTCAGCTAAATGCTTGTCATCTTTCATTTCAGTCATAGGTAGGTTTCTAGATAGAAGACAGGAAATTCAAAATATTCCGAAGTGATTAGGAGGAAAACTTTCCAAATATTTAATTTATATTTTTGATTTGTACTGTCGTGTTCAAATATTTTGTCTATGCAATGTTTTCGAATGATTTAACAGTAAAGCTTATCTTTATTGTAAATATGTTCTTCAGTCAAATTACAAAACTTACACATATATTTAGTTGTCTGTGCATTTAATTTTCTGTCCAAGTACTTGCTAGTCTCGGATAGAGAATATTTATTTTTATGTGTCGCATTTGTCTTTGCCGAATAAGTTACCACCGGCGTAGACAATCAAACTAACGAAATGTATAGAACTGAATCCTACTCGAGAATCTTAATAGCACTCTCAGTTAGTCAAGAAGTTTCTTGCAACTTATGGAACCCAAAGTTTAATTTCCGTGTTCACATGAACTCGTCATTGGTTCCTATCGTGAGTCAGATGATCCCAGTTAACAACACCCACAGACAGCGTTTGCGTGAGATCTACGAGGGTGAGTCAAATGAAAACCGTAAATTTTTTTAAAATTTAATTTATTGAGTGAAAGCGGTACACAACTATATCATTTTTCTACATAGTCTCCATTTCGTTCAATACAGGCCCTCCAGCGTTTACGAAGTGTATGGATTCCTCTAGAAAAAAATTCTTGTGGTTGTCTGCGCAACCACTCATGCACCGCCTGCTGTACCTCTTCATCAGAACGGAACTTCTTTCCTCCCATCGCCTCTTTGAGTGGCCCAAACATGTGGTAATCACTTGGGGCTAGGTCTAGTGAGTATGGCGGATGTGGAAGACACTCAAAGTGCAAGTCTTGGATTGTTGCAACTGTTGCACCGGCAGAGTGGGGCCGAGCATTGTCATGTCAAGGACACCTCTAGTCAAACGTCCACGTCGCTTTGATCTGACTGCAGGTCGAAGATGATTCTTTAAGATTCTTCACTGATCAAAAAACGAATTACAGAACGTTGTTCTTCTTTCGTGCACGTAACTAGTGGAGCAGCCATTTTCAAATTGGCACTGTGATGGCGATATGTTTGTCTGCATTATATTACCACCTATAGGATACTCTTTATAGCATTAGTAACATGTCTGCCAACTTATAGGACAATGGCGCGATATTTAGAATTTTTATCTCAGTTTTACGGTTTTCATTTGACTCACCCTCGTATATTTACAGCAGGCCCTGTCCTCCTCCTAGGTCTGCTTGAATGATCTCTCTTTTCAGGACAATTTCTTCAGCTTCCTCATTTGCTACACGACCACTGCCATTTATGTCGATAAAAACAGTTATACGTGTATATCTGAAAATGTAATGATTAGCAGTTACCTGATTACATGTGTATAACCAGTCTTAAAACTTTATGGCAAATCATCTGCTCACTGAAGACACGTACATTTTCTGCTTTTTGCAAATTACAAAGTTAAGGTGAAATCCTCAGAGAAACTGAGCTGCCTTAGAAATATTTACATTAAACTCCATGTAAATTACGTCGTTACTATACTTTGAATTGAGTTTGGAGGTAATATTTGCCTGCGTGATTGTGCCTAGTTAATAACTCCAGAGTACATTTTTATTAAATTTTAAACTGAAGAGTTTACTAAACTATATCGACATAATCTAATGTTTTTTAAAATCGAACAGTAATAACGAAGAATGTGCATAAAGACCTGCTTGCATTTCTGCGGGCATCTCGAGTATAACTCGCGCGTAACTGGCTAAATATTTATCGAAACGAAAAATATTTGGAACAAACTTTGTAGGGAGATATTAAACACATTTTATGCCCATACACTTTTTTCGAGGAATATAAACAATCAAAAGGGATTTGAATTACAACTCGAGAACCATTGGACTAATTTTAATAAAATTTTACATTTGAAGTCTTTGCTCGTCCACTCTTTATAATTTACCTATAAAAAGTTAGCATTCAAGAATTAAAAAAAAATGAGGCAGTAATAGAGAACGGATGAATTTGTTATGCTTCCTACAGATTCTGTGACTTATTATCATTCTACATTTATGTGCTCCAAATAGTTTCTGTCCGACATAAGTTCCGTGTACATTTCTCATCTCTCCCATGGTCTCACGTTCAACTCCTCCTTCGTGGTTTGATCTCCCTAATAAAATTATTTAAGTGTACAAACTATGGATCTTTTGAGTAACACGCATATAAAACGACTGGAAAATTTATAGTTTCACGTGTTTTAGAGTTATTATTGAATGGACGACTGGAAGATGAACATGGCTTAATAAATCCACGACGGCCTGTGTTATTGATGAAGCGCGTGTGATTCCCGACTCTGTTGTCTTATTTGTGATGCTGTGGCTGTCCTGAGCCTTGCAGTGAAGTAACGCAATGGCGTTACACCGCAAAATGTTTACTGCAAGAACACTTTAACTTGAGCTGACTTTGACAGCGGTCGACACATCGGGTCAGGATCCGGCGATGCGTGAAGCGGACCTGTAGCAAAGCGAGGCTCGCAACCTCAATATCGACCTCGGGGCCCAGATTACTTTGATCTTTTGACTCCCAGGTTGAGAAGGAGCTACTCTTAGTACTGTAAAAGCTACTACGTGCTGCATACTGCACGAGACCGTGGTAAAACGTAGTATGGGTCAGAAACGCTAAACCTGTGAAGCACGTACGAACGATGTCCGCTGTCAACATCAGAAAGTCACTGGCTTGTATGTGCGT
Organism: Zootermopsis nevadensis; assembly: GCF_000696155.1. Next base: position 1,137,781 of record NW_019059608.1, read on the forward strand.
CATGTTTAATTTTCTTTTCTCTCTCCCTTTCTTTTCGTCATTTCTGCCTGTTTTTTTACCAGGAGACCATACAATGCATAAAGCGATTCATGTCCACCGCTGATTTTTTCTATAGATAGGATATCGAGGGGGTCATGCAAGACAGGTGTATATACAAAATGGCTGATGTACAGGAGACCAAGTTCTTCCCCAATCTGTTTCGACAAATGAACATTATTAGTGTTAATAAATATACGTGGAATTGTTTACATCTCTGTGCAGAGCAGCATCAATATTGCGCCATTCTGGCATTAACGCTATCATTTTGTTGTTCTGGTTTTGTTAGTTGTGCAAAGGAATGCGGATAATTTGATAATTCGGCCATTTTAGGCAAGGTCAGGTTATGAAGGGGGAACCGAGACGGGATAGGTCAGTAATATAATGACTAGGCTACACGATGAAGGATCGGATTTCGATTCGTGGCAACACTTTTCGCCTGCTCTGGAGCCCAGTCAGCCCCCTGTCGAGCTGGTACCTTGGTTCGTACCTCGGGAGTATAGCGCCCGGAGCCTGAAGCTAACAACTCCTCTCCATATATTGCAGAAGTTATGAATGTGTTGAGCTATACACCGATTCCTGCACACATATTCATAACGTTGTGCATAGTAAAGTCAATTATATTTTTACCTTCAGATTATACAAATTATTCTGATTGCCTATACTGGTAATTAAGAATTGTATTGGTTACTTTGCATTTGTCTTCGTTTTATGCGTTGTAAAATAATAAGCCGTTTACTCCAGCTTCGCCATTCTTTAAACTTCTTGTATAAGGAATTACCTGTGCTTCACTGGATCTTTCCAGAATATCGCCTCTGCGGTAGCCTACTGACATTTGTGTATTACTTGTTGGCTTAAGTATTTCTCAGCCGAACGTTATTTTACACGATGTTTCATACAGAACGTCTTAGATATGTCTTAAAACCTATTTGTCAAAAGACCAACATATTATTGTTTTGCGGAGCTGAATTTCAGATTCAGTTAAGCGAACAAACAAAGATTTATAGTTAATCACTTAACGTATAAATTGTTGGTCATTTAAGCAATTAATCTTTGGAAAGTAATTTCAGAAGTGAGATCATGTGGAATAAAGTTAGAAAATAAACGAATCTGTCAATTCCTGTGGACTACGGTTATCCCATTTTCGATTCCCTGTGTTACTCTCCTGGAACCAGGTGTCTTAATATAAATTTTGATAAATCTGTGTAACAGACTGAAGTACAGAACATGGAAAAGACTACGCTATTAAACACTCTTAAAGTATAAATTTAAATTATATACAAATCAAAATATTTTTGTTTCTACGAGAAACAAGATGTGGGTGTGGAAATTCTGGTGAGAGAGGATAAGAACCCTGCAAGCCAAGGGCGGAAGTAGCCTAGTCTCTGGGGGAAATCCACGGGGTTGACATAGCCCTTAAGACTAGGCGTCGAAAAGGATAACTGAAAGACACGACAGACATAAGAAAGTTGGAAATAACATTCCTACAAGGCGTTCTTTGCTTAGTCTAAAGGTACAGAACTCTATACATTTAGGTCATCAAATAATAAACGCATCTTCGGTTAGCATAATCTTCAATAATCATCGTCATTAACATAATTATCATTATCAGCATCCTAGAATAAACATTGTCATCAAATTTTCATAATTTAGTACTGACAATTATTATTCTCAAATGATCAATTTTATCATTAATCATCATCACCATAAAACTATCGTAAAATAACATGATTTCAAATATAATGACAGATGACAGCATGAACTCTTCGGCTGAAAGATGAACAGACGAACGGACAGAACGTGCTCATAATGTAATCTTCTCTTAGGCTAAGGTGTGAATATCGCCTAAAGAGGAAAATAAGTGGTTGTGGTCTGTTGTTGAGGGGAAGAACGATATCCTTTTGTAGTTGTTTTAAGAAAAAACAATTTTTGTTTGCTTGCCAGTTATTTATTTTCACGAAACATGGTTTATTCCTTTGTTGAGAAACGTCCTCTTGGTGTACTGAATGGATTGAAGGGTGACTATGACGATTTATTTATTTCTTTATTTATTTGTGGCGTATTTGAGAAAGCTGTCAGTAGCTTGTCAGACTGTGAAGCATCGGATGGTAGAATGGTTAATGAATTGGAAAGGATTTGGAAGGAAGCGTATCCCGGAATTTGCTTGGAGAGACTGAGGAAAACAACGGAAAACCTCTATCAAGATAGCTGGTCCCCAGGTCGAGAATTTGATCTGGGGCTTCCCGAATACGAAGCAGTTTTACCCACGTGACCTCGAAGTTCGGTCTAAAGGCGATGTAATCTTATTTTGAGGATGTGAGGTGGATGGGACCAGTTTAGGATCTTGTCTGGTGGCGCGCTTTGATATTAGCGGTGTTGAATTTTCGGGTTCCGCTACCACAGAGTTGGTTGGTACCGGTTTATCGTTGAACCCGAAATAGTTTTGCATTAGGCTTTATGTATCACGTGCTTGTATCTACGACGTCAAATTTGAAGACTGTAAGGAGCGTGTAAATCAACGCCAAGAACAATGAATGTAAGATGTCAGAAGCGTTTATCTATTCAGCTTGTCATATCCGCGTTCGAAGGAGCGGCTTTGTTTTCAGAGGAGATTTTCCGGAGTTCGGCAGGATCAGAATGTTGGAGATTACAGTAATGTATGCAGTTCAAGCATCGACAGTACGAAACAACAAGAAAGAAAACGCAGAAGGAATGGATTTTTTCGAGACGTAGGTGAAAAAGCAGTTTTATGTATTAAATGGCCAAGTTGAGGGATGCATAAGCACATTCTTGACGTCACAGTTCGGAAAAATGAGCTCATGTATTTGAAAGAATCGCCCTGATGACGGAGGTAGCATGGCATCTGAAACGTTGGTGGACATCTACCAGACTAGACGGCGCAGCAACTCAGAAGACAGAAATATTTAGACTCACCGCTGTGAAAACCTCAAATCTTATATATTTGAAAGATGTAGAGCATTGGATACAAATGTTCGGACGTTTCTGCAACATTTTCCGGAAACTCAAGACAGGAAGCAGCGTTTTATCTTCGAACTACTATAACATATTTTAAGGTTTAGCTTATTTCAAGGTTTTCGTCACAGAACCTTTCTGCAGTGACCGGGCCGTGGATCAGAAATGTCAAACGCTATACTACGATGTATAACCTGCACTTCTTCCTTTTATCAGTGTTTTGTTTATTAATTTTTGTTGAGGACGAAGTGATGAATAAGCAGTAGGATTTGATACTGTCCTCGTTTTGATGGTGTTTGTACTTAAAATAATTGCACTTTATAAAATTAGAAGTGATTTCTCGGTATTTTCTACATTGTACGTCTTCAAAACGCAAATGTAACCTGTACCCTATATACTTGATATAAAACGCGGGGGAAGAGACCAAACTGGAGGATAATACAGCGAAGAAAACATTCCACATTTGGTGTCGACTGCCGGGAGTTTGAAGTGTTGGGGGTGAGAAGAATGAGGGGAGGTGAGGAAATATAACAACCACAAAACAAGGTTGCTTTTGGTCTTTGAAATGATCACAAAGAATATTTGTATAATGTTCCAGACAAGTGTTTGCAGTAACACAGGTATAAAACCATAACCTTTGCACTTACAGTTCACTGTGTGGAGAAGTAGCAAGAAAAATTGTTGGTGTTAGAAATATGACAATTCATCCCAATAAATTATGTTTGAATTGGTAGACTAAATTATGAAATGAGTAAATTATAACCATTTTTTAAATGACAAAATTATTTTTAAACGTACTAAATAATTATTTAAACTCCAGTGTAATCAAAGTGAAATTACTTATGTATACCGTTTATGAATGCACATAGAAGAATCTTATTTGTTTTTTTAACATAACTGATATGCATTTTTTACAATCGTACTATTTTTAAGTGTTTTATTTATTCATAACGTGTAACGAAAACAAATCCATCTAAAAAAGTTGTTGATAATACACCTATAAATTTTCTACGTTGTATTTTAATATAGGCGGCCTACATATATTCGGTATTTTATTATGAATAAGATACAACTATTATTTACATCATAAACCGCTGTGATATTTTGTATAAAATAACAGTGCGTTTGTATTTTTTTTTTGCTGTTGTTTTTATCATCGTGTTTGCAGGATACGTCCATGATCCATCGTCGAAACTTGTGCCTGAGGCTTATTACACTGAAGCATCTGGAAAAACACTGACATTAAAATGTGCTACGTTAATATCTTTCTCTAGATGTGCACTGTTACAAAAATTACCGTTCACTGTTCTTCTAAACTGGAAGTTTACCATTTTTTTTATTAGGCTCTCATATTGGTTTCTTTGTATAGGTGTGAAACTTGGTTTATTGCGTTAAAGGAAGAACAAACATTGAAGATGTTTGTTAACAAGGAACACGGAGAATATCTGAGTCTGATAAAAGATAGTTGAAGTGAAAGGGAACTGGAGTTGACTATTCGTCACCAGGATGAAAAGGGAGTGGCATGTAGCACGCATGGCAGCGTTGAAAAATGTGTACGGAAGTTTTTGTTGGTAAACTTGGAAGAAAGAGACTGATTGGCCTTGGTACAGATAGGAGGATAGTATAAAAATGTGTGTTGGAGAAATCGGGTGGAGGATTAGTTTGGCTTCTCCAGAAGGACACTGTTCCATGCAATTACATCGGTGGTTTAACGTTCAATTCCGCAGTGAATCATTAATTAGGCTTACGTCAGTGAACAGGAACTTCGTACGTATGTTTATAACCCAACTGCAAACACATTATTACATTCTCAGTTACAGCGGTTAATCTCTTACCGGCAACAAACCAAAAACTAAATAAAACATACTGATCTTCCATATCACACAAAAAATTATTTTAATTATTTGCATGTTTTTGTGAGTTTTATTACCACGCAATATTTCAGAATTTTGTGTTTTGTCTTGCGGCTGTCCTTCAGGACTTCCGAAGGCCGTGACGTTCGTGTTGTCTGTGGCAGAAAGTTGCGCGAAGTAGAAATGAAGAATGGTATTTGGTGGCATAATCCAGTTAACTAACTCCTTGGAGCAGAACCCTTGAGAAACTGATCGTCATTTCTCTCCCTTCGTGAATCCCGAAGGCTTTCTACAGAGTTTATAAAAACACACCACTGGACCCTGATCTGAGCCAGTTAAATCCAGTCCACACCCTCAAACCCTATTTATTCTCTTCCGACGAATTGGTCTCTTTTCTGTCCAGGTCTTCCGGCTAAGGTAACGAAACTTAGTTAAAGTAAATTATATTTATAGTTTTGTAGCATAAAATTGAGTATCTTTTGCCGTTACCAGAGGACGGGAATGTCTAGTTTCTGAGAGGGGGGGGAGCTGTCGGCAAGAACTCAGCGGTGTGCGTTGCTCAGGGCCTTGAAATAATCTCTCAAGTCACAAAGCCTGTTCTCAGAATCCAACTTGTGGTTTACGTTTAATACGGAGGATTTCATTCAAAGCAGAACTGTGATGTGCTCAGACAATTTTAGTTTTCCGAAACCAATTACATCCAGGACACGCGCGCGCGCACAGAGACAGACACACACTCACAGACCTCGGATTGTAGGGGAGGCTTTCAAATTAATTGACACTAAAAATAATGGAAAAGTGTTTTCTAATTTGAAATAGGCCTAAACGTTTCTTTTACAATTGTGTTCTTCGTAATTTTGCATATTCACTTTGTCTTTGTGTTTAAATACTTGGAAAGTTGCGATGCTAATAAAGAATAGGAATATATGTATTCTAACCTGTTTTATAATTTTAAAAAAGTTCAAAATTTCAAAAATTTGTAATAAGTTATTATGCAAATCTCTTGTAGGCATATGTATTTTATTCGTGTGCTCTGAAGTAGAAATCAAAAGACTCTTGAAGTTTCATAAGGTAAAGGTAAAGTTGCTCTGTAATTTACTTTCATCCCCTCGTCGTGTCAGAAAGGGAACATCTTGCAGCCACCCCCATCCATAATAATATTTATGTCGTAGTCAGTCTGTCCCAAGGCCTTAAGCCATCCTAAGCCACAACTATTAAGATCTTACGACTATAGATAATTGCCATGTACCCGAGATGGTGTGAGGAAATGCGATGGCGACGAAATTATATGACAAATTTAGTAAACAAAATTATTTTGAATGCAAACAAATGATAACTTTACATTACCAGAGATTTCAATTTGTATTTGTCGGCTTACTAAAAGAATATTAGTTTTTAATGGTTTCTTCATAGAGCCATTCGAAAACCGCGTTATATAGTCGATAGTGTGGTATTCCTGAAGTTCCATGTTCTGTTCTAGGCCTGAGAATGTTTGTAATTTTTCTCAGTCCCTACAATCAAATGTGGGTTAATATTTTACAGTAAGTTGTTATTCGCATCCTTCATTATTGGTCATTCAAAATTATCCCTTGATAAGAAGCGAAATGATAAGTGTATTTTAGAAAGCGTCGTTAAATAAACTAACAATCGTATAGGTGTTACCCGTACAATGTAAGCTGCCCACTAAATTTATTTAAATCTGTGTAATATTCACCTATTTGTATTCCATCTTGGGTCATAGGCTTGTATGATGGACTTTACCCTAATTGTACATATCAGGCCTACATGCGTGATGTATATCGTATACTACATATATTTCAATATTATATTATAAACGGTTAACTTTATAAATTTAATATAAGTCAGTTACAAAACAAGCACCCGTAGTTAAATAGGCAAGTGCGATATTGGGACATTTTGTGTACGAGAGGTACAAACCTTAATTCATCTCGTGTCAAATTTTGTCCGTGACAATTCAGTCAACAGCGTCTGTCAGGAGTCTCCTATCGAAAATATAAATATAATTCGAAAGATGAGAGTTTGATTCAAAGATGGTAAAAAATAACTACATGTTAATGAATCCAATAAAATCGCAGAACTAGCTTACAAATTAAGACTTCGTAATCACCCTGTTGTCTTTATCAAGATAAGAGTAGGCCTGTGTCGTTAAACTGCGTCAAATTAAGTCACGTCAGCGCCAATATTAACGACAGGAGACAATTTCATAGGTCAACTATAAGGAACTTAATCTGTCCAAGATATAAAAGTTGGTTTATCCAAGAAATCAGTTAACGTTTTATAGCTCTATGAATCTCGCGGACGGCTGGCTTCACTAATCGCTAGCCTCGTGAATGTCGGTTCCATACAGACAGTTGTTTAGACCACACGTCATAAATGATGCAAAACATATACACAGATCATAACATCAGATTGTATTTTAGCGTCATGTTGTGTATCTGTTAGGTTTAAAATACTCTTCGCACAACAATTTGTTGTACAGTTGAGTCCGGCTTTGGTCGCACGATGTGCCGTGTCGGAAAGGTCAATTGTATCCGCAGTAAAATCAGCGGAATGAATCAGTTACTCCTTCACCACGAACCTTCTACATTCCTACTCAGTTTCCACACACTTGCGGCTGGTCAGGCGCTTACGTGACCTTTCCGCAGATCTCAGATGCAAACAATCCATTACTAATATTTTTTTAAAAAAACTATTATTTACAAATTTACATTATGTTAAATACTATATTTAGAAGATAGCTCTCTTATGGGCCATAGCACCGTGGAGTCATCGTTCTGATGATGGAGACAGCAGCGATCTTTGAAAAGATGGCAAAATTCTACCATTCTCCTCGGCGCTGCAATCCAGAAGACGTCCAACTTCGAACTCAACGCCGTGAGAACCTCAAATAAGATTATAATTGTTTGTGAAAGTTTCCATTTCATGTTTTATTATATTTACTTCATAATTTAATGTTATAAATTGAGTTCTAAAACGAGTTGATATTTAACCTCGTCTTTTTCATTAGTCTTCAGTATTATCCGATATTTCCTATTACCCAACTGCCCTTTATCCCGTTTAATTAGGATAAACAGGATTACACTGTAAATAACTTTCCTTTGTTATGTCAGTGATATGAAATAAATAATATACCGAAGGGAAGGTTATTAATTGTAAACTGTTTTGAGAAGATTGTGAATCAAATTTAAGTCTACCAGATCACAACCTCTGACATATATGTTAAAACAATAGATACGGTCTTCCACTATAGATCATGGCGGTTTACGTAAACGTAATGATGACCTGAGGAAGGCAGGGTGAAGATGTTTCTTACCAAAATGTTAGCGCTATAAGTTGTTCTGTTTCTGACGCTTCAGCCATAAAAGATGCAAATTTAACCCCGTCTTTTGTTTCGTCCTTAGACCTGTGTAGAATCCCTTCGTCCCTTTTCTCCATTGCTCCTTCTCTGTTCCAGTTCTTAGGTACCCGTGATCAGTTTTAACATCAGAAAAGCGATTGTCTGATGCTGTTTTGTTACGTGGCAAAAGTTTTGTGAATATTCATGAGTGATCTATGTCCATCACTGTTTTTGTTGCTTGGCAACCCTTTTAATGTGCAAAGCGACCACCAGGCGGCGTCAGGGCGGTAAATAGGCAGAATATTGATCAGAGGGAATGTATAGACACTACTCATAATATTGTTATAACAAATAAGGAATTTAAATTTTTCGGTACAGTGTAGTTTAAGTAAAAAATGGACGAATAATGGGTAATTTTGCTAGTACAGTGTGTAATAATGAGACTAGGCAGCTCAACTATTAATTTTTTTCACGGTAACTCTGGCGTACAACTTGGCGTTACATATATCTCAAACCGCGAGCAGCTGGAGGCAGCAGGCACCACTGTAATAGCGGGAAATGTCTGTCAGACTAAACGGCACAACAATCCAGAAGACAGCCATTTTAATACATGTCGACATGGAAAAATGAAATTTCAGTTTGCCCTTTTGTTAGGAATTTCTTGTTTCTTGTTTGCTTTCATCTCAATCATTTGGCCTTAAAATTTGACACCGGCAAGGGAGGGGGAGGTAGGGGTGAAGTAGAAATAAGACTGGGAGCATCCGCAGATGAACGCAGATGAAGGCTAGGGTGAAGTCGTTGGAGAGAAAGTGGGAAAACAGGCGAAGGAGAAACGCAATCTACGAAAACAAATAGAGAGCGGGCTTGTAAACATTTTCAAGTTTTGTGGAAAGACTATAAATAATAGACTCGTAGCAGAAGAAAAGCAAAGTTTCTGTGGGAGTTTCTTGAGCCAGCCAACAGATGTCCGCCTTGTGCAACTGCCACGAGACGGTTCTTGAGTAGGTCACAACTACAACTTGTTCCACAAACCTGGGTTCTCAGCTCGGCGGTTGACGTTCTACGTACAATCTATTCATAAGTTGATGCTGGTCTTCTGAGATGCAACAACCCAGAAGACAGCCATCTTTGTACTTACCGCCGTAAGAAGCTCAAACCCAATTTATTTTTAATTTAATTTAAACTCCATTTAATTTATGTTTAATTAATTTAGGTACTTTAGGAGAACACCTACTATCATTTGCCTGTATAATAAGACGAATATTCTCTGTCTAGGCTGTAGTCACATCTTTGCATAAAAAATGCGGCAGTTATTAGAATTTAATATGCGCTTACTCTTGCTTTAGCTCCTAACTGTAACATTCACTTTAAACTGAAGCTGGCAACTGGAAAGTTTGCTTAAATGTTGGATGGACTTAAACAAATGAGGCTCAAAGCCGAAATCTAATTTGTACGTACGTCTCTTTTCTCTGAACTTATGGACAATAGACAGACACATTGACTTAAAACAGGTTTGTGTTTTAGACGTTCTCTATGTTCCGCTTTGATATAAGAACTATAACCAGGTCTTAATACCAAGTAAACAATACGGAAAAATATTAATAATTGTTTTTAGTGTTGCCACTAGTGTTGAAGTTAATTTTGTGTAGCAAAGCTGCAGTTTTATTCTTCCGTAATTCTTTATTGCGTTGCATTTAATTTAGCACAGTGAAGATGTATCTTTTCTGTGTAAGATTTGAGGTTTTCACAGCGGTGAGTATGAAGATTTCTGTCTTCTGGGTTGTTGCGCCCTGATGACGGAGGCAGTATGACCTCTGAAACGTTGGTAAACATCGACCAGACTACACAGCGCAACAACCCAGAAGACAGAAATCTTCATGTATCTTTTCATTTACTGTTTCTCTTTTTGTCTTCGATGTGACTTTGTGTCAAGGCAGCATACTTAATGTCGATATTTTAACCGCAAAAGTTTATTTAACAAGTTGTGTTTAAAATAAAAACACATGAACCGAAATACCTCTTAGTAAAATGATTGGCAAAGGTCTCGACAACCAGGGTTCTTCCATTACCTGAAGCGGTCGGGATTTCTTCCTTCTCTGCCACATCTAGGCTATTTGTGAGTACTCCTATTCAGTGGAGTACCCGAGACTTTTTTTACCGATTATAAACTGCCGTAGTGTTAAATTGATCACCAGCCTCTATCAAGTTCCAAGACTAATAATGCTTGGGGCTTTACTGTGACCATTACCACGTCTTCATTGCGTGATGCTTCGGTACTGGCGCAACTGTATGTACCCTTATTTAAATATAAATTAACATGACGTACTACATGCAGTAAAAATTAATGAAACCACGTAGAAACAACTTTCGCTCTCGTAGACCTTGGAACTCACATGATCAAAGGTGACGGAGAGGCTACTGTAAGAGACGCCAAACACGTGTGGTTTCAGGAGAGCGTAAGCTATCAACTTTCAGATGTTTATTTTCTGCTTGTGATTTTCGGTGCTGTATACTCGCTGTATGATTAGAAATTTCGCAGCATGCATTTGTATTCATTATAATAAAATTTAAGTGTGTCGTAATGAATTGCACTTCGAGTTATGAGTAATTTTATTTGGCGTCTTAGAATTAACATCAGTGGGTTCTGCACTGTGCTTATAACTGTCAAATATATGTATATAATGTGTAGTAGCGGGGAAAAATGAACGACTGTCTTGAATCCGACTGAATATGACATAACTTCTTACTGTCTTCACTTCAGAGCATAGAAATGACTGTGCTTTCTCATCAATATAGGTTATGTAGCATCAAATTGTATGTGAATTATGAATTGGTAAAGAAGCAGAAGAGCAGTCCCATCAGTTGCCTGGTAGGACTGAGCAAAACCAGATTAAACTTCTGTCACTATAGCTGGTATCTGGGATCTGAAGTGCACTAATCACTCAGTCAAGATATTCGGTTGGAAAATGGAATTTTGCTCCTTAGAATGAGGTATGTAAAATGAAAAGATGCACTTTCATTGTTCTGGACTTTATCCAGAACAAAGAAAGCAGTTACACAAGGCCACTGCAGACATTCAGAGAAGCAGATAGGTTAGGTTTATAACTTGCAAACAATATTATCTGAGCTAGTAACAGTAGCTTTCTTTCAGTTTGTTTTAATACATGAAACTGCAAATAATAGTGAATATGGTCAAGGAGTTAGTATAAAAATAAGTATGCACCATCACATTTGAAATATAATTACAAATCCGAAAATATCACATACCAACAATTTTACATTACTGTACAAACATTTTTCAAGCTTTCTATGAGAGGAAACTCTTACCATAGCTGTGCTGAATGCTCCTTTTGAGACAGGAAAAAACACTTTAATGCCCTTGAAATTCGTAGGAACAAAACAGGTTGACTTGTTTCAGCAATTCTCATGGAATGTTCACTTTCAACTGTCTCATGAACATAGTTCAACACAGAACGACATTTTTTGCTAAACACAAACTGTCAATGCCTGCAGGAATTGTAACTTAAATTATTTTCTTAACAGAAATCATACAAATTATTGCAGTTTGTTAACACAGAACCAAACATGGGTTTTCTTCATAACGCTCAAATTAATTATCGATACATGGTTGTTAAATGCAGATACCTACGAACTAGGTTTTTTTTAAAATCTTTCTATATGTGCTTGAGATTAGCTCTTGGTAGTTTTCTAGCGCTTTATGTTCAGTATTGGTGGTTGGGTTGGGAAGTTTATTTCAATGACCACGATGCCAGAAAGGGGATGATGTTGCAGGTGGACTTTGTTTTTTTTTCAAATATGAGTACACTTATTTCTGTTGTTTTAGTCTGCATCAAGTGAAAATGATAGTTAACACTTATGGATCTAAAATAAGATGTCTGAAAATAATAAGAAAATTATACTGAGAGTAAAACAAAAGCTAATTACTGGAAAAATCTGAGAATGGAAAATCAGCAGCTGAATTGATCAAAGATTATGAAGCAGGGGTTGAGTAATTGCAGCTATGAAATTTTGTTACAGGTCTGACCTTCTCAATTGTTGTCGATAAAGAAAACAACTACATTATGGAGAGATATGACAATGAGATACAGTGTATCTCAGACATGGTCTTCTATAAATCCAGTAACACTGTAAGAAACTCGTTCCAGATGTAGAAGATGATTTACAATGTTTTCCTAATGAAGAAATCAGGGAGTCTGAATTCTTGCAATGGTATGTACTATGAGAAGTTCAGAAGATGTCTACAAAGATGACATTGAATTATAGGTGACAAGAGTGATGCATGGATTATCCCTGCTTTAATTTATTCACGTCTTCTCCCCTTTATTAGCCTGGATAAGTGAGAGTTTACCATTTATCCTTTGTAAATTTTACTATCTCAGTTAAAAAAATGTATGCTTAACATGAGAACAAAATTAATAGTCTATTAACAGCAACTTTTATAGTAATACAGATCACAAAAGAAAAACTGGTGTTTCAATTTTACATAACTCTAAACAAGTTGCCCCATTAAAATGAACCATGTTGTATCATATTAAATACAACAGGGTGCATAATATATACTGTTGTAGAGATAAACATTCACAATTGTAATCACATATCATATCACACAAATCAGAGCAGTTATGCTCATAAAAAATATTCAGGACTACAGTATGTCTGACAAATTAATATGTAATTAGAAAATAAAATAATACATGATGAATCACAGAATTAAAACTTTAATAAACATACTATTCAAACAAGTTCTAAATGAGCAAGTCTAACGAAATATTACAGAAAACTAAACTTTGTGGAGACCAACATGAATGCTAAATATGATTTACTTCACGAAGAGGAGTATCAGTGATTCGGAATGCACACTGCTTTATTATTATATACTGTTGGTGATGTGGAAAAATCATCTAACATTTTAATTAAAATTACTCAAGTAGCACATCAAAGTGATATTGTTCAGAAGCACGTGTAAAAGATGTTACTAACTGATATCTTAACATATTACCATATAAACAGTTTAATAATTCATTAGGCGTCATTTAGATACAGCTATAAGAACTTAAAACTAATTTTTCTAAAAACCATTTAAAATGCAGTTAGTGACTTACATGACACAAATTATATGCAAATAATCTTTCCTAAACTGCACAGGGACCATCACCTTCTTACAGTTACCATCTGCTTGAATTCTGTAGTAACTATGATGAAAATTGTACCAGCATGTAATTAAATCTGAAATACAAAATTGCAGTGCAACATCTAACATCCTTAGTTGCCAGTATCAAGGGAAGTTACAGACATCAGCAGCTCACATAAGCACCATCAGCATTTACAATTAACTTTTCAAGGATAATTTATGTCTCACAGTTTATACAAAAATACAGAATGAGTATGTGGTGGCTGACACACAGCCTTCCTGGTATGCACTACCACTGTGTTGGCTGCTGTGTTGTTATGTTTCCTTGAGAAAGACCCCCTTTGTGCCAGACTCAGATACATTTACATTAAAGAATGTAGTGTTCTTAATGAATCCTATGTAAAGTGGAAGTTTGATATGAAGTGTCTGAGGAAATTTAGGAGAAAGTTTCCTGGGGTTCAAGTTCACCACAGGAAAACTGTTGAAGTACTGCCACCATAATGCAATACTGACTGTTACATTATCACTACAATTTAAACATTTTGTTTTGATTTTCATGTTTTGAAACACTGTCACTTTTGTATACAGAATCAACTTAGTTTTAAATTCATCTGTACAATATAAAATTCTTCTGCCTTGATGTTCTGTGTCTGGTGGTTGCTAGACCATATAAAGTATAATGCAAACAGCAACCTGTGTCCACTGCTGTTTCACTGTTAGGCAATCATATGATATATGGTTTAATGCATAAAGTAATCTAGTTAGTATTTATAAGACTTAATCACTATGCAGTAGCACAGTAATAACACACAAAATTTAAAATGAGTTCCTTTCATTTCAGAAGTAGAATTCAATGACAAGTATGGCAGTAACTTGGTTGGTTGGACATGAATAAATATTTTTATATTTAAGCTTATCATAATAAATAATTTTTATATATATATATATACACAATAAAAGAGCAAGGAATGGAGACTTTAGTTAGTTATAACATAATTAGAAACAATACACTGTATGAAATTTTGTACTTTACACACAGCACCTTATTATTAAACTAATTAGTATCTTATTCATATTAACTCCAAAAATTAACAGTCATTCTCAAAGCTACAAACTGCAGGTACACTAGTATTTCAGAGTCCATCTGACAGTCTCATTAAATCTCTCGCTTTAAAGGGGACAGCCTGTTCAATCATGTGTCAGTGTATATAATCTACTACTTCTTGTACCACTGCAAGATATTCCTGTTATGTTACAACTAAAAGGGAAGGAAATACATGTTTACATCTGATGCCTACTTTTGAAAATAAACCATTTGCATCGTTTAACTTTCAAGAGACCCATATGCAGAGTTTCTGCTGGGCATTTAAATTGCATTAAACAAAAGGCAGTTAGAAAAGAATCTCGGTAAGTTGAAGGCTAATAAAAGTACATGATTACAATATTTTAAATTTTCTCCTCTGGTGGAGACTGCTGATAACAGCATATAATGAGTAAGACTATGTATACTAGGAAAGAAATAAAAATCTGCAAATGATCTGGATACACTTTTGTAGCAAACTTACAACTGTGTCAAAAGCCAGAAGTTACTTTCTGTGTTCATGAGCTCTGCTGTGCTTCCAGTTTCATGGTTATGAGTTTGTTAAAAGCTATCAAACTCAAGCATTTGATATTCAGCTCCACACTTCATCTGAGCAGAATGAACATGCTGCTTGTTAGGTTGTATTACTACACTAATAATAATTTTGTGTAATATTATTGGTATTTTAAAAAATAACTGAGATATATGCCAGTTACAACTGCAATGTTTTGTGTACTAAAAAGATTATTACATAATTTGCCACAAAGAAATTCACCTGAAGGGGCTGTCCAAGTTGCAAGAGACAATTCATATGAAGAGAGAGCTCTGGTAGGACACAAAAAGAAAAGTGACTTACACTACAAAAACAACAGGCCATATGACCTATATATATATATGTATATGTATGTATATATATATAACTCAAGAAATTTACTGTACAAAATCTGAGCCATGTTATGTAAGAATTCATATTGTTTTAAAAACAGCACCAAGTCACGGCTTAATGTAGTTTGGAACATAAATGCCTTCTGTTATTTTAAAAATAAACTACAGAACAGACTTCTTTGTAAGCAGTTTTTGGTGTTTCCTGCAAAAATCCCAAATATAGTTTAGTATGTTTAGGAACCCACCTAATCAGTTGCTTTCTAAAGTACTAGAAACAACAGTCAAATGTAGTAAGAAATTAACAATGTACAATGAACTATCAAGTATGTAGTTAGTAGTACAGTGCACATAAACATTACTTATACTTGTATATAATGATATAATATTGTCTATGATTTATAAACTGTTTAAATATCTTTGTATATTTCTAAATTATAAAAAGCTTTCAAGATTAGAACTTGGAAAATTCACCACTAATTTGGATAAAACCAAAATAACATTTATTTGCTCACTCAGGTATGCATGTTTTTGAGAATATCTTTTCTTCTTCTTCTTGTCATGGATTAGGCCACCCATCTTAATCAAATTCAGAATTAGTTTTAAAACACTCTTTTACACATATGGTACTATTCAAACTGGCCTACTGAAAGGTTTATCAGACTTCATTCTTTTTGAAAAATGTGATAATTAATCTGCTTTGTTCCAGCTGATAGGTTTATTAAAAGTGTACTGAATTTAAGTTAGTATTTTTAAATTAAACTCAACATCCAGAGTACTGCTTAACTGTACTGTTATATCATTATTTTTCTCATGGCTGCCATAGTAATTACAGATACATTAATGCATAGAAAAACTAATATAAATGGATGTTCATAGAGGCTACTTAAGCTGATGTTTGGCTATGTAGTTCAGTTACATCTGAAACGTATAACCAGCCAACATTTAGTACAGCAGCCTCTCTTCAAGTTACATATTATTCTATGAAACTTGAAATTCAGATGCTGTACATATGAAAAAGACTGAACTTAATTTTCTATTCCAGGTACACTCAAACAAAGAATTTTACATGGAAATGAAGGAATTATCAAATGCCTCCATTAAATAATAAGTGAAAAAATTATATTTATAATCAAATTCTGATTCAGTGTAACTACAGTGGTTTCAGGCACAAGATGAACACTAGATCTCTTAAAGAGGTTTATCAGCTTCTTCATCATACACAAAAACAATACAGGCATACATAATCACTCTGAAAGCATTGACATGTTTGTTTTTTGAAGTTCTGATGAGAAAAAATAAGCAAATTTTGAATTAATCATGAATTAATATTGTCACATATTTAAATTTATGTTTGACAAAATACCATAACCACAAAAAAAAAAACAGTGAACTACCACAGCACAGGACATATCTTTCTTCTGTGGCATCAAAGTTTAGTATTAATATCACTAATTACAGATCAATTCACTGTCTCACAGGAATTACCATGAGAGATTAAACATGGATAATTGTTTTTGAACTAATCCTTCCATATCTAATCCCCGTCCTTTGGACTGAAGGTGGTGACAGAAGCATGGGGATACATGGGATGCCACCAATCAAGGACGCGTATATTAACTACAGGGTCAAGTACGACAGTGCTGCAGTCCAGAGATGAAATGTTTGGTTTACCAACCGTATAGCACATGTGGCCTGATCCAAAGGACATCTGTAGCCTGTAGTGTCGCATTCCTTGCGACATAGTGAGTGACACAGAACAGAGAGACAGACCCATCACCATTGGTATTGCAACATAGTTCAAGCATGTCACCTGCAAATTGAAAACTCTCACAGTGAACATTGAAGGTATTTTTATAAATTATTTCTTATGTAGAGTGCATCGGCGGTGCCCGAATTTATAACTTGTGTTGGGCAAGGCTGTGGTCTAGGCAACACGGAGTTTTCATCCGGGGCGTCCCCGGTTTCTCTGTGGCATCCCAACAATTACTCCATTCACACAGAATAAGGCAATGGCAAACCACTTCTGGATCATTTGCTGAGGAAACATATGAACAGGTCCCTATCAGAGGGAACTTGTTAATAATGTCACAAGGGGTGAGCTCCGACCCGATGGTAAAAAAAAAGGGGGGGGGAGGTCACAGGCCTTTGAGAAATACTCAATCCTGTATTCTTTTAAGATATCACATAAGATGTGAATGTACCTGTAAAACTTTGCAGCCTTCATCCTGATTAGCTGAAACATCTTCCAACATCTCAAGTAGATCAGGCTTTTGAGCCCTTCTTCCCGTTCCTCGTCCCAACACTAGACTGCTCTGTTTAAACTTGAAGAAAAACTGCCAATGGAATAGGCATTTCTGGAATTAGCGAAAATAAGAACTTTACTGGTAATTCATGATTTAATTCACTTATGCTTGAACTATCAAAACCTATTTCTATTAGAACTCAAATTAGTGCCAAGTATATGAGTATGCAAATTTTAGAACACAAAAAGCATAACGGTTTTATAAACAGTTTTGTTATGTTAAAACTTTGCATATCATGTAGTGTATTAGAATATAAAAT
The DNA here is from genome assembly GCF_000696155.1 of Zootermopsis nevadensis. The sequence continues at coordinate 1,155,681 of NW_019059608.1, forward strand.
TAGTAAACAAACAAACTATTAACACTATAAAAAAGACACTAGTGCCATACGCGTTTCAACCTCAAGAGGTCATCATCAGTGGCAACTGAGAAATTAATTCATTTAATCAAAATGGTTTAAAATTGGTCTAAATATGGTTTAGAAAACAAATCATGGAGTGGAGTTTTTTACAAAAGCATATCAAGCAACACTACACTAGATGTTGGCTTCACAGGAGTTGAACTCTGCATTTAGCTATTGATCCAATGGTCTGGTGGCCATAGCTGGTCTACGGCGAGCTGTTGCTGTGTCGTCCGTACCTGCCTGTGAAGTCCAACTCCCATGCTTCGTTGGAGTTCACAGGTATGGACGACGCAACAACAGCTCGCCACAGACCAGCTACGGCCACCGGACCATTGGATCAGTAGCTAAGTGCAGAGTTCAACTCCTGTGAAACTAACATCTAGTGTAGTGTTGCTTGATATGCTTTTGTAAAATACTCCACTTCATGATTTGTTTTCTAAACCATATTTAGACCATTTTAAACCATTTTGATTAAATGAATTAATTTCCCTGTTGCCACTGATGATGACGTCTTGAGGTTGAAACGCATATGGCACTAGTGTCTTTTTTATAGTGTTAATAGTTTGTTTGTTTGCTTATTTTATAGTTTTTTTATGGTAACATTATTAGATTACGCAAACTTTTCTAAGCCAACAGGAAGTGGGAAACTGTATAATTAAATTCTTGTTAGGAAAAATCTCCTTTCTGTTTGAATAAAACACATAAAACAAAAGTCCATCCAAATTACAGAACTGCAAATCAGTGAGGTTTTAATTGAATTCCGGAAGATGAGTAAGATAAGGTCGGTGGCAGATATATCATGAGAGATAAGAAATGCATACAAACTGTGTCAGAAAAACTGAAACAAAAGAGATTACTTACAGATCTAGGCAGAGAATAACAATATAATGGATCTTAAGAGAAACAGAGCATGGATTGGATTAAACTATCTCAGGAAAGGGTCTAATGAAATGGTAATAAGCCTTTAGGTTTCATTATGGCAGGGGGATTTTGTGACTAGTTAAGTGCATATTAGCTTTTAAAATTATGACATTGCTGCATGCAGTGAGTAAGTTATTCATTCTTAAACCTGTCACTGTAATTGGTTTGAGTTTTGATATTACCTGGTGCCACATGAGGGTACACTGCCGCTTGATCAAGTCGTGTGGTTCTCCTTCAAATGTTGTGACAGCCTTCAGTTTATTCACAAATGGAGGGTATGTGTAATGCAGTGCTCGGATCACACATGCACGTAGCCCATATAAACGCACCATACATTCAGGCTGCAGGCGTTCTGGCAAATTTGGTGTTGTCTTGTAATGCCTAATAGCAAAGCAAGAGCCATAATTACAACCCAACTTCACTATAAGCTGAGCTGGGTGGCTTTCATTGCACAGAAAAAGGAATGGCTCCCTTTGGGTATCCTTATTGGTAAGCTGATGGTCCTTACTCTATATGAGGCACCATCATGCTGTATTAGAGAAATGTTTAGCACCTTAATAAACCAGTATTGTGTGAAATTGTATTTGTACCTTCTATACAGACGAAACCAAAATTTTGCCGTACTAACAACATGCAGAGCACTCTTGCATATGCGAGCAAATGTTGACACATCCTCAGGACGAATGTATTCAGATATAAGGTACCAAATGTCTAGAGGATATTCCACTCCATCATCATCACCACCCTCACTTGCAGTCTTCCTACGGCGACGTGAATGCCTCTTCACAATCACTGCTACAACATTAAGAAGTAATGATAGACTCATATTTATTGCAAGGTCATGCTGTTTATACACATTGCACATTCAGTGCTGTATCCTTAATTTGAGTGACATTCCTTGTAGTGTCCCCACTTTCAGATCCCATATACACAAAGTAAGTTGGTTTTTAATTTTATCCACTTTTATTCATTTCTTACTTAACTTCTACTGCTTGTAGCATGCTTATGTCTCTTTTAGTACATATCCAAGTTTTCACTCCATATGTCAAAACTGGAAAGTAATATAGTTTATATAACATACCTTAACATATTCTGATAATTTCCAATTCTAACTAATAGTTTGTTAAACCTTTCTAATTCTACAGATTTTCCTTGTAATTTCAAGTAGTATTCTTCCACTTGATACAATTTTATCACAAAAATAAGAAAAGCATATATATATATTTATTTATTTATTTTTTTTTACTTCTTTCCTGACTTTTATATCATCTATCACTTTTGTGGTATTTTTCAGTCTTTTCCAAAAAAGCGGTTGATTAACTTGAGCAGAACACACGTTCACAAGACTCCAAGACTTCATGGCCATTCATAAGATGGCTATAAAGTTGTAAATGGTTTCAACCTAATCAACTGATGAAGAGGACAATGTTAAAACAACAATGGTTAACGTATATTTCCCTGTATCAGTCCCTGAAGTGTTTCAAGTTAATATGATTCATTATCCTTCAAATTATTTCACAGATATCCTACCCACTTTATTCATATGTAACATGCCCATTAACTGGTACATTATCTCTCTAAATTATTCATCTTCACTAAAGGGAGAGCTTCATGTAGGAAATTGTTGAAGATATTTAATATTCTTACACTAGTCAGCAAATTATTGCTCTCATTATCATTTGTAGGGGATAACACAGAAAAATTTCAAACTCAGACGTCCACAATATAAGTACAAGACAACATATAATCTTCATATGCCAAACACTAAACTCAGTAAAAATCCAAAAGGGGTTTACTATATTGGAATTAAGCTATTCAGTAATCTTCCCCCCACTATGAAAAGTATGAATCATGATACAGAGAAGTTTAAGTTAGCACTAAATCATCTCCTATCTCACTCCTACTCTACAGAAAAAACTACCTCAACCAAAATTTCTTAGCTAATATAAATATATGTAAGCAATAGTGGATATGCATTTTGCATAATTATTTCTGCAGTACTACTGTAGCTGACTAAATTACTGTCATTACTATGTAATTTATACTTGTAATAGAAACAAGTATTGTACTTGTGCTATGACATCCTTGGCTTTGGCCTATGACAGATCTATGGAATTTAAACAAATTCTATTCTGTTGTATTCTATCATATGCTGTCGCTATACCAATGAAAATCATCATTATCTCTAGTCCACATTCCCATCTCTTTTTTAATTTGACATCCTGAGAAAACTAAACAGTCATTTGACATACTTATTGATACCTGTCAATAAATATGCCTGGAAAGACCTTTACATTTTAAAACAGCTGTCTTCTGGGATGTTGAACTGTGAAGTCTGGTAGATAATGACCACCAATTCAGAGATTATTCATCATCAGTGTGATGAGTAATCTGCATGTGAAAATGTTGGAGTAGGTTGGCCAGGCAGAGTCCTGGCTGGACTAATGGGAGAGGAGAGAACTGGAGTGAAGGTAAGCAGGAACAAGAGATCCAATGGGAGAAAGGAGGACCTCAACAAGGCCACATGGAAGAGACAGAGTGACATACATGGAAATAAACAGTACATATAAAGACAGGAGAGAAGAAATTAGGAAAGATAAACTAAAGAGAAATAAGAAGGAAATAGAAATGAAAACCCAGTATCTTGTTATTCCACAACACTATGGGAGATAAAGCGCCATATTATCGTAAAGAATATAGCAACTCTTGTCTCTTTCTCTGTGTACAGATCTTGAATACTTCTTCTTACCTTTCTCGCCATCCTCATCATCTTCAACAAATTCAAAATCTCCTTCATAGTCTTCTAATTTCTCATACCAAGCCCTATTATCTGTTTCTGTGGTTAGCTGTTTTACTAGAAAATAAACATCAGATATTGGAAAAAGGTTTTACTCATGTGTTGAGATGAAGTCAATATGGCATGTACTACGAAGGTGAAGGTATGACCACTTACAAGATATCAAACAAGACAAACAATAAACATTAACAATGACAGTGCACAGACATCATGACAGTTACAAAGATGTAGACAAATTAGAGTACTGTTGTTCCTTTGCTCAAAACATAGATGCTGTTTATTTATTTAAACAATCCACTGCAGTATAAAAAATATAAAAATGTTTATGATCATAGATTCAAAGTCATCATTAAATATAATATGGAATAAAAATTATTGTACAGCATTTTATGTGTATGCAGTTACAAATTTACTGATGCTTTACTTTTGTTTAAAGTTTCTGAACTAGTCATTTTGTTAACCATTCAAGCAGTTCTATACTGAAATATCAAGATTATACGATGATGTGTCTATTATACCTTCACGAACTACACTGTTAGATGCAGCCTTTCTCAGTCGTCCTTTTCCATTGGAGATGGGTGAATTTGCATAATCGTTCAAAGTTACATCTGAAACAAATCCAGTATATTAGTTTTATGCAAAATCTATGATGTATCTAATTAATGAAGATAATGTAGCTGAAGCTTCTCCAATACTGCATCATCATGTTAAACTTCAGGTATATGAGACCAGCAACGTTATCCCTTTACAATTATTTTAATAATGATGTCCTTCAGTTGTCTGCTTTCACAGCATACTAAATTAAAGGATTTGTTACATTATATCAAATGTATTATGAGATGCCCAAGTATTGTGAACTCATAGACGTAAATAAATATCTAGATGGAATTATTTATTCAGACTATTTTAATGTAATTCAGTTTCTCGAGACATCCTTCATGACAAGAAATAACATACGTCTGCTGAAATATTTATCTCATTAAGCTGCTATGTTTTAAAAGATTGATATGCCCTTGCACTGAAAGAAAACTTCTGAACCGTAATCACTGCCTAACCTCCAAGACTTTTGTTTAAATTCTTCTGCGAACTCATCCTTCTTCCTGCATTTTTACTCGACCCCGACATCTTCTCCCACTAAAGTTATGTCCAGTTACACAATTATTTTCAGGCATGTTGGCACAGTCTTAAAAATACAAAATAAGTGAAATTCACGAAACAAACAACCCCCACCATCGTCAGCCATATTGAACTGTGCAGTCACCTGACATTCACAAAGAGGTTGTAATAGTAACATGTCTCGAACTGAGACGAGGTACTATATGATTCTGGTAGGTAAAACAAAACATTTTACACTCAAAACATACAGAGAATTTGTTCACTTTATATGTGATGGGTTACATTAACAGGTTGTGCAGTTATTATATATGAAATATTATACGCTTCATGTACTTCGGAATTTTGATATCGTTGTCGATGCGAATCTGACGTCATTGTCAAAGATGGCCGCTGGGTTACAGGAGTGTAGTATTAGGACTGGGTTGGTAGGAATTTGTAGGTGTGTCAGACTAGTGTTCCGACAATAATGCCGATAAAATGCTGTTGTATTAGTATTACTGTGTCCGTACGTAGTTGGGAAAGAGCGTTAATTCTGTGTGTGAGATTTAGGTAATAATAATAGTCGTATGTGCCGTATAATAAAGTGAATCATTCCACTCTGATTAAACTGTAGACATCGCTTGTCGTATGTAATCGGAATTCATATTTAGTTGTTTCGTGTCGGTGCTTCATTATAACAAGTGAAGATGTGGAATATGATGTGTGATGTGATGCCTACCATATCAGAAGATAGTATAAGCCAAATGAACTCGCAATTCTCCGGGGAAGATGCGAACTTTGAGCAGCTCATGGTGTCTATGTTGGATGAGCGCGACAAGCTCATGGACAGTTTGCGGGAGACACAGGACCGACTCAGTGAAACAGAAGCCAAACTTGTGGAGGTAGAGAAGGAGCGAGACTCCCTTCAGCGGCAGATCTCGGCCAACCTCCCCCAGGTGAGTCTTAGGATAATTACTATCAGCCGTTCACATCTCATGAGCTGCCCATGCACCCGATTTGGAGCTTTATTGATTCCCCCTCGGCAAGACCCTGACCGCCATTTTTCAATTATTCTATGTTGGAACATTCGTTATTTTGCTACTTTTCTGACAAACCAAATACTCGATTTTTCAACGTAAGACAATCATTGGCAACCCCGTTATGCATCCACATCATTTATGATATTAGGCACTTGGTACCTATGGATAGTTTATTTTTACAATGTACTAAGTTGTCCTCTTTCTTACAAAACTTGGTAGTGGTTCAAAATTTAATTTTAAATAAGAATGTTTTGTCTGTGTTCTATATTTATATATTCTGTTCTGTCAGCTTTAATGTTTTTCATCAGGAATGTTCATGTTAAATTAAAATATAAGATTGACAGTGTTTATCACATGTTTGTACTTGATAGTTAATTTTTTATTTTTGCTTGATCTATGTCATTTAACACTGTTGTACCTGCCCTGCAATAAACAACATTTTTGATAGTTTCGTTCAATAAGCCGAGTTGTGTGTGTGTGTGCGCGCGCGTGCCACATTATGATACACAAATACATTTGTATTTCTCCTGATGGAAAGACCCACACTGCAATGATTTAAAAAGTGAGAGAGAGACTGTCAGGGAATATTTTAAGGGGAAAATTAAGTAGCTTGAAACAACAAAAGTATGAGATGTGTATAGAAGCATAAATGAATTTAAAAGGGGCTACCAATCTGGTGTGAACTTGAACAAAATTGAAATATTTGGGAATGACAGTAAGAGATAAGAATTGTGTTCATGAAGAAGTTGAATGCAGATTAAATTTGGGAAATGCTTGCAACCAGTAAGTTAAAATGTCAAACTATTTTATTAAAATACTAGTATATGAATTCTGATTTTTCAAATTTTTTTATGTAGGTTTGAAACCTCATATGTCACTTTAAGGGAAGAATGTAAGTTGTAGGTGTTTGAGAACATATTGCTTGATAATATTTTAACTTTGCAGTTTATACTTTTTTTACAAATGTTACAATAGTGTTTCACAAACTATTTTTCATCTGCAGTACACTTTAATTTTTCAAAGATACATGACGCCTTACCCAGTGGTACAGTGTTTCTGATATTTCGACTAATAAGTTTAGGCAGTCTCTCTCATGTAAAATATATATGGGGAAAACTAGTGTATCCATTTGTGCCTGTGTTCTTAATGACAATACCAAAGCCGAACAGTGAAACTTTGGTTGTTTGTTAAGCTTAATTATGCACTAGGTAGACAGTGTAGTAGACCATCTTATCTCATCACCTTAACTAAAAGTAAATGAAACATATATAATGTTAAATTATATAACCTGTTAAGACATTTTATTCTACCAGAACAGACTTACGTTGAAGTTCTTGTTCACTTGTTTACTGATGCTAATTACAGAAAGCAGAGGAACTTGAAACAGTAATAAAAATACACAAATCCTTGTGTGTATTATCTCATCTCAAGAATTCGTAAGAAATTTCTACTTTGATCTCTAAGGTTAGTGAAATAGGATGCTGAGGATTTGAATAGTGTGAAGTGCTAATTTATTGGAATTGTGTAATGTTCGTGATATTTGTAGTAGGTTTTTGGAGGCCCTGCAGAAAGTTGTGAATTCTGATTCATGATAACCACTACAGAACAAGCTGTTATTCAGCTTCCACCTTCATTATGATTGATATGGGTGGTGGTGTTGAGGCATTTTTCTCATTGAAAGCCAAATGGTTGGCCTGCAACCTACTTAAACATGAAGTAATTCTGCATTTTACCCTTAGAATGTATTTAGAATAAGTAGTGATTATTTCTTCAAACAACTTTAACCATTAGTGATAGTATTCTGTCAGGAACACGAACTTCCAACATAAACTATACTAGAACATGACTTTTTTACTGAATCATTGTTGATGAGACTGCAGTTTATACACGTGTTTCAACCAAACTGATAATCTTCAGGAACTTAAAAAACTTAGTACATTTAGCATGTGGAATTACAGATGGTGTACGTTATAAATGAGCACAGGCAGCAAAGAATGTAGTTATACATTTTGCATTCCTCTGATTCTGGAATGTATTTTATATGTTAAATTTATTTAATTACCAATTTAAAATGGAACTGTAAATAGGTCTGCACCCAAAACATGTGTTCAAATAGGATATGGACATAATGATAAGTATGAATTTTTATATATATTGCGTAAGAAGTGATGTTGTTTTAATGATGTGGATGGACCACACCATATAGCAAAGGCCAGAGGCCCTCCTGGGTAGTATTTTGTTAATGAAGTAGGAGTTTTCATGTATTGTGAATGTAGTCTAAATAAGAAGATGACTTTCTTCTGGGTTGTAGCATTGTGTAATCTGGTAGGACTCTACCAGCTTTTCATTGCCGTGATGATGGCAGCAGCAAGGTCGTATTCAGACTCTCCGTTGCGAAAACCTTGAATCCCGTTTTCTTTAAATAACTTTATATCAAGGATTTCTAATTTTTATGGTGACGAGAATGATGGCTGTTTTCTGGCTTGTTGCACTGTGTAGTCTGGTAGAAGTTATTGACATTTGAGAAGTGCTTGCTGCCTCCATCATCAGGGCATTGAACTTCTACCTCAGTGTCAGTAAACTTTTTCCATATTACACAGTGTTACAACATAGAAGACTGCCATCTTCATTTCCATCATGTAGTTTGCTGAATTTGAAGTAAAGCTTTGATTATAAAGCAATGTGCAGTGCTTGTTTTGCAGTAGATTTGTGGTAGATTTTAAGTTATCATAGCAGTAAAGATATTGATGCTAGTGTTCTGGGTTGTAATGCCTGTGGACTTGTAGGTGAATATAAACATTGCGGAGGAACGTGCTATCTCCATCTTTAGCCCAGAAGGTGGTGGTAGTATGTACCTCCAAAACGTTACATCCCAGAAGGTTAACGTCAACGTAGACTTCTGGAATATTGTCGAAAGCGTACGCGTAAAGATGACGATTTATAATGGGTTTAAGTTTTGTTTGTATTGAGTGTGTGGTTAGTATGAATATTTGGTTTTTTCTGTCTTTGTAGAAGACAAAAAAAGAGGTGGCAGGTTATTATTACTTTGTTTATTGCTTGTGAGCTTCTGTACCAAAATGATGTTTTAGTATGAAAAGGAGGGCAGTAATTGTAATATCGAATTTGTAAGAACTTTGTTTATGTCTTCGCAAATCATATTTTAAAATGTATGTTTGCCCTATTCGGAAGCGGACTTGCAGCTACTCAAATGTATGTGACGAAATGATGGGATATTTTTCTGATAAATCTAGTTGTAAGAAAAATATTGTTTAATGAAAGGACCGTAATGTACGTAATCATTATAGTTTATGGTCGAATGTACTGAGTAAGTCAGTTCTTTTACATTCATTTTCATGGTACACTCATTCTAGGTAAGCTAAGGCATTCTGTATAAGCTGCTGGTGTATGCATATTAATGAGTATAGTGATTATTCGAATATATGGAAATGTAAAAGTGTTTAATACTTGGTGCCATTATCATATGCGGAAAGCGATTTACGCTGTAGTCAAAATGTCCCTTTAGTGGCTTTCATTAGTGCCTTTAAATTATTGTCTTTATAATACTATAAATATATAAGTCACTTCCTGTGCACCTTCCGACGTACCACAATTATTTACACATCCCGATAGAGCAGTTAAGTAACCTTACCAGTAGAGACACTAGCTAATCGTAACACACTGCCCCTTTGATTGTATTGTACTGTACTTTTGTTCACTTCACTGCACTTCCAACACACAATACGTAGTCATTTGCTGTCTCACCCTTGTGTAGGAGGGTTGCTGACATGTGCATCACCGAAGTTCAGTATAGTTCTGTTGGCAGGTTTATCTGTGCACGTACTCAAATCCAATTTTGAGCCAAACTTCCATATCTAGGTTATGTCAGTGTTTGCATCTGTGAGCAGATCGACTGTAGGCCTACTTTGTCTTGCTGCTGGAGCGGAAACAAATTAGGAAACGTGTGTTAAGTTTGACTTGTCAGTTCCTCCGTTGAATGAAAATGTCTTAAGGAATATAGTTTTAATTTTGAATAAATCGGGACTATATTTGTGAGTGTAGGTTTCATGAAAGCGGCCACAAAGTATATCTTGTCCTCACGGCCAGTTTTCTTCGTATAAGTCAACTTAAAAGCGAAAAAGAAAAGTGTAAATATTTTACCTCAAAATGTAATTGTAAAAGAAATCGAACTTTAGGTTGTGGTTGAAACCCGGACTTTGAAGTCTGAAGCACGCACTCCAACCACTGAACTATAATATCGCATGGTGCAAAGCCTTTAGCCTTGTTGATGGATGTCTTCTGGGTTGTTGCTCCGTGTAGTCTGACGTTTACCGACGTTTGTGAGATGTTTCCTACCTCAGTCATAGCCCAGAATAGTCTAGTGTCAGTCCTACTCATGAATTGGCGGAACATGAAAAGCATTAGTTTACTTTGGAGATTTTGTGGAAAAATGGGTTGAATGGTCGGTACTGCCCACATTGTTTCATTCATGCGAAGTGTGGGGTGTTGCTCGACCCGGCATGCACTTCGCGCCACTATTCTAGGCGTGATGGCGTGACTGGCTGTTACAGGGGCCAGCACGGCCAAGATATCGACTTCTGCTGCTTGTAAATGGGATCACGAGTGAATTTTCACGAATTATTTAACAAATATGCAATGCATATTTAAATAATGTTGAAACTCGTGTTTCCCTTTGTAATTTTTTATCTCCGCCCACCTGAATTATAGCACTTAACACCGAAAGATAGTAAAGAATGAGTAATGCCCTGTAGTGCTATGAATGCAACGTATAGAGATTCTAGTTGGGAGTTCATTCAAATACATTGATTAACCGTTCTGCGTTGCGTGCTTACATGTGATGTTTTTAGTTACAAATTGGCGTATCATCAGGGTCCATTGTTTACGTTGAAATAAGTAAGAGTGTAATACGTCCTAGTATAGTGGTGAAAAGCCGCAATACAATTTGCAAATTACGTGATTTTTTTTAAAATATATTCTTTTGCGACTTGGTATACTTCACTGATCATGGATTTTGATTTATTACGTAGGTGCACAAATCTGTTGTTCCTAACTGCACACACTGCAGAGAATCGGAAGATTTATTCCTTATATTTCGTTACATATTCGCCACATTGAAAAATGTTTGAACGAAACGTTGGAGGTTGTAATGAGGTATTTTCTCTCTCTCTCTCTCTCTCTCTCTCTCTCTCTCTCTCTCTCTCTCTCTCTCTCTCTCTCTCTCTCTCTCTCTCTCTCTCTCTCTCTCTCTCTCTCTCTCTCTCTCTCTCTCTCTGTATATATATATATAAGCCGGCCACAGTGGCCACGCGGTCTGAGGCATGGACCTCGTGTGCCTGTCCGCTGGGACCGTGGGTTCGAGTCCCACTCAAGGCATGGATGTTTGTCCGCGTCTTTCTGTGTTTGTATAGGTACAGGTCTTGCGTCGGGCTGATCACTCATCCAAGGAATCCTACCATTGTCCAAATAGATCAATTGAATAAATAAAGAAAACCTCGACACCTACGGGTAAAAGAGGATGAGAGAAAGAAAGAAAGAATAAATATATAATGAACGGTATTTGACTCATGTATAAGTTCGATTTGGGCCAATGTACATTAGGGATTGTGTGGGATCGATACGAGCAAACTGAAGTTCAGGTTACGCTACGTTTCGGAGACTGGCTCTGTCTGTATTCAGGTAAGAGGGTACCTACCTACATACTCTGTGGTTTCTGTCACATAAAGCTAATCCTTATCAGTGGACTAGTTTTAGAATTTTAATTTTTAAACAATAGTGGATAATGCCTAAGGAAGATTATCGTAATGAGATGGCTGTCTTCCGGATCGTAGCGCCGTGTTGTTAACCTCAAATCATACTTAATGTAGCTACAATTTCGGAAAGCAGTCTGTGTGTTAAAGGGGCTTTCCCCGTGGAAATTACGGATGATGCAGCACTATGCACTTTGAGTTTTGTGCGCTTTTCTGGAGTTCAAGGTCGTGTGTTTTTTGTCATGTTGAAGAACATCCTCCTCCACGCGTGTTCCTGATCAAACTCTTAAATGATAGATCACTTGTGTAACGCTATGGCGTAGTTGTGCGAATTTTGTCTATCCTTGGCATGGCTCTTGTTGAAGTTAGTCCTTTAATGTGTTAAAGATCGTATGTGATTTTGTTTGCTGAGTGAACTGCTTTAAACGTCGTCGGATTCTACTTTATGGATAATCGTCTTTGTCATCCCAAGAGACTTCTATCCTCAGGCTTGTCTTACCCACTGACTTCTTCCCCTCGTGCAGGAATATCTCTGATAATGTTAACTAGTAACTGGAATTTGAGGTTTTCACGATGGTGTGTCTGAAGATCTCTGTCATCTGGGTTGTTTCGCCGTAGAAGTTTACCGACGGTTCAGAGGTCCTTGCTGCCTCCTTCATCAGGGTGATGAGTAGTAACTGTAACACAGAAGCATTGGAAGTTAAGTTGTTGTTCTGAGAAATTATCTATGTTAAACAAAGTTATACATTATTCTCTGGGTGGCTTCTGATAATTATTGTGTTGATCTGCGTGTCAGTTCGCTTTCCTTTTGGTTGTCGGTACAGCATCTGTGAAAGTGTCCAGAACAATCTACGACATTGTGTAAAGGAAATAAGCCCTTTTGAGCATGATTTTTATGTGAACGTAAAAGAAATGCGTGTAAGGTATCAGTCTACAACTGTTGAGGTATTTTATAATTTTCTGTTCGTTCTCCTTACACAGTTGTGAAGACAGCATTTTTTCTGACTGCAAGGAAGCGTCTTTTTTATCGTTTTTATGAGGCGGCCGAAGACACAGTCGGTGTGTAATGAAATCTTGGAGTCTCAGATCACTTGAGCAGCGAAGCATTGTAACTTGGTCCACAAAACGGAAACTTTGGTATGTTACACAGCGAAATGTTTCAGGACTGTTGGCCTCTAGGACTTCCCTAACAGTATGGTAGTGTAACCGACCACGTGGACCTCCACCGCAACAGGGTGATGGTTTTTACAAGTTCGCTTCGCTCTAAATTGCGGGTTTCTTTTTATAATTACTAGGTTTGAATGGGATGTGCAATGATCACTCTCTTCAGTTGGCGTAGTTGCATCGTCTCTGACCAGCCATTACAATCGGAAAAATCTCGAGCCGACTGTTAGTAGTTAAAGTTATGGCACCGAATTTACTAATAGGAATCTGGTTGGAGTCAGCAAGCCTCGTAGTGTAGTGGTTAACACTCTTGCTATGCATTCTGACTCGTTATTTTGACAGAGTATTCTTCCTCTTGCTGTAAACGCTGAGAAATTACCTTAAAACAGACTGCAACCTTCTTATGGTTAGTTACTCGTAAGTGGATCAAATGGAGGCTATTAAGTTTTAGGCTGTTCGGTATGGCGAAGTTTATTTCGGTTTCCTCTTGTCTTCAATTTAATTATGCTGCAATGACTTCCAATATTACTACTATTTTTTTTATTTCACGCAGTCCACCAGGTTTTTGCTAGTGGAAAAAGTTTTTGATTTATAATGATCCATAAAGCTTTTAAAATGCCTGCAATATAACTGAATTTTAAAGTAAACTATGAAATATCGTTAAAATTAACGATGACAATTTTGTACTGTTTGAGAGGAACGGCAATAAATTTCAAATTGGTTTTGTACCTCACTGCACAAATCAACAACCATTGATTTAATTATCAGCTACACATCTTTGTGGCAGTCGCGTGCATTCCGCTATTAATTCGTTGAAAATTGTTATTTTTACCTGATTATGACTTTGTGGATTTGTAAGTTGTTTGTCGTACGCTACCGATTTAACTTTTCTAGTTTCCTTTTTCTCAGTTTGCATAATAAATTGTCTCGTACAGGCCTATATTGCAACATCA
>NW_019059608.1:1176356-1195978 GCF_000696155.1 Zootermopsis nevadensis
ACCCAAAACTCGTTAGTTCATAGCCATGTGTTGAAGGGTTAACAACCACGTGGTCTCGTTGATCCATTCCAGAGAGTAAAAGCCTTTTTTCTTAGAAGTCTCTGGTTACAACTGACAGATGTTTTGTAAAGTAGTCCGCTGCGTCGCTGGAGCTTTGTTGTGGTCGGTTTGATGTTACGTCCCGAAGCATAACGTGGATGTACGGTCCTCTCGACGTAGAGTTTGACCCTGCTTGGCAAGTATGATTCGTAACGTCTTACGCTTCTCTTGCACACCAGTTACAATGGTTAATGCATTCCATATTCGGAAACAAAGATACAGACCGGTTCCGACGTTGGACGTAAACATCATTCTCCTGAATTGAATAAAGTGGAAGATCTAGCGGATCAGTCGTCTAGCGGGTGATTGCAATAGTAGATTGCATAAAGAAATGACGGTGCCCTCTTTGCGCAGGAGTGTAAGAAAGAGACTGAGATATTTTTAGTCTCATTTCAGCAATCATTTCGACGTTATTTTAAGAAACCATGTCGTTTTCACAGACTCCCATGAATTATCGTTTTTGGTTACTTATGCCTTGAGTATTTCATTCTGCAATGGAGTCAAATCAGTTTCGAAACGCCAAAGTGGAAGGTATCTGACTTTGCTTTGTATTCAGGAGTTTCCGATTTTAAGCCTTTGTCTCTGCACAGGCTATTCTGATTCACGTTTTTCATGGTTTTGCCCAGTCATTTTAGGGAAATGTCGGGATAGTACATTATTTAGTGTACACTCACAGCTTCTTTCCACTCATTTTTACTTAATTAATTAATCAGTCGTGCTATTGTTCGATGCGAACTAAGACAGTCTTTCAGTAAACCACACATATTATGTAAATAGATAGTGTCTAAATTTCTGATTCTGTTTGGACTGCTGTATAAATTGACTACCCCATTTACCTTAAAAGCGAAATTGGGATCCATTGAACTCGCGTGCATCTCTCCGGCCTTCTGTTTTGTTTTCTCAAACAAATTTGTGTATTCTGATTAGATTTACCGTCCAAGGAAGGTCTTAGCTGCGACTATATACCATGTGTATGTTGCATGTTTGTGTGGACACATCTCTTTCTGTCTTGCAGTGAACTGAAATATTTGTTGGATTATGCGAGATAATAACACACAAAGTAAATTCAAATAAAATAAAACCACAGATCTTGGAGATATATGTTAGAGTATCTCTCGGCATTTGTTTTTAGATGGAGTTTGTGTATAAATGGTCCACATGTTTTCCCTTCTCGTAAGTAAATATGTCAGCGATACCCAATCTTGCTCCAGGCAGACTGCTTTTCACAGATTCAGTGTAAATTATTTATGAGCTTTTGAAGCACACTGATTTCACAGTCATTTCTTCTGAGTTATATCCAGAATTACGAACGAGATCAGTATGTGGGAGGCGCAGTTTGCAGCTGACTTCATACTTCTTTAAGGAACCAAATTCATGCAAACAGACGTTTAAATTATGTTATTTCCTTCAAGAACACAGACCTCATTGCCGTTACTAATAGTAGTTTACGTTCTGACAATATGATCAAAATTAAATTAAAAATTAAATCCGTTGCGTAACAGCTCCAGAGAGCCAAAGCCGACTAGCTTGACTGCTGGCCTCACGTTTACATGCCTAAGCAGAGGTGAACGATCATCCAACCAGATATAGGATGACGTGTGGTCAGCACGACGAACCCCCAGCCATTGCTAGCTTTCCTGACCGGATTACGCTACCCAATTTCCTCATGATACTGGGTTGGCACCGGTCCCATACACCGGTCGAAAGCTCATGAGAAAATTTCTTCTCCCCCGAGACTCGAACCAGCGCGGATTCCGTATCGCCGGTCCGAAGCATGATGCCTCAGACCGCGCGGCTACGACGCGGGACCTGACAATATGATCAGCAATATTTACTCACAAGATGCTTTCTAAACAAGTATTAGCGTACCGCTGTCTGCTGATCACGCCTTCAACTCCATGTGCGAGCATTTTCTTGTGAAACCTTACCAAGTTACATTTATCACCATTCTGAACTGTCACAGTTCCATAAATATAATTAACTTTCACATTCACCGACCACAGAACGTTGTTATACCTGGAGAATTCTGTCAATGCATGTGAGAGTATTATTGCTTTGGAAAAAACCAATGATGTCCAACTAAGTGCAAATGAGCTACGATTTATATAACCATTTTCAGTGCTACCAGCATCACTTTTGAAGCTCAGTAAATGTACTGACCATGTTACGAGATGGATGACCGGGGTTATATTCTCGTCAGGGGAAAACATGTTTCTTTTTACCACTCTGTCAAGACTGGTTGTGGGACTCCCCCAGATTCCTATACGGTAGGTACCTGGGGCTCCTCCCGGGCGTGAACCTGCTTCTCTATTAGTGTAGGTGCCAACTTTCCTTTTTATCTTTACCTGTAGCCTGTCGTCAAGATCATTAAGCAAGGATGAGATGCTATCATGAAAAGCACTCGAATTGGAATGAGGATGTAAATATTATTGGGTCCGGACAAACTTCTAGTTGAAAGGCCAAGGCATAGAACACGAGAATAAAAGAAGATATTTTCTGAAGAGTAGATATGCGGGCATAGACTCAGTTCAACTGGTTAATGACAGGCAGACCTATCTCGGAAGTATACCACGTCTTCCAAGTTATCATTATTGATAATTCTGTCAGTAATCACTGTATGTTACGTAACGTATGTAGTTATTGTAGCGTCGTTAAAATGATCTGAGTAAAAGCAAGTTAGACTTGAGTAACTGACGAGTTGCTTTTATTGTTTACGTGATTTATTTGTGGATTTTGTAACACAGGAAATTATGTTCAGTAAATCAATATCCAGTGATGTCAATTTGAAACACACAGCCTGACAAAATACGGAAGGTGTTTTAAATTAGTAAAACTTTGCCTGTAACTTCGTAAATCTCTCGTTCGCTTGAGTTTCCACACCCAACTTCTTGTTTGCGCTATTGGCTCATCTTTCGAACATGGAATTGAATTGGCTGTTTCGTTGTCAACAACAACGCTTAGAAGTAGCGAGTGACAAGTACAGGATATGATGTGCTTTCTCTTCACGCTTGTTTCTCGTTACAGCGTTGCATTTTCTTGAAGCTAAATTCAGTTTTGTTACTCTAAAATTTTCATTAAGTAGGCCAACGTCTGCCTGTCTTGATGTCAGGTTCTCCGCGTAAATCTCTTGAAGTGTTTTAAAGATTTTTATTAAAATATTATTTCCATAAAAAATCTTCTGAACATCATGAGTGATGACATTTTACAAGGGTGGCACATCATCCCTGTAACCATGTTCTGTCCTGAAGGGCCAGTGCTCCATTGTCGGTGTATTCCGTTACGTAGAGACTCTAAGGTTCTGTCATCCCAGTTTTATTTTGCATGACAACTCTTCTCTATTATCCATGCGACTATTTCGACTACGACTGTGTTAAGTAAGTGGTTGATAAATTCAATGAATGTTAACTTATACGCAACTTTATCAACTCCAATATGGCAACCCATATATTAAGATCTAAGTGAAAACTGGGCTTTAGATAAGGCTGATAATGAAAGAGCACAAATTAAATTCTAAGACCTGTATCTCTACATTGCTTTTATGACCGTGCGAAAAATTTGGCCGTCACGAAATGGATACTTCAACGCCACGGATGAATCCCCGCCCCTTTCTGTCGATTGTGCAACGTTCCTAACTTTGCTACTGCGCGCGTTTTGAGCTGTCCTCACTCGCTTATGCTCTGCTGTTCGTCTTGCAACTTTGTATGATTTTGCTGTCACCTTGAAGCATGCGATTTGGTGGCTGCTACTATAGAAGATTTAACCTGAGAGAAATAATTCTTCAGGAAATCAGACTTAGAGCACGTGTCCTGGGAATATACACAAATGGGATACCTAAAATAATTATAACACGCGGACGTGCATCCATGCACCCAGCGGATTCGAACTCACGGTTCCAGCACTTGAGCAGTTCAAGATCATACTCTTATTATATCGCTCGGCCACTGAGAATCCATATCTGTTCATTAATAATGGGTCGAAATATGTTGCCGGGGTACAGCTGAAGGAGGGTAAAGTCTGTTCGTTAACTCTGACACTGTATTCAAGGTAGCTTTCCGTACGGCTGACATATAAGCTTATTTTGTGTGGCAGATGTTAACTTTACGAGTAGTGATTATCACTTTGTGTGAATCGAGGCCATACAGTGGTTATTGTATTCCACAACAAGCCATTGTTGTGGTCGAGTTAAAATACCAGCTGCAGCTTGGCTTTTCTCGCACCTTGACTGCTGCTCTACGCCATTCTCTGAGCCCCGTGTCCCGTCTTTAATCTGAAGAAGGCACCAGCTGCTCTCAGTTGCAGCGTAGATAGATCAACGATCAATATTGGAAATACCCTCCACAATAAACTTAATTCTGCCATATTCACGACACCAGTTACTAGAAGATGGTTGTCTTCTGCGTTATATAGTCTGGTAGAAGTTTACCAACGTTTCAGATGTCCTTGTTGCCCCCATCGCCCTGATGATAGAGGCAGCAAGGACCTCAAAGATAGCCATCTTCTTACTAACCACTGTGGAAACCTCAAATCCTACACCAAGTCTTAATAAACTCAACGCACTTTGGTTAGCCCAGTTATAGAAGCTATGCTAATTAGCAATACATATAAAGCCCGTCTTTCGTTATTTACAGTGTTAAATTGGATAAAACATACAGCGTATTTACAGAGAATAATGAGAGTTTACATACGGAAGTGTCCAGTTTTTTTGTTTGTTTACAAACGTTTCTGAATCAGTTTTCTTGCTCTGTCTATGAACACATGAATACAGGTAAGGTAACAAGGATATTAACGGATAAATATATGGTATACGTTTTTTGAGAATTTGGTGAGGACCATGAAATCAATGGAAGGGGCAATTTTAACATTCTGAGCTCGAAACGTGCTTGATAGCTCCCAGTCCATGTAAGAGAGGAAGAAGAATATGTATTAAGAGTGTGTGTGCATGACGAAGCTATATTTGCTTAAGAATCACTGTTACATTAATGCAGAAACTACTGCTATATTGTAGTGTAAATAAGGCCCTATTAAAATAAAAAAGTGTTTATTTTGACAGATGCAAACGGTAACCATAATTTCAAGGCTGTTTTTTTATCCATAGTTGCGACTTCCGTATTTCGTAAGAACTGGCGTTATTGGCTTAGCCGAAACATGTCGTTCGTGTTGCTTTACGTTCTGTAGTGAATATTCATTCTTCTCTCCACGAACTGCGACTGCATTTTTAACGGGGGAAGTATAATTGTATATTACGTTGATTTCGAACACTTAGCGTATTTAGTAGGATTTGAGGTTCTCACGGCGATGCGTACGAAGATGGCTTTCTTTTGTCACTAGGGCGATCTCTGGTGATGGAGGCATCAAGGATCTCTGAAACGTAGGTAAACTTTTGCCGGACTACACTGCCCTACAACCCTGAAGACAAGCCCTTTTCGTACTCTGCATATAAATCGGTCTTTTGTTCTTTGTTATAGTTTGAGATATTTACCGATCGTTTATCTGGCCAAAGGAATCCACGAAATGATAGCTAAGATCCAGTATTGTGTTAGGTTGGTGGTTTTACATGTATGTGTCGAATGGTAGGATTGTTTTGAAGGACGAATTTAAAATGATGTGAAATGAAGCGTAGTGGCCTTCCTTCAGGTACTATTTCAGTATTTTTGGACGAACTGAGGAAAAACATGAAACACCTGTGGATTTGGTCGGCCTACGAGCCGAGTGCTGACGAATACGGTGTAACGAAGTATTATTTCTGATAGTGCAGAAAGTGGTGGGCCCTGCTCAAGAAACTTCGGTGTCTGTTGCAAGTGGAGAAATTGATTTCTGTGCACCTCTTGCACGAAATACATGAATTCTTCTCGGACTATAATTGTACTCCCCCTTTCCCGAGGCCCGGTAACGTGTTAATTTATTCTGCCATTTACGTCTAATTTTATACATATATTTTCCTGGTTTCTTAATTCTGCAACATTAGTGAAGTTCTCTTATAAGCTAAATATTCGTTAATTTTAAGCTATTTACTACTCATATTGTTTCCTCCACGTCTTCGTTTGTGAACATTTCTATATGTTTATAACTTCTACCTCCAGCTTACACAGAGCATCCTACTTTCTCAAATTCTATCCCCATCCGCCTGTTTCCAAATACCAGTTTTAAACCCTGTTAACTTATTTATTTTTTTGTTGAACAGCCTGTCTGTTCTTCCTTGCCTTACCCCGGTTTTGTTTTACAATATAATTTTACATTTTTTATATTTGAGAACCAATTCAATTGTTCAATGTAATTGCGCCTTTAATTAATTTACATGATTACTTACCATTTCTTTCTGGACCTCACGAATTATATTTAATACCTGTTTTATGAGCCTATTCTCTCGATATTTTAGATGCCATTTAAAACCACAACCTACCAGTGTAATTTGTTATAAAACCGTCTAGTAGGATACCATACCCGTTGTCATTTCTTGCTGGCCAGCAAGAACGAGAGGCCTCGCATATCTCAATAATTTGGCGCTTTGTCAAGGTTTCTTGGTTTGTTTTAGTGTAGGAGCCAAGGCAAATACTTGTGGCTTCTCTTTATTAACGTGATCTGTGAATGAATCAGTGCTAACGTATTTGTAACAGCCATACTGTCTGTTAATGTAACAGTGTGGCGTGAATGTCATTTATGGGAGAAGGGCTTTACGCCAGGCTGTGCGAATGTCCGCGGCATATTTTTAGTTTGGACCGGCGAACACACACCGCACGTACTAAAACTGGTAACTGTGAAAGTAATGTTTCCGTGGGTTAAAAACAGGTTCCTCCTTACGCACGTAGACTCTGAAAATTTATCCTACTGTTGGCCAGGCAAGAATTTAAAATTACGCGGTATTGAAGAAACTGCTGCATTAGCGTCACCAAATTTCGTGAAAGGGACTTTTACTCCCTTGACTTGCTAATCGAGTAAAGTGAGTGGTAAACGGACGTATTGACGAATTTTATGTCCGTTCTCGCATTTTAATTATCCCCCCAAAATTCAATTTGAGCTTCATATAAGGTACTTGAACGGAATATGGCCATGCTAAGCTTGTTTTTTCGTCTTGAAACAAACATGATATATGCACCCACTATACAGTCTTGTTGCTGCAGTAAAATAATATTAACTTTTGCATTTGTTATGGGCGCCAGAAAAATATTTTCGAAGGGTATGTTTTTGACCATGTTACCTGCATTGTACTGACATGACCATCAGAAGTATTTCTTCTAAGAACATGTAAAAACAAAGGATCAAGACATATGAAGCATGGTACTGCAGCCCACATTGCATTTCCACGTTAAACTTCTGAAATATTCTTCTCCATGCTCGTGAGAATGAGCACTTTTGGCCCCCTTTTGGCCTATTATTTTGGGCTCTTATGGAGACGTAACCTGCATCCTTTGTCGTCTACATTGTAAATCCTTTCTGGCGTGTTCGGATATCTTATCGCATTAACAGGTCTTTGAGCTTATCAAAATAATCTTTGACAGTAAGTCGTGTTTTTTTGACGAGGTTGGCCTTGTAGCATGCATTTGGTATATTTCCTTTTATCTCTGCCAAGAGATCTAACACAGGTTACATGTAATTGAATACACAAAATTCTTTGGTGTAATATAATGGTAATATGGTTTTGTAGTTCATTTAAAAGGTGTATGTCATGACATTCTTTTATTTTATTTTTTACCGTTTTGAGCGTGTTAGTTGGCCGTTGTGCCATAATTGTTATTCACATCCGATTTTGCCGTTGTAGTACGTGAATTTTGCTTTTGATTTATGTAGTCGAAATTAAGTCTTGGAATTTGAGATCTACATGACGTAGTAGATGTGGTATGTTCTGAATATGTAACTAATATTGCGCATGAGTTCAAATTATATTTGGTAATGCATTATAAGTATAGGTTTATTGCAGGTTAATCTGTAATTACAGACTCAACTAGTGAGATACATTGGGAATTAATCATAGGCACATCTGTGATCGAGCTGGTAGGAAACTGTAATTGTTGTTACACACTTCGTGTGCTGAAAGATACCATACCGCCGTTCCGCTCGTGACGTATAATCATTTTCAGTATGCATACACGAAGTTTGAGTTGTATAGTTGATATTTCCGTCTGTGAAGCCACGTGTGGGCCTCATTTGTTTTTCGTATATGTATTCCTATAGTCCTGCATATGTTCCATGTTGTCACCACATGCATCATCATGGCTCGTACTTTCACTAACATCTGATACCTTCCTTCTTAAGAGTCCCTTGCTTTAACTGGACCCAAAGCAGTTTCTGCAGATGTTTATTACAAAATGTATTGCTCGTTTGCCGTGGTTGGTTGTATTGTATTATTATATTGTTCGTAATGTGCTGTTCTTTGGAGTGACATTAAGGCACGCATAGCATCGCAGCTCAAGACGGGCCAGTTGCTTTTGGAGATGGGAAGCAGATGTTCATATGGCCCTATTCAGAAATTTGCCATCATTTCTCAGCCTTTTCCAAGGGAGGAGTCCACTCGAAAGACCTAGACATAGATGAGTAAAGTGGATCTTGAGGTAGGGTGGGAGGGTGTGGATTGTATTTATCTGTCGAAGGATGGAGGCCATTGGCGGGCTCTTGTGAACATGGTAATGAAGATTTGGCCGCAATAGAATGCAACGAATTTCTTGGTAATGTAAGCAACAACCAGTTTCTGAACAAGGTCCCTGGTGCACGAAGTTTGTTGCAGTTTGACCGTTCCAGTCACGTTGGTTTATGGGATCGGGTGTTTTGAAGACCAAATCAATAGTGCTGTTACTTAAGCCGTCACAGATTTTAAGCTGTCTTAGAATTTTTCTTAAGTTCGTGTATTGACTGCATTTCTAAACACTGAAGAGTGACAGTTGTGCTGCACGTTCTCTGCACTTGAACAGAACCTTTTCAATCGATTATAGGTCGACTTGACGTCGTAATGTGTGGGACAGCTGCCCACAGACACCGCATTATTTACACTAGGTGTGGACTGTTACCATAACGGCAATCACGAGACTTAACATATGCACTGCCAGTCACTTTATGCTTGCTGTGTATGGCGTTCAAAGCGTGTAGCTGCAGTGTTGGAATCTGAGAGTAGATCTGAGGGCAGCGGAACGTTGGTCGGAAATTGTATTCATTTCCTGAACGAAAGTAAAGGTCACGGTCGTTGTGTGTGAATTGTGCATTTATGCCGATTTAGTTTTACTTCTAAAATTACAGATACCGGAACAAGCTGTCATTTCTCTCTTCATACCATTTCCAGTTTGTGACTGTTATAACTGAATTTAGAGGGAAAACCCGACGGCAGATACCAGGTGGAGGGCAGTAATTAAAAGAATCTTAGAGAAACAGTGTGAGGGTGTGAACTGAATTCGACTGGCTGAGGGTAGGGTCCAGTGTCGGGTCGTTGTGAACAAGGTAACGAACCTTCGAGTTCCATACAAGGCAGAGACTTTGATGACTAGTTGAACCACTGTAACATACAAAAGAAGGAACTTTTGCTCTGTGTAGTTAGTTGTACTGAGAGGAACTTGCTAATCAGATTTTGTAAGTTCATGGCACCATAGGCTGTTCCAGTGGGGTCTATAGGCTGTAGAGAATCAAGGGATGTGCATTCTCATTCTCTCCACGAGAGTGGCTTAGAGTGCTTTGAAATAAGCCACTGCCCCTTCCGTCAAAATCTACGTGTTCAGATATCTCCCCTTAATAATAGTTGAAATAGCGATGTTTAAAATCCAAAGAATCTACATACTGACTCTGTGCATGTGTAAGGATCAATTAGTGCAGTATAACGCAACATTGTATCGTGGTAAAGGTGCTTGAATTTGAAGATTGCTGTCTTCTGGGTTGTTGCGCCGTGTAGTATTGTAGATGTTTACCAACGTTTCAGAGGTCATACTGCCTCCATCATCAGGAAGATTCATCTGCCAGACTACACAGCACAACAACCCAGAAGACAACCATCTTCAGACTCACCGCCGTGAAAACCTCAAATCCTACGTGCTTGAATTTATTTTCTGGTGTATTTCTCAAGTATATCTCGCCTTGAATTGAATTTTAATCTTAACATCTTATGATTTATTTGTGATTGAACTGCTTGTCGTAATTAAATAACTGTGAGGTACGGCATGGAAGTAATGAGTTAATTTGCGTTTCATTTCTTAGTGCCAATAATGAAATAACTTAGAAGATCTTCGTCCTTCACTGACGTGAGAGCTACTGAAAGCGGTGACGGCGATGCACTTGAACGGATGGAAAGCTTGTGACGTAGCGTTTGCTCACTGTCCTGTGCTAGAAGTTTCTGGTATAATTGATCCCAGATTTGAACCTCGACATATTTGGTTGCTGATAACGCCTACTGAGGGTCAGCGAGCATACATGTGTCATGTCACGCATTTTTTGAATAATGTTCCGTAGAATATTGGCTTTGAACTTCCGCAGGCTCAGAAAAGAATAATCGCTTGTCGCGTCGTGGTATCTCAACGGGCCTTCCAGAAACAAGTCAGCCCGTTCCGATCATTGAACGAATGCTCTGCGTTATTCTTATGTTTCTGTTTTGCGGACGTCTGTTAAAAGCACCAGCACGCACGTGCTAGTTATTCTGTGTTTTCAGGAGATCTACAAGAAGTGAGCATCATTCAAAAGTCACGATCTAGTAATCTGGTCCCTCGTTTGAGTACGAAGCAGTCAGTCTTAGGAACACCGCGTTATATCTTGTGTTGCGCCATAGTTGAATTACTGTACGGTCAATTGAGTGACTATCGGCCGAAACGTCTTCAAGAAGCCAATCCATACAAGGTGCTAGCACCCAGAAGCAGGACCCACTTGAATAATAGCGAAAGCCTAAAACTTATCGACTTGTTAGCTTCTCAGGAAGGATTTTGTTCAGTGGAGTTGGTGTTCGCCGGCCGCAGTAGCCACGCGGTCTGAGGCATGATCCTCTTGCGCTTGACTGCTGCGACCGTGGGTTCGAGTCCCACTCAAGGTATGGATTCTTGTCCGCGTCTTTCTGTGTTTGTGTAGGTAGAGGCTTTGCGTCGGGCTGATCACTGATCCAAGGAGTCCTACCATTGTCCAAATAGATCAATTGAATGAATAAAATAAAACCTCGACACCTACGCGTAAAAGAGGACGAGAGAAAGAAAGAAATAAAGAAAGAAAGAGTTATTGTTCACGAATATTGCAGTGTAATCCTCTCGTTAGAGGCCCAAACCATTTAGCAAGAAAACCATATGCACGGATGGTCATAAATATTCTAGATGTCCTCGATTAACTGAATCTCGTCATATTAGGTTCACAACTGTACGGAATTTAACGTGTTTTAGTAATTGCATTTTATCTGTTTTCTGTTTTATGCAGCAAATGACATTGCTTAAAAATATGTGAACTCTTATACATTTTAATTCCCTATTCTAATTATAATGTGCCAAGAAAAAAGTATCGCATGTGTGCCTCGAGTACCAAAAGATTGAGAACCGCTGAAGTAGACAAATAATTAACCCGAGAACGTAATAATTACTTAGGCCTGTCGGTTATGACGACTGCGTCATTGCGATGCAAAGGCCATGACGCTTGCAGTACAATGATCATACGGAAACGGCGGAATGAGAATTGTGTGTGCTCCAAAGCACAGCATTATGAGATGCAGTAATAGCTTCGTCGGCATCCTCCTAGATTGAAAAGAGCTCTTCGTTCCGTATGAAAGAATTCTCCCGCTGTTGGCTAATTCTGGTCTGTGTGTGCAGTCTCTTCTTTCGAGCACAAAGGCAGCAAAGGAAAGGTTTTGCAGATTTTATTGACCTTCTTTTGAAGCAGTTAAACATTTCAACATCGAGGCAACGAGGTGCCTGTAGTCGCATATAGCTCTTTCAGAGGTTGTGATTACAACTGAATGTTTTGATTACGCTTATTAAATGGCGTTGTACATTTCGCACAATCTTCATAAAGCAGACCCCGTCTTGAGAAGCTGGTAGTCGCTCAGTTAACGAAGGAACGTTCTGCCTTTATTGGAAGCCGAAAGTTGATCAGGTACTGTGTTTTCGAGGGCCTTCCACCGGTCCCTGTCCTAAGCCAAATTATTTTAGTCCACACCTTCTTAACATTTTTTCTTGACATACACTTTAATATTGTCATCGATGTTTCCAGTGGTCTCCGTCTTCTTCGCCTCAAACCATAGCAATATTTCGTAGAGAATACAATGTATGAAGGTGTTCATTATCTATTGCTGTGCATCCATTTGTTTCCGGTACATTGTCTCTTACATGTCAGAATATTCTCAGGACCGTGTTCTCAAACACCCTCACCTAATAAGTTTATCTCATACCTTATGTGTGGAATTAACATTCTATGCTTACATGAAAAGCTTGGGTGGTGTTAAAGATTGAAACATAATACATAATCTTACTCTTAAAACGTAATTTCCACAGAAAATATATTTTCCGTTTACACCGAATTGTAATTCATAAGGAAAGTAATAGCAAATTTAACATGGCTCGTTTCGATATCATGTAACTTTTGGAATCTTGAGTTTGTTGTTACCCAGATGTTGTGCATGCGAAAAATGGAGGTTCTGCAATGTTTTGCCGTGGTCTAGTAAATGCGAACAATATATACAACTGGAATCGTCATCACAGTTGTGCTAGTTAAGATTTGTGACTCCGTTTTCCAATGAAGTCGAAAACTAAGCATGAGAAATTCAAGTTTTAAATATAACATAGATGCTGAACAGAAATAATTGTTTAATGCAGTGAACAGAAGCTAACTGGGTATCGAAACATGAAGTGGTCGAGATTCTAGCTCGGAATGTGAAACATTCAGTGACACTGAGATTATTAAAATTGTGTGTTAGCGGAGGTGGCACTGGTTTCAAAATACCAGAACAATACAAACGGATCGTTGAAGAATTGAGACAACCACGGGAACCTCATTCATGTTGTCCCAGAAGAGTGGAGCTTATACCAGAAGATTTATTTTCAGCGTCGATTGCAGAACTGTGAGACTGAGTATTTCTGTCTTGCCCTTGACTCTTCAACAGATTTAACACAACCTTCACAGTCAACATTGTTAAGTATTGCACTAAGACGTGAGTTACTAAAGAATAATTTGTGTTAGGATTTAAGATTTTTTAAGAACTGGTTATAAGAAATTAACGCATTTGTTACTAACATCTCTCCAAAGCTAATCTGCAACATTTTCATTTCTCTGAAACCTTGATGTAGCTGTACATTGTATACTGTTTAATGACATCTGAATGTTGGTCTTGAATTGTTTACGAATGAACACGTACTTTACATTTTGAAATTCATGTTGCTAAAAGCGCCTGTCAAGCACACAAACAGCCCTGCTTTCATTAAGCGAATGTAAATATCCCTGCCCTGAACTCCTATCTTTATTTGGTGTTAGTCGGGTGTGTTTAGTGCGTAATGTGAATTCAGATATGAGATATTAATCCGGAGCGGTACCTCTTAATATCCTTGCTATAAGATAAGGATTCATTCCAAAAATTTGTGTGGAAGCTCAGCCATTATTAAAGTGGAAATAAAAATTGGAGGGAGACCAAGAGATAAGCTGGGATTGGCCGGAAGAGACAATCAAGGGCACATCCAGCGTGCAGAAAACGGAGTGGGGCGAACAGGAAGGTCTTGGTACCAAGAGGACTGGTGTCGGAATTAATGGTGTGGAAAAGAAGGAAGGGAAAGGAAGAGGGCTCTACAAATTATGGGATATCATTGTTACATAATCTACCAGCGGATAAAGAAACTTAGTCAGCACGAATTGCTGAAATGGGATTATCCAAATAACTGAATAGTCTCATCAGTTTCTGGTAGCCTGAATACGCTGTGTTCAGTTGATTTATTCGTAATCGAGTATTCATTTTAAAACAACACGAGTCCGCTTTTTTTTGGGGGGGGGGGGAGAATTAAGCTGTTGCTATCATAGCAGTCACCAGGAGCAAATGCATTGTTTCCCACAAGAATCACACTGGGCCATGCGGCAGGTTGCCTTATCTATCGTATGTTTCGTGGTAAAACGTGCACGTCGTGGACACGTTAATTTTTAACTGGGTTTGTACAGATTTTGGTGGTATATGCTTATGTTATTTTATTTATTTATTTAGTTTATTTGGGGGGGGGGGTGTCTTTGCGAATTGCATAAGGAGTTGCAATGCCGTAGGAATTCCGGATTCGTGTTAACGGGGAAGGAAAGACTGATGTTTTGAGTTCAGTATCGCATTTAATATGAAATTTGACGAAAATGCCTGCTCTGCTGGTTCCCAACAGTGCACAGTTACGTAGGTCAGTCGTGAAGTGGCAAGAGCATCCTTTTCAGAGATTGACTCCGAAGTTGGCGTTGTTATTTCCAGTGTAATAGTCTAGATATTTTGTTAACATGTGTAGGTTAATCTGATTATAAAAGTAGGTTGAACCGCCTTTTGCAGACGCATTTCATATCAGTGTTTTGTACTTTGAGCTCCAGATTTGGAGGTATGTGTCGTAACAGCCTGCGTCCTACCTGTCGAATGATGAACATATCTGGAAAGGACGCGAACTTTGTGCTATAGAAATTCCCCGTGTGCGTTTTCCTTGTGCATCTTAAGGCGAAACTAGATACCGCCGTGTTCATTAACTCTTAATAAATAGATTAGCCGATGTTGCACAGTTCGTTAATTAGTATATGGTGTCTCTTAAATGAGATGGAAACAATTACGCTTTTTTAAAAGGGAAGCAAATTTAATTACGTTATTCACTTATTCTGTTTCAGTACGCTGTCACTTCCAAGCAGTGTTGGATGAAAATTGAACTGAAATGAAATGAAGGTTTTATGACGAGCGTTGTAAATACTAGACATGCTGATGACGGGGTATGCACAGTAATCATCTTAGGTGGAGACGCGAGGCAAGGGGACAGATGCTGGTCCATTTAGTTGTAACGAAAGGCCGAATTTCAGTTTATTTCGAGCTTTGTGGTGATGAAACCTCAAACAAAACATTAAATGTAGCACAGATTCTTTTTATCATGGGTCTAGTTTCACACTTTTGTGTTGTCATCGTGTGGGAACGTTAGATTCCGAAACATCTTTCTATCTGCGTATTGGCTTCTCAGGCAGTGCCTTTCTTTCGGGTTCCCTGACCAAAATTTTTTTGCAGTACACTTTTCCTCTACTAGTGCTGTATTTTCTTTCAATTTTATTCTTCACTTGATTTCTGTAATATTACGCTATTTTTGTAAGTCGTCTGTTTTCGAGGTGTTTAAAACAGAAAATATTTTCACCAGATTTTTTTATCGTCCTCTCCACCTTCTTTAACCTATTTGTGAGAGAATAAAAATTAATGTTCAGGAATTGAACATATAGAGGCAACAAGGAACACGCTATATTTCGTACCTTTTACTCTTTACTTCATTTTTGGCTGTACAGTCCTTGAAAGACCTCGGCCGAGTCACGTACGGAAGGTTTGGACATTGGTAGGACTCCTTGGACGAGTGATCAGCCCGTCGCAAGGCCTCTGCCTACACAGGCCAGCACAACGCAGAAAGACGCGGACAAATATGTATGCCGTAAGTGGGAATCAAACCCACGATCCCAGTATCCAGGTGATCAAGGCCCACGCCCTGGACCGTGCGGTCACTGTGACCGCCAACTTGTATTCTTTACCAGGTATTATTATGGGCAAAGCTTGAGAAGTGTAAGCAGTGCATACAGAAATCAGCGGGGAAACCTAACTGCATAGGGCCATTTGGATGGTGTAGGTGCAGACGAAAGGACAACATTACAATTTGTGTTCGAGGGTGTAAGGTGTGGACTGGATTCAGCTGCCTCCGGACAGTGTTATTTTACAAACTGATGTTCTCTGTGTTCTTTTACAGGTAAGATGGAGCTTTGGTCACCTCTGCCGCTATTGTTACGTGTGGTTCGTAGGTGAGTTTCTAACACGACGATTTATTTTAATATACAACAATAAGGTTGTGAAAGGAACGTTCCAATGTTCGTCGTTTTCACGGTCCGACTGACTCTGCGCGTGTGATGAGCCTAACGACAGAGACTGTAAACTATTTAAATTTTTTGAGCTCTTAGATTTTTTATTTCTTTCGGCATTTCTCTTCGTTGACGAGTGTAATAAATTTGGCATTTTACGTCTGCAGTATGGCTGCGTGTAGTGGTTTTCTGAGGTGGGATAGCCTACTCGAACTCATTGGCTTATGACTAGCAAAGAGACTGTGTTCCAAATCGTGGGGAAGTTTTATGTTTATAATAACTTCAGACTAGTGATGAGTAATTTCAAATTGGTCATGGCTGCTTCCTGTCCATTTCTTTGTCTAATCGAAATTTTCCCCCTGGAACTTTACAATTCTCTAGTGGGTTACGATAGGAGTTGTACATCGTAGTCTGTATTAAATTGTATTTTCCTTGGAATTGGCAGTAATTATTTCGTAAATGCGAATTTTGATCATGAAATTTGATTAAAGTTCTTCTATCAGAGACTACTCTACCTTTACTTTACAACGTAATTTCAAGGCTAGTCCCTCTGCCAGATGTGTTTCTGCTGCAAATGAAGTCTGTAGGAGCATCGACATCTCTAACAAAGATCGTGTTTTGCTTACTGAAATCAGTCAGATTTTTAAACAATAATCATTGTTTTTATTGTTTATTTACTTGCTGTGCTGACTGCATCTTATTTTGTGGTTTTAAGTTTATAAGTTTTTCTGTTTTTTATTGTTTAATGTTTTGTTTAGTATTATTAATTGAATTATATTACTTAGGTATCGTATTTTGCCCATTCACTTGTGAAACATTATTCAATAAATGAATTGAATTATCATTATTATTATTAATATGGTACATTTATATATTTAGTTTCATTTGTTTGTTTGTTCATGTATTTGCAATGTTTTACTTTCATTATTATTGAATTTAATTTAATTATTTATTATATCTTATCCTGTACTCTGGTTTAGTGCTTGGCTGTTATTGGCCTTATTTGGCTGTTGCCAAGCACTTAAATAAATGAATTGAATTGAAAATTTAATATAATAAATATTATTTTCACCTTAAATTAGTGTTCTAAACATGTTAGTAGCGCAAATTAATTAAATTTATATAGCATAAAAGGGATCTGTCGCCGCTGCGAGAATTTGAAATCTCATACGGGAGGCAGATGGTTCTTGTCAGAGGACGGCCTTTGGTATTTGCTGTTTTGACCATTCTGTTTGTTCTACTTACATATTTGATAAGGAGTGTGTGCATGTGATTGTAAACTGGACATTACGGTTGAAGGCAAAGGAAACGAACACGAGCCCTTGAATTAACAATAGACATAGGTACACAGAAACAACCGACAAGAAAGAAGTAACAGGTCTGCTTAGTGCCCTAACAGCTAATGTTTGTAGTTATAGGCCAATATAGCTTGTATTTACTGAAAAGGTCGTGGTTATCAGTTACAATCTTGGATTTAGTTACTGGGCCGTCTTTCTAAAGACAGCTGAAGTGTGAAACATTAAATTACAAACGGTTTATACGGCGGGATTCTTTCACGAAGCCGTTTCAAGTAGTTGGTACTATACTTCTCCACGAAGTTTCGTAATTCCGTTGCTACTTAAGTCTTTGTGGAGCGCATGAAAAATGTAATATAAAGCCTTCGTTTTTCTCTGCTTATTTTTGTTCTGTAAATCGCACATACCGTAGAAAGCAAGTAACGAAAGAGTTCGTGCGACCCCCTGTAATAATATTAGGTTAAGTTTAGTTAGTCATTTCTAATTCATTTAAAACTTCAAAAAGTGAGAACGCTTTTACGATACGCAAAGCTTAGGAATCCATTCCGACAAAAATAATGTGTTGTGTTTATTTTCTTGATATTTTAATAGCAGCAGCTTAATGTAGCCAGAACTAGACGTTACGAAGCGCCCGTTTTCATGAAGTGATTTAACTAATACTACTGTACATAAAAATATTATGAAGAAAAGCGAATAGACTGTTGTACATATTGTTTAGATACAGTATAGCTTCAGTAATAGACTTTGGCTTGATAGAACACGAAAAATGCAAGGGAATTTACAATTTTAGAATGTAATAATAGGCATAATTAAAACGTTAAATTGTTACGTCGTGAATGTATTTGTGCGTAGTAATTAAAATGGCTGTTCTCTGTTTATTAATTCATTCATTCCTATCGTAATTTTACTGCGGTCTTGTACCTGAAATAACTTCCAACTTGTCAGTATTTTTATCTCCATCGCCACGTACGCATATGGACATGTGGGATTTCCGAGATGTATTCTTTAATGCCCCCCCCCCTTCTCATTTTGAAACAGGTATGCGGAATTAATAGGCTAACTTGGTTTATGTGTAAAGTATTGTTGTGATTGTTGGTTGAGTGCGTTTCGTCATTGTTACCAGGTTTCGTATAGGAGGAAAACAAACGCGTATAATAAGTAAACCAAAAACATTACCTGAGGCAGCGAGCTACGAGGAATTTCCGCCGGGAAATCATGTTTATTGTTTGGACAGTGTATATGCTTCCTTACCTGGTACATCTCCCACTCTTGAGTCCCTTGGGCAACACTTCTCACGGACGTGGAACACACGGTTTTGTCCCGATTGTTATACCAAGATGCTAGTATGAACAGTGCATCGGTAAGTAGGAGATACGCATGTTGGTGGCATTGGAGAGTATGTCCGTTTACATTAATTAAGTAGCTGTAATACTGCACAGTTTAACCTGTTTTTTACTTAACCGAATCTTGTGTTTATCCGTGCCCTGTTGTACAGACGCTCTCAACTGACCTTGTAGGAGTGGGAACATGCATCAGTCAGGTCTACAATTTTTAATTAAATTTCTGTTTAAATGTTGTGAATATTTAACAATATACAAAACGGCAACAGGGACAATGAGGAACACAAAATTACATTTGGAAAGTATGCGAACTGTGGGCTGGAACACATACATTAAAATATTTTAAGACTTTGGTCTTTTGACCGCAATGTAGCTTGTGCATTAAATGAGACTCCACGGACCAATATTAAATTCGTCCAGCAAAATAAGTTTGATCGCAGCGGGTCGAGAGTTAGGGAAATAAGTATGTAGATGGACGGACAGGAACATGGTTTGTTTCCAGGCTACTGGGTCCCCATTCAGACTCCAGTTTACTGTGTACGAAGTACTCTTTCTCCGGAGGTAATTCGGCTGAAACCTGAAGCTGACCACTTACCTTTCTTAATCAGTGCCGTGGTTAAGAATACGTGGAGTCACACTTGTAGTCCCAAGTGCGTCCTAGTGACGTGATGCGTTAAGTACAAAGAATATTAAACGCTGATTAGCAGATCATGTTTATCGCTAACCGAAAACACTGTATTTGTTTAAAAATTTCAGATATGTGCTGTTGACCTACCGGGCCAGGTTTTTTTTTTAAAAAAGAGCAGTCTTGCCCTTTTGTAGTAATGTTATCACGAAGGCGGATGACGTCGACCTGGCCTGCCGGCTGAAGAATGTGTGTGTGTGTGTGTGTGTGTGTGTGGGGGGGGGG
>NW_019059608.1:1208230-1230492 GCF_000696155.1 Zootermopsis nevadensis
TACTTTTGCACGACGTTCGCTAATGAGACATTTATTTTGGAATTTTTATGTAGTTTAGAATAACATTCAGTCATTGTTTACAAAATTTTCTGAATGGGAATTTCTTTGTCACGGCGGTAAAATTTTCTGCCGTAATTTTTTTATGTTATGACGGCGTGTAGCCTTATAGGTGGATATCAACATTTCGTTGGAACTCTCGACACTTCTACCTTGAAGATAGACTTTTTAAAATTGTATGATAATTCTTTAATTTAAAGGCTCTCGCCTGATGTAGAATTCCAGGAGAATTCTTACATAGGAATAGAGATTTGGGTCAAAAATTTGATGCTCTTCTCTTGTCTCCCAACTGTAAGTAGGCACCTATATGAACTCTTCCAGTGCGAAGACACGAGAAGGAAATATGGTTTTGCGTTGTCGCCATGGTTACAAGAGCCACACCCCCTTCCTTGACTGGAAGCCTGATCGTTCATACGTTTCCTTGGTTTAGTCTGTCAGTCTTGTAGAGGCCACACCGATTTTATTTAAGATCTTAGACTAACGCTTTGCTGATATTCGCTACTTTATAGTCTTTCTGTGTGCTTGTCTCTATACATTCTAGTATGGAAATCGTGCGTACCGTTGTCTGCTCAGACTATGGAGTCTTTGAACTTGCGGCCAAGACTAAGCTAAGATTGATAATTCTGACGTGCGTTCAAGACTGTTTCCATGTCAGTACAGGAGAATGAAAACGTCTGCACAATTAGGTGCACCAGAGCGAGGCTGTTTCATCCGTATTTTCGTCTTAAAACTTGAAGAGACGACCTCAGAGGTTTTGGCGTATGTTGAGAAAAAAAATTAAAAAAATTTCTTAAATAGTGGGAGAGAATGTGGTTTGGATTAATCTGGCTCAGGCAGTAAAACTTCGGATTCTATAAAAGGCGGAAAGTAATTTGCTGAACGCTACTTTTAGCTTCTGAAGATATCGATGTGCGTCTCTTATTGAGAGGAATGACAATGTCTGATTAGCCAAAGCACTAAGATTTCGGTTTGCAGGTGTCGTATGTGTTTCTGAAAGTATAGTAATTGGAAGTGGCAAAGGAAACGTAATTCGATCGATAGTCAGCTCTGTAAACCCTATTTTGGAGTTGACTGAGTCGCCTTTCTTTTAGTGTTGGGCTTTGATCCCGTCGTCCAACCAAAATGTGGTTAGGGTCATTGATTCCGTCATCTCATATGTGATTGAGCTGGTAGAAACTGAATACCGAATTTCCCTCTTGATGGGAAATGGGGTTATTGATGTGAATTGCCTATGCATATGGTAAGGGAGAGAATGGCTATTGTCCTGTCACGTGATTTGTTTGGAACTCCGGTTCTCATCGTGAAGCTCGCAAACGAGTTTTTGGACTTAAGTGGTTGCGGAAATGTTTTACCTTGAATGCAGTTTTTTTTTCGATAGGCAAGACAGGACTGATCAGTAGTTAATCGTGTTATAGGGCTACCTCGAACAAATGTTTTGTACGGTTAGCTTGTAATAAAGATGAGAAGATCTGGTTTGTTGTATTCAGATGGAGATAAGCGATTTGCGTGATAGCTGGCACGCTTATTTTTTTCTATCTTTTCTGCTTATATCAAGGGGTCCGCAGTGGCCGCGCGGTCTGAGGCGTGGGCCTTGTGCCTCTTGGTCGCTGGGACCTTGGGTTCGAATCCCAATCAAGCCATGGATGTTATTCCGCGTTTTTCTGTGTTGTGCTGTCCTGTTTAAAGGTAGAGGCCTTGCGACGGGCCGACCCCTCGTCCAAGGAGTCCTACCGAATGTCTATAGATCAAGCCAACGAAAAAGTTGGGACCCGCAGTGCTCAGGCACTTGAAGAACGGGTCGTTCCCAGTATCCCAGCTTATATCAAGAAGTTTATTATAATGATTGAGGTGTTGCGTGCAGCTGTTTTGGATCGTTTGGGTACCGCCTTGCTCCATTTCTTCAGTCTTATTCTCTTTAATCTGCCCTCGTTGACAAGGCGGTGGGCCCTGGAATGTTGGCTTCTAGTACATTGTCGTAATTGTCCTCCTCTCTGTGCGTACGTTTGCCATGGCGAATCCTGAGAATGTAATAAAATGACTTTCCAAATCGATATCGACCATTTTAGCCGATTGCCACAGTTCTAGGCCTATAGAAGAGTGGAAAGGTGTACTCTTAGGAGTACAGTAAAACTCAGAGTTATTCTTTCTATGATGTCATGAGCGATCACGTTAGCAGGGCAATCAAGGTAATGGCAAAGCAACAATGAATTCAAAGTAATTGTTGTGATAGTGCGACGCAGAACGTAACAGACAGACATGGACGAGCCCATAAGGTGTTTCTTGCTTACAGTACAGCGCAAAGAAATACTTATAAGATTAATTTGTGGAAACAAATTTTTAAGATGGGCTGAAGTTTCGTTTACGACCTCTGCCAGTGTTGCTATATAATTTATTTGTTTTTCTGGTTTTGTGTATAATGTGGCGTGTTTTATGTTTGTCATAAATATTTATTAAAGGACATTTACTTTCGAAAATATAAAATTAATTTATTAGAATTTTTAAATTTAAATATGATCACAAACGTAGAAGTTTTGCTTGAAAAATGTTTTTGTTTTGTCTGCTTTTAGCTCTTCAATAGAGTATTTTTTTGTAATTTATCACATGCAGGCCCTGAACGAACAGTTCGCCGGTGTCAGAATAAAGCGGTATGTGCCCTAAAAGTTTATGGGACGAAAGGTAGTTTTCGTAAAGTTTTCACAAACCATGTGTATTGATTTTTTTACAGATACAAGCAAATGTGAAAAAACTTTGCACACAGACTTACAGGTAATTGAAATGTAGGTTGTGAATTTTGGACGTGTCCACCTTTACTCCGGCAATAGCGAATTGAGAAGGCTAGGTCCATACTAAATTTTCTCCACATCTCAACTTACAGGTTTCGAACCCTTATTGCACGAACTGCTCTTTGTTTCAGCAATTGTCAGTTTATTTTTACCGCAGTCACTGTACGCCGATGAAAAAGGCAGGAATGGATGTAAGAAACAACTAATTATAAGGTACATTTGTTGTAATTTGAAGGTAATAACAGGATTTATAACTTTTTAGGGTCTCTTGTGTATAGTAGCCGGTTCCAGTTCGTTTACTTGTGACGTTTTTATCTAAAATTGGTTTGTTCGTTCGTTCCAGATGTAACAATTTTAGATTTACGCCTACTTTCCTAACGTTGTAAGGAAATACAGGTTTTTAGTTTTTGACTTTTGAACCCGTAGACAGTTTTTATGTAACTCAGTTTGAACATCAGGAGAACACACCGCATCTTTGCGAATTAGTGAGTTGGGAGATATACTAATGCTGCCACTAACGTAGGATCGTGAAATTTTAAATCTTCAAAAAACAGTCATCTTTTGTTTAGGTCATATTGTAGAATATATACAAAAATGGCAGCTTCTCGAAATCTGTGTTGTTTTTTCTGATGATAATTTGCAATGAAACTTTGTACGTGTTATGTAGAAATGAGAAATTTGTTACGGAGCTACAGATTATGCACGAAACATTATTGTGCTCATATGTTAACAAGTTAAAGACTTTTTCGTGGGAATTAAAATTCTGATATTGACAAATTTAATTCAGTCAGTATCTACTGATACAGTGGGTATTATAAACGGATGGCTTTACCGCATGGATATAAGGACATGAACGCAAGTTCTTCTAACAACTCTTTGTTTAATCGGCGCGCTTTACCCGAGATTAAATAAATCTAGTAAATAGACCGTGAACATTATCACGTTGTGCTGAATAGATCATGCCGTTTCTGTAGTTTGAAATCCCACGTTTTGGATTCGTAACTCGTGGTGGTTGTACTAGACGTTAATTACGATAATTGTTGTTGAATGCGAATTAATTGAGACTGGAGAGCAATTAGTCATGGTATATTTCGAGACGTTATTAGCTGCAGCATTGAACAAAATGAGGCTGTGCCTCGTTGAGCGTCAGTTTGCAACGGAAAAGCATTGTTGTGCCACCTCGATATTTTGTCTTGTAAATTAAGCGTACGTAAAACTGTTGAGTCCTCTGCGTTTCTTGACAGTACAAGATAAAACAAATGTGAAAGACCAGAATGAATATTTAGACTTGAATGTATATAAATACTGCTATACAGGCTCTGCATTTTAATACAGAAGAGGCGTCTGCAGTAGTTTAGGGAGGGTGACGTAGCTTTCAAACTTCAATTGTTTACATATCTTTGCCAAAACTAATGGTGTTTGTAAAGAACGGTGTTTTAACGTTGGGTTGGGAATCGGATTCGACTGGCCATTCAGATCTTATGATTCAAATGTGTAAAGTAGGATGTTAAATATGTCCTTATTAAAATGACACGGGAACGCTAGAGCAACGGCACACAAGCAAAATGAAGGAACGGGGACATTAAAATCGGTGTCTCTCTCCCCCCCCCCCCGTATTTAATCTAGAATGACGTTAGTGCTAATTCGGCGTATTTCTGAAACGAGTGTGTTGTGTTCTGTTTTATGATCCACATGCATTTTGCTTGTTTCTAGCAAGTGCGAGAACGCGTGTGTGTCTAAGCGCGCCCGTGCATGATAAATATGTTTGAAGTGTGTGTATACACGCACACAAAACGATAATTTTGCCACTTATTTGTCTGGATGATATACGTAATCATGCTCTCGAAAACAGTTTGCTTAAGATAATATTTGAAGTTAAGGCGTATATACTAAGTGGGAAATAAATCTATCCCCCAGTCCATAAAGGTTAATTACTGTGTTTATATAAGCCTCCTAGATCCTCTCATAAGCCAGCTGCATCCTGTTCACACCCTATTTCTCTAAATCCACTTTATAATGTCCTGACTAGTTTTCTCATGTAACCTCTTATCTTCAAGGGTTACAACTAAGATTTGTACCGTGTCTTCTCATGCGTGCTTTATGCCCTGCCTATCTTACCCTACTTAATTTGATTAATATATCCACTCTCTTAGGTCCAAACATTTTCCTTAGCACCTCCTTTTGAAACACCCTTAGAAAGTTCTCGCTCGTTGAAATGTAAAGCTTTGTATCCATGCGTAAGGACAGGTACAGTTGTGGCTTTGTATAGGACTTTATTAATCTTTTAACTTTCAAATAGTTGACGGAAAGGTAAAATTCTCTGTACTGAATTACCCGATTTTTTAACCCGTTTATAATTTCTACGTAGATGTAGTTATGTTACTGCCGTTTCTAAAATACAGCAGAGCCCGATTATCCGACCTTCAGTTATTCAGAATTCCGTTTTATCCGACGTGCCGGAACGCTCCATTTGTCTTGTCTCACATTTTCGAATATTCTACCATTCTTCGGTTGTTTTGGTCCGTTAATCCGGATTTTACTGTTGCAACTTGGCCACGTTTACGAAATATATTGTCACTACCATCGTCTTTATTTGACAGAATGAAAGTTCTTGAGTCCCTGAGTGAGTGTTGTAACAAATTATTAATATCGATTTGTAGAACCGATGGATGTAGTTGATGTGAATACAAGTAGAGGAAACGTAGTAACCGGATGCCACGTGTCGGACTCTGGTGGGCGTGGTGTAGTTCGATTCAGCTTTCTGCGAGACATCTACCGGAAGTTCTCGGAAACGTGCACGCTTTTCTAAGTCAGATCTCGTGTAGAATTAGGAATGAGTATCAGTAATTTTCGTGATTAATTCACGTCAGTTGTGCATTGCAGGGGTCTGCGGAATACGCTGAGAATGCTTATTACGGTATTCGGTATCTACTGTGCAAAATTACACCATTAAGTTGAACGATTAGCAGCGTTAGAGACTGCTAAGCGTTCACTAGAATCTGAGATAGTTTGCTGATTGTATTTTTAAGCCGTTGCCAAAATTGTGTTCTCGTTACAAAAGAAAATGTGTTCATTTAACTCTTTAAGGCGCGATGGAAATTGCTTTTCTAAACATGACGAAGGCTGATAATCGTTGCGTTTTATTGAGGTTAGAAAGAATTACTAAATATTAGATCAATAAGACTTTCAGTATAAATTCGTCCACAGTTTTTAAAACTTTTATGAATTCACGCTTATCAAATGAAAATGGACAGGCGCACTGCAGTTTGAACTAGGCATAGGTCTACAAATTACACACACATGCATTCTTTGCAGTTCTTCATGTCATTAACCATGATCGTTTATTGCATATAGAAATTCATTATAAATGTAATACTACTCCAGATATCATACTGCAAGCGGGAAATTGTTTTTCCTTGTATTTAATTATGCGGTCGACATAGCGGAAATGTAAATAAAAGTTTAGGTTTATAGTTTGTGATGTAGTATTATTATTTTGAGCACTGTTTAATTTTTATTGAATTGATTAAGTTCTATTTGTGTGTGATGTAAAGTGAGGGACATATTCAAGGAGTGTGTAACAAAATTAAACTCTAAAATCAACTTTTAGTACAGACCCCTAGTATAACATTTTATACTTATCCGCCAAGAGATGAACAGCGGGCAGACATGGGCGTTGTTTTGTCGTCCTTGATTTTTACAGTGTTACTTGTCCAAGGAACGACTAGCATTGGCATGAATATTGCATTACACGCTTTTCCAATCTGTCAACACACGGTTCACCATGCACTTAGTATTAGCTGCAGACAGTTGATACATGTCCATGTTCGTTCTTCAGATGTGCTATATTATTTACATTTTTGTAAGATTTTGCGTTAAGGCTTAGCCGTGGTGACGTTCCCTTTCATATGACGTAACTGGAGTTGTTGCCTAGTTGGGAGACACAGTGCTGCAGTGTAGTTTTATATGAACGTGTTTTTATGCACGGGACACTGAGAGTCTTCGGTATCCCGATGTTAAAAATATGTGGAACATTACCTTCATATCCATGTGTTCGTGGCATGATGCTTAGACAGAATGTCAGTTTTACTAAACAACCTTTTGGGAACAATTTATATTTAAGAATTGTTTAAAAGCTTCTTTCATTTAGTGAACAGTCTCTTGGTTTGGTACAGAGTAGTTTGATGAGAAAAATGTAGATACCGTTGGAATAAGGTAAACGTCTTAAATGTCTGGTAATCTCTAATGCTTCGTAAAATAATACTGACGGTAGGTCAGGTAACGTTCGCCTATACCGACTGAGACAACTTATTATGGAATTGCGCTTCACCTTCTATCCACGAGATGGCTGGCGGATGGATTATGCGTGCATTTGCTGGCCATGTGTATTGACCGGTCCATCGTCGTCTGTGGTTGCCTTTCGAGTTGGTCGTAAGCTCACATGGTAGTCAGCTATGAGGCTTGAATTGCACTATTGCTAAAAGGTTAACAAAGGTCATATAATATTTGCGGTTTCATGTTCTATTGTTTTAACAATTGTATGTAGCGAGCAGTAGGTCTGATATTTGCATATAATACACGTTTATCAGTAGCGACTTGTGCATAAAGGCGGAATGGATGTTTTATAGGTTGACCAAATTTAAACAGAGCCATGTAAATACCTTTTTGTCTCCGCTTCTTAAATTAGTTCGTTTGTTGCAAAGTTTTTCTCTACTCTTGAGGATTTGGAAAAAAAAATTGTGTGTGTGCAATGGTAATTTGTCATTTCTGAATAAGTATTATTAAAGGGGTTTCTTGGCCCTTGGGTCCAAGAGGAAAGCCATTCTGGCCCGAGCGAGGATAAACGTTGGACAACGCTGTTCTAAATTATAGCTCTAGTTTTTTGATATCGGGGAGGAGATCCTTATTGCAATGACGTGGAAGGTGGGAATTGAACCTGATGATGGCCACGGTTCGAAACATGTTCAGGTGAACAGACAGGGAGCAGTGTGTGTATGAAAAGTGACGAACATAAAAACCAAGAATTTATCGTAGATAAGTTATCTTCTAAAACAACCAGGATATTGATATTTCAGATTCTCGCTTATCTTCATGCCTGGATGTTGATAGGAATAG
Source organism: Zootermopsis nevadensis (assembly GCF_000696155.1). The sequence continues at coordinate 1,216,186 of NW_019059608.1, forward strand.
TAGCCTACACTACCAGTACTACCTATGTTGTTTATAAGTGTTGGATACTATCTCATGCTTGCTGAATTCTTTCCGGACACTGAAGATCCGTGGACCCTCACTTGGCCAAAAAGATCTAACTTAAAACTGATAGTCGTCGATTATAAGGTCAGAACGTTTTCCGTACTTTATTTTGAAAAGGGGTGAGGTATAAGGGTCCAGGTTTAATTTAGAAAGCCAGAGAGCGTTAGTTTATAAACTCGGGACATTTGAGGGTTAAATTAATGTCGCGAGTTGGAGGGCGAAGGAGTTTTAGTGATTTATGGTCATAGTGTTCTCAAAAAGCGATTTGAACGTATTTTAAACATAAAAAGTGCTGGAGTGAGGAAATCCATATCTGGCTCTTGGCTTAAGTTTATAAAAAATGTCACGTTTTCGGTTTGGACAGAGTCCTGAACCATCTCCTTGTATCTTCCCCTCTCGCCACCTACTTTCCTTAGAGCCACGATTGTATTATCCTGCCATGTCCTTCGTGGAACTGTTAATTGACCGTTTCTCAAGTGGTTTTCTCGCCAAAGTTCTATATGCTTCCCTTGTATTCACCATCTTAGCAACAGGCGAAGTTTTAGAGTTTACAGACTTCTTTTTCGTAAATGTTATTTCGAGATTGACAGTAGTTCCCCTCCTACCTTCATTCGTGAACTCTGTCCCTTGTATCCGTGCTGTATTCTGATTATATCTCTTTAACTGCATAAGCAGTGAATATCAAGCATCTATCCTAACTACGACGATGATAATTAAGGAAGCTTTCGACATTATCACTGTCGATTATTTTTATTGCATTGGCTTGTAATTTAAATTGCATTTGTTCTTCTCGTTGATTTATTTTTTGTGTTTGTAAACTTCTCCTTATCTTTGACGGTCGGAGCTTCGTTGTTGTTCCAAGATTTAATGAGAAGTAATTTAATTTCAAAGCCCTCTTTGATTAACTGCTTCCGAAGTTTTAAAATAACATTTCTGAAACACAATGTCGGCCATCAACTATGACCTCAATTGATGAATCCAAATATTTACCCTGTTTTCTCATTACTAAGTATTGTGCTGTTAAGGTTACCAGTGTCAGTGAAAAGTTTTTTTTTCCTACGCCAGACTTAAGCCGGTCAGCCATTAGTCTATTTACAAGGCGACAAGTGTCAGTCGTTTTTAGCGAATAGGGGACACCACGAGTAGACGACTGACTTTACCCCCCCCTTTTTTTACAAACATTCATGCCTTGAGTGGGACTCGAACCCACGGTCGTAGCAGCCAGGCGCACGAAGATCATGCCTTGTACTTGTTTTTGACCAGTCCGAGTGATGATTCATGCAATTGTGTCTTTGAATTTTTCTACCTTTCGTTTCATTATTAAGTTGTCTTTTGGCTAAATAAATCAGATTTCGTGTGAGCAGCTTTTGCGCCCCCCTCTCTACGGGCCAATATTTCCAGTGACTGACCTAGCACTCAAGTAGGAATTGTATTCAGCGTTTCATCTGTGGCTTCTGGGCTTCAAAATGTGGTTGAGGCAGGAAAGGCGGCCTGTCAGCTGCAGCATGCACGGGAAGTTTCAAATTATTCCACTGCCAGAGTAGCAAAAGACAGAGACGTCTTACGTCAAAACTAAAACGCTCTCGCTGTCTAGGGACTACTAAAATCATACCTCATGTCTTGTGGCTGTGACCATTCCGGAGCATAACTCACTGGAAGCAGGCTCAACTGTGCTCATATTTCCGTCGGCACAGATTTATGTTGCGGTGTGCAAGTTCGACATTTTCTCTTCATCAGCTCTTCTCGTTACACTGCTCCTTCATGATACATGGCGGGGTACGAGGGTCCTATTACAATGGGGTTGTACACTGTGTTCTGATTTACGTCTGGTGAAGAATTAAATTGTGATAATTCAGGTTTCCACGGCGATGAGGGTGGTGATGTTCTGGGTTCTGGCGAAGTATAGGTTGGTTGGTAGATGCTGAACCCCTTAAAAGCGAAACACTGTGTTATTCCGAAACGTCGGCATCTACTGACCGGTCTTCATGTTGCCAAAACCCAGAGCAACACCAAGAATTACATTTATTGTAAGTTAATGTTGTAACTTGATTTAATGGAAAAATTAAGTGTTGTGGTTGCATTTGTTGAGTTCTTTCTCTTCGGTTTCTGGGGGTACGGAAACATGCCGTTGCAGTAATTAGTATCCAGGAACCTATGATTAGGCTTACTAGCTGCAGTGGCTTTGTTCCGAATTGGAACAGACTGTAGGACCTGATGATAGAAAACTGGGATATCTGAAGAGATTGATGATTATGTTGGAAAATACGTGTCAGTAAATATTTACAGAACCTTCTTGACGGAAGTTGGGATGACACCGAATGGTTAAAAATTTGTACGTAACGCAATATTTTGGTACTCATATTTACGTACCTAGTAACTGACCAGACGTTTTAAATTGTTCTTCCATATGCTGTGGTTCTAGTGGACCACAATTAGAAAATTTACCCACCTCTGATTTAGCGAACATAATACTGACTGTGGTTAAAACGTCTGTTGATTTTCCATAAACACCCAATTTTGGGGAGGGGGATCATATTTTATTTGCTTCTTTCTGTTTTATGTACCTATTTTATTTCTCATTTTATTTGTGTTTGTATTCGTTACATTTATTCAACGGAATCAGTTCTGCGCGTTTCTCGCACGTATGTGACTAATTGCACATTTATCATGAACAATTTAAGAAGATTTTGTATATTTTTTCCCCTTGAACTAGTTGGATTTCAGGCTTAAGAAACCTGTTTTATCTACTCTCATCCAAGAATGGGTCTTCCTAGCTTTTGCATCCAGTATAGGTATTCCACGTTGCGCCTGTGGACTGTGGTGTATGTTGAATGCCAAACGGCAATGTCGAAGAAGTTGCCGCTGTACTACGGCGATCCTACACGTGCTTTTACTATTATACGCACAGATGAAGGTTGTGGCTTTGCAGTTGTTGTTAGTGTATCCCTAAGGTTCTTAGAAGTAGATACTAGCCTGCTTTTTGTTCTCGTTTGAAAACGTTTCACATTCAAGCTCATTTGAACGTGTCATATACGGATTTTTGTGATTACAACACGTATTTCATGTGGACTATTCCCGGTTCGGAATCGGAGTGGGACAAATTATGCCACGAAATGTTTGTGCTTTCCTCATTCCTTACAGACATAATTCAGCTTAGTATCCAAAATATATATTTCAAGAGTAATTAAGTTGTCGACGCTCTAGAGGGAAGCAGTTGGCCAATGCGTAATCGAAAGTATTGAAAAATATTAAAACTTTAGTTGAAACAATTACTTTGTCTAGCGAACAGGCAGTAGGCCAATAGCAGCGTTAAGTAATCACTGCACGTGTCGACATCTACTGTTCTCTGTAGGTGATTTTGTACTGTCCAGTATCAGCGAGTGTCTTATGTAACACATGTCGCTACGCTATTTGTCTCAGGTGGCTATGTAGGAGTGTTTGTAGACGAACACAGTTTTATATAGTACTATTGCTTCGTAACTGTTGTAGTTGGTACGGCGTCTTAACTTTCGAGTGTATGCATTCTGCTGTCTTAATAGAATTAAGATTAGAATGTGGCTTTTTTGTTTGTGTACAGTGCTGTACTTGGTGTTAGCACACGCTTGTATCTGGCCCGCATGGTATGGCAGTGAAATGATTGTTCGCCTCGTAGTGTTATACTAACGTCTTTTTACGGAATCGCATACATACAGCCTCATAGTTTATATATTAACATTTAAACTGGAGATTCTCTGAAATACTTATATATTTTCCTTTCCCTGATTTATGATGTATTTCCCTTCCAAGAATGAAGACGCCTTGAAACACTCAGTCGCTGAGCAAAGGCCTTTCCAAGAAAAATGCTTTTAATTACATTCGTTTACAAGGCAGGTCAGAAGTCTTGAAACAGTTTCACATTTACGGTGCGGAAAGTATTTAACTGTGGTAAGTTACAGGAACTGACTCGGCATCGTACTACGTGTTGGGCTTTGATGTTTGCTTCTTAGTAGCTGCCACAGAGTTAGTGTGAATACTTCGTTCACCCGAAATGTGTAAGGTTCGTGTTTTCTGTTGCTGATCCATTCCACAAGAACCACTGAAGTAAAAGGAAGAGTTTATCGGAGAATGAGCCTGCGTAGGAATTTGGGCCAGGAAATTTACGCCAGGGCCAGAGGCGTTTCATTCTTTTCTAGTGAATATTTTAACATCGGGGATGTTCAATCTATCCTTCTAGTGGTGATTTTTGGTCATGGCGTGGAAAAGAAGTTTATCGGGAAAAGGATGGGTTATCACTTACTCCTCAGTCTTCAGAAAAATGGCATCAGCGTATGCAGATACATAAGTGCTTATAATGGCTGTATATTCGGTTGTTGAGGCGTGTAGTGTGGTAGAAGTTTGCCGACGTTTCAGAGGCACTTGCTGCATCCAACATCAGTGTTGCGGAAGGATAAGGAGGAATCCCTCTCGCGGTATATCCTTCTCCCTGATGATGGAGGCAGTATAAATTGTCGGCAAACGTCTACCAGACTACGGCGCAACAGCCCAGAAGACAGCCATCTTCATATTCTCTGCTACGAGAACTTGAAATCTCGCCGAGGAAATGCATAGACTGCAATAAAAATACATTTGCTTACTGGATTGATCGCAGGGCTTGTTATGCCTGTTTCAACACGACTCAAAAGGGCTTTCTCAGCTGTATTTTGTAAGTACGTCTATAAAATAGTTTATCAAATCTAAAATTTCTTGACGATGGTGAAGAGTCATTTGAATAAAAATTTCCTTGGATATTATCCATCGTCTAGTAAAATATAAAATGTAAAACGAAAACAAAAACTCACAAAATGTGGGAATAAATACATATGAGCATTAATTTGAAACTCGATGCACAACTTGGACTTCTTCAGAGATGACCTCTAATTCTTCTAAATTTTTCTGAGACACAAACAAAAAATTAGAAGAATTGGGAACCGTTATAGTATCAGGACAATTTTTAAAACCGGTCACACTCTCCGTGGTTTACTGATGTCCATGAGACCCAGAACAGTCGAGAGACAGACTAGGCAGTGTGTGTATGGGATCCCGTGTGATTGCGGTAGATGGTATATCGGCGAAACTAGCAGACCTCTGGAGGTACGCATAAAGGAACATAAATATAACTTCAGACAGGGCCTGCTGGAGAAATCCAGATTGGCCCAACATGCGTATGAAGAAGATCATCATGTCTGTTGGGATGGAGCCAGGGTGTTATTAACAGAACCTAATACCGTCTACAGGAAACACAAGGAGGCGGCACACATGGCACTACTTGCCAATCCTATCAGCCAGCCTAGTTTGGATTTATCTCTTATTTGGATTCCGGTCATCTCTGAAGAAGTCCAAGTTGTGCATTGAGTTTCAAATTAATGCTCATAATATGTATTTATTCCCACATTTTGTGAGTTTTTGTTTTATTTGGCTTTATCGGGTTTAACGAATTTTATTTCTACTATTTATTTTTTTACGTCTCTCGGATGGATGGTGTGCTGATGTCTTTTTATTCCGGGACTTTCACTTTCTTACTTTGTCCGGAGATAGGGATTAGCTCTGTCTAGTGGGCCCAGCTGTGTAGGAACCTGAAGACGGAGTCCCATCTCCGAAACGTCGTTTTACGTTTTACATTTTATATTTTACTAGACGATGGATAATATCCAAGGAAATTTTTATTCATATAAAATAGTTTCTCATACTGAACGAAGCTCCGGTAATTTAGGTGCCTGTTTCGTTTGCAAAAGCTCTGTTTCAAAATACGAGTTGAATAATTTATAGGCATACATATTTACTGTTGTAAATGACATCTATTTATCGAGATTGTGTACACATACATAATTTATACACTTTTCATTTTCAGGTAAGTGCAAGAAGCTACAATTGGTGTCACAACTTGGTCGAATTTTGACACGCTGGAACCCCCTCCCGTTTCTCTAACTGTAAGTACAGAAAAAGCAAAGTGTTTCGTTATTAACCATACGCTGTTCTTGTTTCAATAAATTCCATAGGGATTCCATTGTCCCATGTCCTGTTCAAGACTAGGAGCGTGGTAGTGTTTGTCATTAATTTTACAGCCAAACTTTTTACGATCGGCTGCTCTAAAATATTTCCGAGACCCCGACATGTTATATGCTCATTTTTCCGTGGCATTTTTGTTGTCACACAGAAGGGAAGGGTCTAATTTTGTATGCTAGGATCGTTTTTCTTCGCCTTTTTTCTTCATGATGCATGCAGAGCAGTGGAAAGTAACGCTTATATCACAGAATACGCGGGTATAGATTTCTAGTTTGGTTGCTGCGAGTTAGGGATTTTGACTTGTAGGACTTGATCAAATATATTTAAAGGCAGTACGATCATGTGAACGTACAAGAGTTGTTTGGTTGTCGCGTAATTATTTTGTCAAAAATTGTGATATAATTGTCTAACTACGTGCGTTTGCTGTTTAGTTGTATAGTCCGATTAATTGTCTAACTTTCCTTGTTGGTGACTGGAGTTTAAGAGACTGCTTATATCCTATCGAACATAACACATTTTCTGGAAAGTTGTTTTCAAACTGTACAGTACAGAGTGTAATGTAATTAACTCTATGGAACAGAGTCTTTGAAAAGCTAATAGTCTCTCAGCTAGTTAAGAAATTTCCTCGCCTGTTATACAGCCCAGATGTCTTACTGCGTTCACAAGAGACCACACTGTACCCTGATCCATATGAATCCATTATGCACCTCTTCATCTTATTTAAGGCAAGTTTTAATATCCTCCCATCTACATCTAGGTCTGTCTAGTGGTATATTCCCTTCAGATCTTCAGACTAGAATTTGTATGCATTTTCTCTCTCTTCCATTTGTGTTACATGTCCTATCGTCTCGGCCTACTTGATTTGATCCTTATGATACTTGGTGAAGAATGTTGTAAATTTGCCTAAACTGAATCTCTCCCGTCATAAAATCATTTGTTTTTTGGGAGTCATGAAAGAGAGTGAATTGTGCTTCAACACGTCACGAGATTTCAAAGCTTCTGGACTAATTCTGTGGATTGTGGAGTTTCTTGATGCTCTTTCTTGCGTAGTTTGCAATTTGCATAGCACACAGGCTCCTTGTTAGTAATTCTGCAGTGAAGCTAGTAGTGTCTCAGTCTGTGAGATGTGAAGTGAAGGCGGTAGAATTATGTGTAGGATTAGCGAAATTGACAATTTTAAGAGTTGGGTTTAGTATTGAAGAGATTTATGGAACGTGTTCTACACCAGTTTCTAAAAATACGTTTTGCTGAAGCACGATGTAAAATAAAGGTGTAACAGACGTTTTCAAGAAATTAGTCCGCTAGTCTTTATTTTAGTTTGTCTTTTTAACCGTGCAACTGAATATGATTCGATTTTCGCCAGCGAGTGACAGATTTATTTATTTATTTATTCTTACCTTACGCGCCTTTGGAATGTATTTTTATTAGACGTGTTTGGTTTTCTTCATCTTCCAAACATTCTGCCCAGCACTTCATTGAAACATCCTCGATCTTTTTTCTGTTGATGTGACGGTTGTACAGTCATATAAAACAATTTGTAAAAGTGTGGTTGTGTATATTTTAATCCATTCTTTTTTTGGGGGGGGGGAACAGGCGATAAGACAAAACTTCGTGGACTACATGGGAGCAAACATTTACCCGAATTCAACCTGCACTTAATTTCTACGTGATTCTAATTTCGATTTATTGCGGTCGTACCCATATATTTGAGCTTTGCCACATTTTCGAAGGATTTATTATCAATCTTTATATTGCGTTAGGAATTACAAAACTTTCGACACTTTGTTTCCGTTCAGATGATAATTATCTCCGAAACGTCGACAATATAGCCTAGATCTACACGGTGTCATTACCCATAAACAAGCTCTAAACACGAATTGTGGGCGAGGGATATCAAAATTTGTTTAACCGGGAAGTCCTGTTTGGCCATACAGATGCTTTTAATAATATGCCCGGAACAGGTATTGAATTTCATGTGTTTCAACTTATTTTAAATAACGGAAACAGAAATTTGTAACTTCTAAGCAATCCACTTATCACTGTAAGAGGAACTTTGTTAATCAGTAATCGTCTTTTGTTGTGAATCATCTTGCTTAATTAGTTATTTCTGCATTCTGCACGTTTATTGTGACGAAAATTTTAATTCCTTTTTCAGTTGTTTTTTACTGAGTAAGTTTCCGGCGAATTAGAATTATGTGAGCAGACACGAAACTTTAAGCTCAGGTCTTACAGTAACAAACTTGGTCGTGGTCTCATCACTAGATGGTGGAGCTGGTATTGGGCTTCGAGCCAGACCAGTGCAAGGAGTTCGGCTTAACAACAGCTTCATATTCCCACGTCAGACCGCCTGTTTGGAGGAGTGTTCATTAGGGTAGAGTGTAATACTACAAAATAACAGGCTATGTCACACGAATATATACCAAATGCTCACTTTGGGAAACGGGAAGTTTCTTTTGTCTCTGGGGCACCATCACAATGAGTAAATTATCGACCATTGAGTCTTCATCTTCATTTGTCCGCAGCTGAGGAAGGAAAGTTAAGTGTACAAGGCATGGTAGATGCCTAAAATTGTTTTATGTTTGTTGGGATTGAACAATTTGAGTGTTAGCGATTTTCACCAGTTAGATATTTCTAAAAGTAATCGCGTGTCTCTTCCCAGTGTAGCTAGTAAAGTTCATGAAGCATTGTGCGTGCTGTGACATGTAACCCAGCGTTTTCCAACTTGCAGGTCGTGATGTACCAATTGGGCCGTAAAGTAACGAATTAAGTGTGTTTTTTTATGAAATGTCACTTGTGTTTAGGGCAAACATAAATGTTTGTACATAGGAATAAAGCGCGTAGTCAAAGACGTTGAATGCCGCTGATCTGAAAAATTAATTCGGTTTCTTTGTTAGGAAAAAGTTGACCTGGAAGAAAATTACTAGATACAGATTTTCTCTGTCGGTCTTGATCGCTTCTTAAGTTTCTAGACATATTTAACTAGGGCTGTTTTTGTCGTGTTTCAAGCTGTTTGTTGTTTCTGGCTTGATTACAGGTCGATACAAGTGTGTTTAGCACATCTGCTCCATTCCTTGTGTTCTGTTGTCTCTCTTATCAGATGACAGACGAGATCAGTTTCTGTTCACCGATGCCACGAAATTGTCTGCTTTCAAACAATTGTGCTTTGTTTCCCCCTCGCTCTTCATTTCTCGCTTATATTCTCTGTGCGTCGTTGAACAGGAAATTTGTAGGAAATTACGTCGAGAATACGACAAGGCAGAACAAAACAAATTAGGGCGATCTCCCCCACAATTTTTCTGCCATCATCGGAGGCAGCTCCATTTTCTGTTCGCGACCAGCATTATCTCTTCATGTTACGCCTGCGCCCCATTCTCAGAGCCCAAGTTGGCAGATGACTATTTGAAGCGAGGAGTGTTGACTAACGTTAATAATCGTACATCTTGCCTGTTACTCCCTGCGTGAAACAAGCTGCTGCCTTAAGTAATGTACGGCAAGAAGGGGGGGGGCTTAGGACGCCAGCATTCCTTCAAATGCCTCATTTTATAGAGGGAGTGGAGAGAGATGATGATGACGATGCTGTGTAAAAGTCCATACGAGCTCGCAAAGGCAGACAAGAATTATGGAGCGGATAAGACGTTCAGCGTGTATTTTTGCTGCCTATGTACAGTTTCAGTGTACTTATATTGAGATTGTATACCCCTGTAAATGGGTGTAGAAACGTGATCAGACTGTGTTCTGAACAGGACGTAATTTGTTGACGGCATCGCAATACTACTAAAATATAGGAGCTGTTTTTATGTGTGATGTTGCAAATACCATGATTTGCCAGAAATATTTGCCTTAAGCCTATCATCTGAATCGCATTGTCTTCTAAACCTGGAGAAGGTGTGACTCAGGTAGTAGGCTTTAAGTTTGGTTGCTCTTCATCGTACTGCAAACTGCGGTTATGCGAAAATGCTGATAGGGAAAGCGCTTGTAACGAGAGTCACCTGTATTTAATTGTTTTGATGTTGAAAACGTGATGTTTACACTGATAAGACGGACTTAGTTTTCAAGTGAATGGACACTAATAAATCCACTATTACCGGCAACAAAAATGAGATACTACGCATTTTTACGAGTACTTAAACTTCACATGCAGGAAAAGCGCACGACCTATCCTTCCACGTCCTTTATAATTCCAATTCGCTTTCATTCTCATATTCCACGCGTAATTAAGTAAATTATAAATAAATAATTAAACTAACTTTTCTAATTCTAAGATGTCTTTGGGGCCTTCCCTTGTTATTGTAGGTAGCTTCATCGATTATCATGACATCTATCGGCCACTGTAATTTGACCCTTTTCACTTCTTGGACAAGATTCACACCCCTGTTACCCTATGTCGAGGCAAGATGGACATGCAGCACATGTAGCATGCACGTGCAGTTGAGAATACGTACTTTTCAGTCGATAAACCGGATTTTAAGAGACCACTTCAGAGACCTAGGCTTAGATGAGAGACCGATATTAAAGTGTGTCTTCAAGATATAGAATGTGTAAATGTAAACTGGAATTAGCTGTCTCATGACAGCCTAGTGAAGGTTTTGGGCCTTCGGTTCCTGTAACAAGCCGGGGGCGGCTACTGCTGAGGGAACATCATATTCGCAGGACGACTCTTCTGCATTCAGATAGATACTCAGTACGAACTATAAATTAATAATTGTACATTTTGAACTCACATCCGATGTTCTGTGTTGAGGAAACTCACGAAAAATCTGATGGAAGTTGTGTGATAATTGACCAAAAGGTTTCTCACACTTCGTTAAGATTTTTACTATGCGGAGAGCAGAATCCCTTATTGTCAACTTACCATCTTAATTTTAAATAAGTTTGCCGAAAGCCATTTTACTTTGTCAATCTGTGTGAATGAATTTACAATATTTCTTTTCTCTCGCCTCGGAAAGTTTGCAGGGATGAACCGGTATGTCTGTGTGCTATCCGCCCCCGTCGTGGTGGATACGGAATAACGATGGAGCAGGACTCAGGACTCGGTAATGAAATAGAGGCTACGACGCATTGTCTGCAACTACACTGTGTGTACGATAGACCATCGTTCTTGTATGCTCTAATCCACGTAATGAGCTCTTTTTTTGCCATTTGGTACGTGTTGTGTGTGCTTTTTTTCTCTTGGTTGAAACAAGAGACATGCCTTTTTGTGCTGACAAGCCATAGGAGTGAGGGAGTTCAAAGAGAAAACGCTTGTTTGGCGTGGTGAAAACAGACAACGCTTAACTTTGTGTTTGCAGAGAAAATGGCACAATTGTTAGTCTCATTAAGCTTTGTAACTATTATTAGAAATACGTTCGTTATGTGATGTATAAAGAAGTAGACGTAAATTTTGACGGTGCTATTGAGAAACTGAGATGAACGCAAAGGGGGGTAGAACATCGCAGAATATTTCATTTTGAAATGATATACTCCATATCGGAACAGACACTTCTACTCGTGTTAATTTTCGCGTTGTTTAAGGGAGAAAACGGGACAAAGAAATTTAGTGGCCACATGTTGAATCGGGTTCTTCTGGCTTTAGGGGCCAGAACTGCCTGACTAGCTGCCTTATGGTGGTAGCACCGATTTTCATTTGGTTTAAAAAACTGCGCATCTCCGACATGTATGCAGTTGGCGCTGAAAGAATTCTAATTACGGTACTGAAATACCTGGTCCCCAGAGCATAGGATCCTGAGTATGCAACCCCTGAGATTAACAGTTTACAGCCATGTACACCATTAATACCATACCCTATATATAAGGTATGCGATGTGGCTTGGGGGTAAACTGGGTCACTAAACACGTGGAACATAGCCCTTCTTAAGAATGTTGTCGCTCATGTGGTGAATAGATTCCAATACTTGTGTGGTATTTGAAGGTTCATTTACGTGTTTAGAAGAGCCCATCAAGTCCGTACGCACACGAACAAACTACTTAAGGCGTATCTGACCTGAACGTTTCACGGCGAGTAAGCATAATGAATTCTTCTTGGACTACAACCGAATCAGGTGGTTGAAAGGTGACGATGTCGCCACCGTTTAGATAACCATCTTCGTCCTCGAGAACTTTACTTCAGTACCCTGAGGACGAATATGGTACTTCTAACGTTGGTGTCTTCACCTTTCAACCACCTGACACGGCTGGTAACCCGAGAAGAATTCATTATTTTAAGGCGTGTTTGAGTAGTATACTCCCTTCTGTCCGTAGGTCTTCTTCATAATCTCCCTGTCCGTCATATTCCTACTGTTTTTTTTGTACATATTTCTCATGTTACCGCCTGTACCACATTTTCCACCCAACTTGATTTGGCGGCCCAAGTAATATTTGGCGCGAAGAGCACAAAGTATGAAGCTGCGATTTCCCGTTACGTCTCCTGTCTTTGGTAAAAAATATTCTCAGCACTTTGTTTACAAACGTCGTCAGTCTATAATGAATAAACAGCATACTGTTGTAATTACTCAGTTACCTTTTTTGTTTAGAGTCGGAGTTGGTAGTAGAGGTGCACAGTCACATTGTAATGTTGGCACCCTTGTTTGAGGACAGAAGAAGATCGACGCCTGTAGTATAACTCTGCTTGCATTTTACTACTTCAGCTTTTACGAGCTGAAATCTTGTTTGCTTTATATGCCTGTGCCAGGCTCGTTGGAATATGGCTCGGATGGTAACAAGAGAATCGCTGTTGCTGAGTGGAGGGCTGCTGTCCGTATGAGAGAAAGTGTAACGTGCATTTTCTGTGTCCCTTTTTGTCTTTATTTGGTATTTAATTAAAGCAAAATCAGTGGTAAAAAAGTAAAGCTGGTATTGCATGAAATTGAATTATGTTTCGTATCGTGAATATTTTACTATACTTTTTTTTGTTCATTCTTCTTTGATGATTATTCTGATTGTGTTTGTGTGCCACTCCTTTAAAAGTCCGAAACAGTTGGTCGGTGTTCACGAGGCTTGAAAGTTTTTCTAATGGAGGCCACCCCAACCACATATTTCAGAGTCATACAATCTGTAATAATTGCATGGCGGACGCCGTGAGTCGAAATAGGGGCTTGGCACCAGGGCAGACTGGCTTACTGACCGTCAGTGACTTGGACGTAGCGGAGGTACAGATTTGATGTGGGGGTGACACTAAGGTCACTTGATATGAAATAATTTATGGCAGTGTTTCTCGACGTACGGTAGTCCAAACGATTTCAAGGGGTACGCGACAAGAATAAGATGAAACATTGTTTCAGAGTTCTGTCTGCTGTCCGATGAAATCTAATATAAGGAAAATTGGACAAATTCGTTAATATTGGCAGTGCTCCTTAACTTTCTGTACTTTTCTTCTAGCTTACCTCGGCCTTCTTTTTTATTAGTTCATACCTGAAACTTATCAAAGTTTGAGGAACCGTGTATAAGAAGTATTTCACTCTTCTTACTTTAAAGAAAATTTGAGAAGGCCTGAAGGTAATGAGCTGCGTGATATGTGCTATCACTCATGCAGTGAGCGAAATCCCTTCCAAAAATCATGACGTCGGAACTCAATTGCTGTCTTGCTTTTTTGGCTTCGTCTCTCAAAGTGGTACGTGTTTAGACTTGAGATGATTTCTCCGGCCTTTGGATGATTCGTTAGTCCTCGTCTCTCTTTTCTTTACCTTCAGATCCACTGGACGATGATTGGGCCAACAGAATTACTGTTCTACGTCTGATGTCGACTTTTTCTGTTTTCTTGGAACTCTGTTGATGTAAGGACAGTAGTATCGTTTGTCTTATTTCAGAGTTACTAACGTGCTGTTAAGGTTGCTTAAACTATAAGCTAATAAGGAAATTCGTTGAGTTTACCAATGGTTTATAGTTACAGTTGTATTTTTTTTCCTGCACTGATCGTAATTCAACGCGAATGCAAAAGGCACGGAAGCATGTCTGGTGTAGAGTGGTTATAATTCTCATTTCAGTGGTCCTGAAGAATCCCAAGAGTGAATCAAGCCACTCACTGTAGCTGGCAAAGGGCCGAAATGTGAGATCATTGCCCCACCCTAACCTGAGTCTGAAGTATTATGCACACTGTCCCACTTCAGACCCGAAGAAGTCTGCCTGGTTTATTTATCTGCCTTCTTGTGACAAAATACATTAAGATTTCTGACTTCTGGGTTGTTGCGCTGTGTAGTATGGTAGAAGTTTACCAACGTTTCAGAGATCATACTGCCTCCGTCATCAGGG
>NW_019059608.1:1232232-1261351 GCF_000696155.1 Zootermopsis nevadensis
ACTAACTTACGTTCAAAAGAGCTCGCCACCGGGCCCTGTTTTGAGCCACATTAATCCTGTTTTATTAATACCAACATTAATATTAAATTTACATCAAAGCCCAGGTTGCATTCTTTTTAAGGTTCTCTGGTGTCTTCCATTCGTGCTGCATGTACCGCCCGTCTCGTCTTAATAATGCACCCGTTTTATGTGTTAGTAATATTATTGTGTTATGAGTGGGAGAAGTGAAACGTCGCCCATTTGTCTGGGACACTATTAAGTTTAGGGAAGTTTTCTTAGTTTCATTCAGTACGCCCTTCCCTTAAAGTTGAACAGTTCTCTGTGCTGTGGCTATAGTAATGGCGAGTGTGTACAGAATGGAGATAAGGATCCTGTATCAGTTGGGGTTTTAGCGGCTTTTTACTACTTCTGTGGTTCTACATCACTTAGCGCTGTTATCTTCTATAAACGTTTTCTCTCTCATGTTCTATTTTGTATCTCTTAATTCTCCATTTATTACCATCTCTGTTTCTTCCGTGTTTAGTATGTTGTTTTGCGTCCTACGTTCTTCCTAACTCCAGCTATAAGTTACAACTCTTGATTTCTGTCTGTTGGATAGGTTATAACCACCTTCTGGAAGCCACAGATTTATTATCCAAAAATATTGTTTTATGTATTGTTGTGTTAGGATATATTTGGGCGAAAATAAAATGCTGTGTTGATTCACGGATGCACATTAGTCGGACCAAAATGAATGCAGCTTGTGGTAATACCCTAAATATGTTTCAGTACTTTACTCATTATCTGTCCGTCCATCCATTTATCCATTCGCCTACGCATCTAGTTATATCTCTACTTCTTTTTTATTTTTCTGCTACGTGTTAGAACGGCCATATGGTATTCATTTGTGTAATGCCCTATGTAGATGGTGTATCTATCCAATATTGTATTTGTTTCAGTATGTTATTGTTTATAAATCATATGTATATTAGTTTTTTAATATCTGGTTAATGTTCACCGTCTGTGTCTCCAGCCATTCCTCTTCGAGAATATCGGTGTATCAGTATCAGCAGTGACCATAAGCAGCAGGTGGATAACACATGCTGGACGCCGGTGTGGGAGAGGAAATATTAGTGTTTCAGTGAAGATGTTAAAAGATTTTTTTGGGGGGAATGCGCAGAAATAGCATTAAAGCTGTGTCGTTTGTAATACAGGGTTCTTAGAGAAATGTGGTAGGCCTGTGGATGACCTTTTGTGCAGAAGAGTTCGGACCATGTAAACTAACTGCGAAGGATTTAGTGGACTCTGAGGAACTAGAATTCGAAGCAGTGTATACAGTAAGAAGTTTAGACTTCCTTTATTTTCTCGGTTGGCTACGTACTGCAGTGGCGGCCTCGCCAACAATTGCAACATTCTTTCGAAAATAAATAAGTTTACTTATATTACTCTGATGGCGGAACCGTCTTTTCAGCACAGCCAATGAAAAAGTTAACCATTCGACACAGTTCTGAGCCAGTTGTATCCACTTTCGATCATCACAATCCATGTCTCTAAGAGCGTTGTAAATGTTAGTCTGTGCCCCATCGTCATACCAGTCTTACTGCCGAACGTTTCCCAACCCCCTAACCCCAACCCCTGGCTCGTATTATGTATTATATTACCATAATTTATGTTTTACATTTTAGTGACGGATATGTATTGGTCATGGGAATCACTTGGATCTGTCGACCAGAACTAACTGGTGCACATCATTGTAGTATTAATAATGGCGGCAGCAGCAACAAAACAACAACAACAATAGTAATAACAATTCAGATCTTTATTTTAACGTGTCAACTTGGCAGCTATAGGAGCCAGTTACAGAGTCAGCACAAGTGAATAAAATTAATGCAAAAACAAGAACAAAGACATAAATAAACATGAAGAAATATATTTATTGGCATATTATTCAGTCCAATTCCTATATTCAATTCCTTTGTTAAGGTGTATGCCAACTGCACAAATATAACAAAAAATGAAGTAATAATAATAATAACAATAATGACAAACTTGTCTATTAATCGATATAGCAGTACCAACCGACAGAAATGTAATTAAGAAGGAAGCAGAGATCATCTTGAAATACAAGGACCTTCTCATAGAAATACAGAGAGTGTGGAAAGTGCAAGCAAAAGTATAATCTCAATAATTATAGGAGCAACAGGAACTGTCTCCAGGTCACTCAGGAAATATTTGGCCAACATCCCGGGCGAACACGACATCAGGGAACTGCAGATGGCCGTCATTTTGGGATCTTCAAACATAATCCGAAAGACGCTTTCATAAAATAAAATTGTATAATACACGTGGCACTTGCTAAAAACAATATGTATCCCGGAAATAGCTGCTGCCCTATGTACCTTAGGGACAAGGTCTGTCTCGGGTACATGGAAGTACATACCACATAAAGTGATGGGATAATAATAATGACTTTCCATACAAAAGATATGGCTTCGGTAACAGCAGCACAAATGGGAGAGGTACAAACATTTTAGTTACAAAACCCTAAGTGAAGGAACCAATGGGAAGACCTAGACATAGATGGAAGCATTATTATATTATTCTATTACAATGCATCTTAAATAACTAGGATGTGAGGTTGTTGACTGGATTCATCTGGCTGAGGGTAGGGACCATTGGTTAACTGTTGTTAACGAGTGTTGGGTTACCATAAACGGCAGTGAATTTCTTCACTGAACCCGGCGCCTGTTAGCTTCTGAACAAGAATTTCATGGGGTTACGATGTTGTTAATGATGATAATAAGAGTAATGATACAGGAATTGCTAGATAACGTTCAGAAACAGACCGACAAGTTTAGGGCGCATGCCATTTGCTGTATTAAATTGACATCGCATAAGGTTATCGCTGAGTGATGACTAGAATGTTCCAGTAGGTGCAGATGACATGTCTGTGTCTGTCTTCTTGGAGCTAGCTTTTTGCTGTGCTGAAGCCATTTTCGACAAGCGCTTAAACTTCTCCATCGTATCTGCTCTTATTCTCGCTCTCAGTGCTTCTGCTGGAGTAACTAAATGTCCCTGGTGGGGTTCGCCTTTCTTTCACTTTACATTTTATTATGCTGTATTTTTATCAGCTTTCTTTTATCTTCGCTTGAATACTACGCTCACTTTATTGACGCCTTTTAGAATGTTACTGTCTGTCACGTGTTTCGTTGTATTTTTCCTTCATATCTGAGAAATCTTCATACTTCGTATTTGCAAGCAGTAGCAGCATTCATTTGTTTTCCCCTGTTGCTCTTCTGCTTCGGATGCGTTTGGTTACAGTCGAGCTTCGTTGTAGGCGACCCAATTGCGCGATTCATTTAAACTTAGCTGCTACTGTAGCGGAAGACGTTCGTTGTTGCCAAATTGTTGCTTAGGACTTTCTGACTTGTGCAGATCTGTCGGAATTCTTTCTGAAACTACATGAAGACTGAAACTTTCTTAACCGCACTTGGCTAATTCCATTATGCGATGAAATTGTCTTTGTTTTACGGAGCCCAAGGTCCTCACAAGAATCAGCCATTGGATCATGCCCTGAGCCAGTCAAATCCACTCTACACTTTCACATCTTGTTTTAGGTCTGTTTTGTATTCCTAATCTCGATGTGTGGTACAGTCCATCCCATCGCGTCCTTCTTGATATTATGTTCCTAAGAATAGTAGTGTTGAATAGGCTACAGATTATATAGCACCTCGGCCTAGGATACGGAGACATGGTTGTGTAAGATTTGAGGTTTTCACAGCGGTGAGTATGAATATTTCTGTCTTCTGGTTTGTTGCGCCGTGTAGTCTGGTCGATGTTTACCAACGTTTCAGAGGTCATACTGCCTCCGTCATCAGGGCGTTGAGTATGAAGATTTCTGTCTTCTGGGTTGTTGCGCTGTGTAGTTTGGTAGATGTTTACCAACATTTCAGAGGTCATACTGCCTCCGTCTTCAGGGCGATGGTTGTGTAACTTTATTTTTCAGGAAACAAACTTCATTTGCAGTCCCTCGCCTGATTCTGAATAACGGTCTCTTGCGAAGCATTCAGGCTGTTGCTACTGACATCTTCCCGAAACGTTGATTTCCTTCTCTGACAGCTGATACAGACTAAACCTCTTTATTAATTCCAACCTTGTAAGCGTTTATTTTAGAAGTGACGTTTAATCAAAATGTTCGTAATTCCTCTTTCTTTGAGATCGACAGTCTGATATAAAGTTTTATTTAAGCCAGACGTAAAATTTTACTTCTGTTGTGATGGGAGTCTGTTAATAAGTGTGTCTATACGCAGAAACATGGTGTGATAAATCTGTTCCTGTCACAAAGCTGCACCAGTATCGTATGTTAACTTCCGAAGCACCCCCGCCCCTCTCGCTCGTATGTGGTTCACACCCAATTCCGTTTGAAACAAATATTTTTACAAATCACTCTATGGAGCAATCAATATCTTTTAACAGTTTGGAATTGTCGAATGCGCTTGTGTTGAACCACGGGAAATTGAGGGCGTGGTTTCTCAGTTATGTCTGTCTAATATTTTGTAAGTCAACTTGGAATAAGTTGGTTCAATGCCGTGGTCATTAGTCTCATCTCTCGCCCAGTACATCTGCGACTCAGTCTCCCAGCAAGACTAGATCTTATCCCATTAGTTTTTAATGACATTTTATATGTATTTCTCATATAATAGGGTGTTGAGGGGGATATTTGGGCCTAAAAGGGAAGAGGATGGGGTATGGAGAAAACTGAATAGTGACGAGCTTAAAAATTTGTACTCCTTCCCCAGTGTTGTTAGTAAAGCTGTCCTGCTCCACACCTTAGAGGGCTTCGGGGTATGTGATGTAGCTCATGATGGGAGTGAGTGGACAGCTTCACGCCCTGGCCGCGCTTTGCCTCCGGGAAGAGGACCGTCGGTTAGGAGGCTGGGTGGACTCAAACGTCGGTCTGGATGGAGAGGCTAGAACTTTCCTCTTCCCCTGCCGGCGCACAGACTATACTAACTGAGCGGAACGATTTGATTCCTGGATTCAGGAACCAAAACAGTCGATACCTGTTACCGATCTCTTCTGGCTTGAAACTAGTAAAGTAGCAGTTTTACAAATGTTATGTAACCTTTTACACCATTGTCATATCTGAATCTTGGCAGGCCTTTGCTGGTAAATAGTCGACCATGCAGCTATTTATAAAGCACCACCAAAATTCATAATTATGGTAGCGAGATAGCAGGTCTTGCTATGAAATGTGAGATTTCAGGTTCTTACGGCGGGTGAGAACGCGGATAATGTGAAATCAATGTTCAGTTTCCTGCCACACTTTGATCGAGTATTATGATCATCTTTTGCAACTCAGACCCTAATGCGCGTGTTGAGCTCTTGAATTGTCGTCAGAAAGTGTGGCGAGTGGGGTGGGGGTGTTATAACTCTTGTACTTCACAGTACCCTGTAAGAAAATGTCCGTTTGTTGATATTTGGCGACCTCCTCGTTCAATCAAATTGACTGTGAAGGATTACACCCAGTTACGACCTCGGTTTGTTAAAAAATGTGGCGGGGATTCACCTTGTTGAAAGAAACTCGCAAGAACACAAATAGTCTTGTGGTCTAAAAGGCCCTCCTTTACCAAATCGAAAATTCTAGGTGGAAAACCCGAAGGGATAAACCGAAAGACGGCGTGGGAGGATAATATTAAAATTGACCATAGAGGCGTGACGATGTTAACTGGATTAAGCTAGTTAATTATGAGGTCCATAGTCGTGCTGTTGTAGATAGTATAATGGATTCTCGGGATCGAAGAAATGTTTGGCATTTCTTGCGCAGCCCAGCGTCTGTTAGTTTCTCGATAGTTAATTTGTTTTGTTAACGTAGTCCTACGTACCCCAGAGTTTTAATTGCAATAAGCTTTCCAAGAATGCCAGTGTATGATCCTTGGTGCACCTGAAGTAGCACATCAGCAGCGCCGTTACTGTCTGGCTGTCGTTGAGTGGTGGAAGGCTTTCTCTGGCGAGGGCTGTATGGAGCATGCCCAGACTCAGGCCGTACCCTCCTGCCTTGCTCTGTGGGGCAGCGCGTCATAGGTGGACCAGTGGAGTGTACCTACCACACCACAGCTGCCAGGCACACGTTCACGTGGCCGTCGGTAAATGTAACGGATTGGCGTTGGTGCACCGAGTTAGCTCTCTGCTTTGCGTTTCTATATCCTAGAAAAGGAACATTTCATTATTTCGATTAACATAAAAGTGCTGTGTTTTCTGCCTTGCATGTACACCTAATATCAGAATTATAGCAAACGACTTCTCGTATACATTTTGTCTAATTTACTTTGAAGCAAAAGCGACTCATGTGGTAGCTGAGTGAGTTTAAATTGGATCAGCGCAGCAGACATACGTAAACTGTCACTCCTGGTGAAAATTAATGGTGTAGGCTACAGAAAACAGTTTATCTTAAACTGAAATTTTGAATCGAAATGTGAACTGAACTCATATAGTGTATGTTTATTGGTGTTTCGGCTTTTTATGTGCTCGTCAAAACGTCAGAGGCATCATTACAACTACAGCGACATGGCGTTGATTTTACTGCTGATGGTCTGATTACATCATATTGAGTTAAATAATGGTCTACAGTTTATTGAATGTAACCGGCAGTGCTGATCCTACAGTTACTAGTGAGGATATTGGTTATTGTGCTCTTGTTAATTTGTATTTGAATATTTCACTCACTCGCTAAATAGAGATGTAGGAAGGTGGTGATCGTTATTATCGAACTAACCATGTTCTTCTCGGTGGCCGCTATGGCCAGTAACAACGGTTACAAGCTTCTGTCAGCGCAGGGCATGGAGACTCTGCAGACCTTTCTCAGAGACCATGGAAACGAGTGCATCCGTCAGTTTGTCCAGGTAAAATATGTTTCGTTTCTTAACCCATCAGTACCTCTAACACCATGGTACGTAGTTCTTTAGTAGTTGATAGTTATTCAGCTGGCTAGGAAATTTGTTGCTGTCATGAGCCATTATCGTGTTTACAGGATTCCGCCCTACTGCACCCTACCATGAGCTAGTCGAATCTATTTAATATCCTCTACTGTGTTTATTTAATATCTGCTTACATTATCCTTTCCTGTAGGCCTCAGGTGTTGTCCATAAACGTTTGGAACACACTTTGTTTGCAGGTGAGATTTCAGAATCTCACGTCAGCGAATGTGAAGATGGTTGTCTTCTGGGTTATTGCGTCGTGTGGTCTGGTGGACTTTTATCTATGTTTCAGAGGAGTTTAGTGCCTCCATATTCAGTACGATCGCCCTGTTGATGGAGGCGCAACATCCCTGAAGAGTCAATTTTCTTTTCTTTGCATATTCAGTCAGCGCAAGTGTGTGCATGAAACATACATATATTTCATCATCTTTTATTTCATCTCACCATGACATCATAGAAATTTGGTGCTGCAGAAACGTGTGGAAAGCCAAACCATTCCAGAGTAACTGCTTCGTATTATATACAGTTTATAAATTTTTGGTGGAGATGTGGCACAGAAAAAACTGCGTCAACCATTGTGGCTGCTGCTCTCATGGTTATATTCGATTCCCCCGAGCACAATCTGGAGCGTACTGCTGTTCCGTTAGTCCTTTTTGGTTAATTATTAATCACCGTAGCATCCACCAACGCAGTGAGTAGCATGTCACTTGCAGATTCAGTGAACAGCAAACCCACTGGCTTGTTGAATTGTGATACAGTTTCTTGCCAGAGGGCTTTATAGCTACGACTACTTGATTAGATGTCATGCTGTTTCAAGTGCAGAGATTATATGGGATCGAAGAGACTCGAATTTATAAGTGGACGTGACACATATGAAGATGAGTATCTTCATATGTGTCACGACCACAAAAGTAGTGCGTTTAATAATATAGGGATGTGAAGCTACTTCTTGAGATAGCATTTTTAAATATACAGTTAGTTACCCAAAATACACAGGAAGTTTCGATTTAAAAATTATTCGGACATGGTATTTTACTCTCTTTACCAGTGAATTGAACATTTTAGAACACGCATGAAACAAATCAAGCCGTCTCTACTGTTTTTATACTAGGCCTAAATTTGTAATTGCATGGTAAAAATTAATATAATACATACCAGGCCCGTGCAAACTTCGGCCCATGAAACGTTCAATCCGGCCGGAGAAATATTCAGATAAAGTTAGTAATACGGACCTTTAATAATTTCAACGTCTCACACATAATTTAGAGACAGCAGGCCTGCTGTAAGCTCATTAAACAAATAAATAAAATTCAGGTTTAGGAGTTTAGTACACTTAAACGTCCC
The DNA here is from genome assembly GCF_000696155.1 of Zootermopsis nevadensis. The sequence continues at coordinate 1,240,533 of NW_019059608.1, forward strand.
ACGTTCATTTGGCCAAGCCTTTGTGTTGCCATTTGATGAATAGTATTTGATCTTTAAGATCTAACGTGGTAATCTTTTATTAGATTATTTTTTTGGCTCCTACCTGGGTTATTAGGCTTTTACCAACTGCACGTATTTACAAAGTGTACACTTCAAATCTGTGCTAGTTTGCCGCCTGTTCGGAGGCTCTGTTTCTTTATTTTGCATTTTTATCATTCGTAATGCCCTTGTTCCATCTACAAACGTTAACCATACGAAAATGCGCTCTGTTACTTTATTTCTGCATTATCAGAATAGCCGTTCTCTGTGGAATTGGGTGTTGGAGTATTGAGGTTAATTTTAATCCCAAACAATCCAACTTACCCGGTGATTGAGAAAAGCTGGTAATAACTGAGATTGTCAAGAAAGTCTTCACCTTTTACGGAAACTCACAATTCGTTAATGTGTATGTAAGAGCCCACCATTTGCCTGTGCCCTGATCCACTTTACGCTCGATCACACCCTCGACATATCTCATGACTTACGATCCAGCTTAGAGTTGTCCACTCATGTATCCCAAGCCGTCTATTTCCTTTAGTGTTTCCGTCTAAAATTTAATATACATTCCTCGTCTCTCTATTCTTGTTGGATGCTTCGCCTGTTCCGTATCGCCGTGCTTTATATGATGCCTTAATAACATTTGATGAAGAGCAAAACTTACGAACCTTCTAATTATGTAAATTTGTGCTTCCACCTAATAATTTCTCTCTGTTAGTAGCAGATATTCTCATCAGCATTTTATGTACATTTACTTAATTTCCTTAGCATCTTGAACTCTCCCGTAACATTTCCACTTAATTTACTTTGTTCCTTCGTGATACATGTAATTGTTTCATTTATAGACAGCCTTACGAAGTCCGCCAGTTGAGCGATGTGAAGTGAAGAAATAAGCACAGTCTAAGAAAAGATGTAAACTTAGGTCTGTTACGCCGGTCGTATTATTTTAAGAACATTTTGCAGTATGGCTGGCAACGACGGTACATTCACCCGTGAGCTGTGCCATCTGCCGTGCTTTTTATTAGTTAATGTAATGGAGGCTTTATTCTGTAACAGAACATATTGAAGAGATGTGCAAATATGATAACATTGTTATCGTATTGACGTGTTGTCATAGGCATGTTCAAAGTGCAGTGTATCGTTTAAGTTTGCAAAGAGTAGAGACGAACATTACAGCCTATGAAATTGTCATTGAGGCGTTGTATTCCTCAGACTCCTGTGTCGAGGCGGTCACTTTGGCTGATTTATTACGAATAACAGAAACAGCCGACTCCGTGGAACAGACTTTTTCTGGGGGAACTAAAAGTCGCTCACAACCTTTCCCCACCTCTTTTGGAATACACGGGGCTTCAGTGTCGTGTTGTAAATACGCCATTGAACATGTCCGTGTTCTGATTCAGACGAATGCAGTCGGCACTCTGTACCGTATATAGACGGAAGGATTAATAGGAAAGTGGATGTCGGTTATGGGCGACAGTCGACAACCGAAGAATCAGCATTGATAAAACTGCATTTGAAATTATTAAACAACCATGGACAGAAATGTCGCAAGAATGGCTTTTACCGAAATGCATTGCAAAGCAGGGCGATTACATGAAATAATAAGATATGCGTAACTGCTGTGCTATTATTTTTTCCAAACCTGTAATAAGTTGCAGTGTTTAACTTCATAGCTACAACCGGGCAACATATTTTGATGTCACATCACATTTTGAGCTCTGTATTTTCACAAAAAAATAAATTACTAATATTGCACAAATTGTCTAAACGTCTGTATTTTTCTGCTTATTGTGGTAGATTCACATCCACTAATTCGGCTCTTAATGAGTCTAAGCAATTGGTTCTTTGTGTTTAATGTATACCTCGGCTGATTACGTTCATTGTGCTGCTTGTAGACGCTCTTGTACATGCAAATGTATCGCTACAAAACTAACAATCCTGTCTTACAACGCGAGGTCGTTGAAACATGAAGCTGTACTCTAATAAACACCCTGACACTTCATGAATAGTTGTTTCTGGTGGAAAGTTTACGTTTAAGGCACTACTTAAACGTACTGAATTTAATGGGATGTCGGTTGATGTGCTTCCTGCCTTCGGGTAAGAGGAAATACGGAGAGAACGGTTTTTCCCTCATGTGGATTCGTCGTTCGCTCGAGGTTCGGTAATGGGGCGCGAATGCTGATGACTGGGGCAAAGGACGCGCTGCGCTTCTAGCCAGTCATCCGTTTTCATTACCTTCATTGGCTGGGCCGGCACACGTAGCTGTCCAATTATCCTTATACCTCTTCGCTTTTCTTTCCGCTTTCATCCGTACATGCAACAGTGCCTGCCCATTGTCGGCTTTTCAGAGGATGGTGTCGAGACATTTTGATTTTAGGGAAAATCAGTGTGTACAATGGAACATTTGGTTGGTTTTTATTATTAACATTCTTTGCTATTGGAAACAAAGATGTAAATTATCAGCGGTCTGCCAGTCTCGATGGGGTCCAGTGTCGTAACTGTGAAAATCTTTCGTATCGTCTTCTGTGTCGGAAGGATAAAGTATAAAATACCCAAAACTTTAATTTTACCTTTGTATCATATGGGCGTGAACTGGGTCTTCCACCTTCAGGGAATGTCAGAGATTCAGGATGTTTTGAGAACGGCTTCCTGAACAGACTGTTTGGGCCTAACAGAAGAGATAACAGAAAAGTACTAAGTCGCTTAATAGGAGTTTCATAATCTGTGTTATTTATAAACGCATTGTGGTAATCACATCTAGGATTAGTGGGCGACACATAGGCGTATAACATAGTTAAAATAATGTAACAAAAGTTTTTAAAATTTCATTATTATTAATTTTCAAGCTTTCGTCGTCAGTTTTAGGATAGGTTAGTTTATTAGGCCATCTACACCTCTGACTAACTGATTTAATTAATTCTTTTGAGCAAGTATGATGTAATCAGCTGTTTTCATGAGATTTAAGGTTTTCGCGGCGACTAGTATGGTTGTGACTGTTATCTGGCATGTTGCGGCGTGTAGTCTGGTAGAAGTTTACCGACGTTTTAGAGGTGCTTGCTGCTTTCATGATAGCATCGACGATTGCCGTGATGATGGACAGAGGAACCGCCTCTGTAACGTCGGTACACTTATGCCATAGTGCACCGCGCAACGTCCCAGATGAGTGTTCTTCAGCAGTTTTTGTTGAATCTCGGATAACGGAAGATGGTGCTGCTTGTTTTTTTTATTTTTTATCTCCTTTGGAAGGCCGTGGACTCTGTAGGACTTTGATGTGGTGTGGGCGGGTGTGGCTTAAATTGCTTGTCATTGTGTCATGAAGTCGATCTCTGGCTAAGGCTGATCTGTGGGCAGACCTCTGTAATTAAACATTTTTCACTGCTGGTCGGTACAGCAGTTCTGACAGACTTCCAGAACGCCACGGTTCTATTTATTTAAATTGCTTCTGACCTAGAAGGTCCCCAGGTTGGAGAACCACTTGTTCTCTCCCTGTTACTTCCGCGCCTTCTTTCTACCCGTCATTCTTCGCTGCCTTTTATCTGAAGTTTCCTTCCACGCTTTCCGCTTTTCTGTATTTCGTTTAATTATCCGTACTTTCTCTCAACCTCTCCCGCGTTTGCCTGCCGCCCGTGGTACTTATTTTTTTTAACCCACGCCTCTGCCATCAGTTGTGATGTCAAACAATTCCGATTTTATTCGCGAATGTTGTGTTGAAATGGTTGTGTCGTGTGTTTTAATTATTATAATTATGGTTCAGGCATTGCCGTTCTGTATGTGCCCCGAGACAATATATCCCTACGTTTTTATTCCTGGTTATATGAAAATAATGAATATTTATTGATCGTTGCTCATTGAAAGGTATTCGTTTGAGGAAATTAGGTATTTTCACAAGAGCTGCGGGTTCGGATAGCCATTTTAGGCCAAGGTTTGTTCTGAATGTATCTCGAACTGTTGTTGGTGACTGAAGAGAACAACGTTTTCAGATGTATTTTATCATAATGTTATGTTTTCTTGGTTATTCATGCTGAAAACGCAGCAGCAGAGCGAATCACGAATGATAGGCATTGGTTACAGCATATTTTAATGAATTGTATTAATTAACATTTAGCAAAAGCGACTGTGGGAAACTACCATCGCGGTTGGTTGGAATTGAACCCATGCCCTTTGAATCTTAGACTAGTTGTATCCCAACCGTCGCCTTTATATTAAAAATAAATAGGTAATAAATATATCTCTGGATACAATACGAACTAAATCATCCGAAGACGGGAGCAGAGCCAAATCCAAGAATAATTTATATTTCAAATATAATACCTCTTGCGGTGGGCGGTGTCCAACAGAATTTTCGTGTAATGAACCAACATTTGTCACAGACGTTTGATTGATCGTGTTAAAATGTATTGACGGCTGCCAGATTTGGAGAACCTACGAAGGTTCCCATGCTAATGTTGTGGCTGTTGTGTCCATGCAGAACAAAACGTTCATTTACATTAGTAAGCGAAGCGATAAATGACAATAATTGAGTGCAATGTTTGGTCCCGCAGTTCACATTTACTGTAACAAACGGCTCATTTGTTTGTTTTTTTATAGTAGACCATACTGGAAATGCAGTTTGTGAATGTTGTTTCATGAAGTGACTTGATGGAGACATTTGTACTGTTTTATACACAGTATATTCACCTCCCCCCCCCCGGCCACACACACACACACACACAAGCAAACCGACGCTGATTAATGTGTTTTAATTTGTTTTATTACGATTACGCATACCAACCAGTCAGTAAATACATAGAAACAGTGCGTGCATTTCTGTAGCATGATTTTATTTATGCATGGAAACGTGATTATTGCATTGTCTTTTTTTTCCTATGTTCAACTTTGCATCTGTCAGTATTTTCGGCTTGCGTCACAGTTTGCGACGATTTGAACTTGGAATGTTAACCGAAGTGCAGCATCCCGAAAGAGTCATCTTCATACATACTGCCTTGAGAACCTGCAATCTCACTCGGTAAATGACGTAAATGGAGAAGGAGAAGCAGTGACTCGGATTTCGTACTCGTTTTGTGGTACTGTATTGGCTTTAGGAAAGTACACGCTGTTTTTGATGAAAATTGGAACCGTAATTTGGCCTCACGGGCTTGAACGCTGTGAAATAGTAATTTGTTTTGAATAAATTACTTCGCCCTCGTGTGAGTGTAATTCCATTAATGGGCAACATTAAATAGGACGAGTTTTAAGGGATGCACCCTATTGTGTGTTGATCGTTTGGTTAGCCGAACCATCAGATAGGACGTTCATCAGTTCCGACACCTGCAAACACATGCATAATAAAACCAAATGGACGAATAGGCCTTCTTGTGCGTTGGAGTTTAGTTTCTGCTTACCTAAATATTGCACATTTTTCTGTGTACTTTAACAGCATGTCCTACGTGTCTTATTTATTTTTGTGTTTGGTATTGAGTGAATGAAAGTGCAGGAGGATGGAGAAAATTGCACTATTAGGAACTTTATAATTTGTCATTCGTCAGGAAATATTTACACAAAAGATGATCCCTGCGAGACTTGTAGCACGCAGTGAGAAATGAATACAAATTTAGTAAGAAAATTTGTTAGAAACTGTCTGTGCTGCATGGTTACCGATCATGTTTCTTACTCGGGAGGTCTCAGTTCGACTATCGCAGCCGAGAATTCTCTGGATTTTCCTCGTTCAGTCAAAACTTGGGAACTGCCTTAAAATAAGTCATTGCTGTTTCCTCTCACAATTTTAAAATGTCCTGTAGTTGGCAGTTAAAATGTAAGATAATTCAGAAAACGCTATTAAATAAATTAAGTCGAGAATAAAGTTTGTTTGATTAAGGGTGAACATGGAAAGAACAAAAACCACTATTAGCAGTAGAGAAAGCTCATTTCCGTTTCCACTAAATTATGTATGTGCAGTGTTTGCTATATGTATCACGTACTTTTAACATTCATTACTTATGAATTTTACCTACATCTTATTATTGGGTTTCGTTTGATTATTAGAATAAACAATGATTATTTTTATAAACACTATTAAACAACTCTTTTTTCTAATGATCATTGTGGTTTTTTTGGAGGTAGGAATTACATTTTTAACTGATATTTGGGTGAACTTCGTGGTTTGAAGGGTTAAGATTACACGAATCTGTAACACTTTATTTAAATGCGGCAGGGGATATATTTATTGTTGTATTTTATGGGGTTGGGAACATTTCGAATATTTTCCACACTGTAGGAGAGAAGGTCAAAATGTCACATCCGTTGAAATGGTAGACTTGACGCAGAACATTTGTCAGGGACACATACAGTTGTAAAATATGCGTGTTACTGGAAGCATTGACCAGCATACAGCAAGATCTCTGTTTATTAAGTCTGTCAGGACTGTCACAACGGAATTGGGCTCAGCATACGGCTTATATGCTATACATTATTGCAATAGAACTCAGATTTTGACGAGCTAACCTAATGAATTCACTCATAAATCATTTCGTGTCTTGCTTTATTTATATAATAAAAGTAGATAGTGTAACAGATTGGTCTGAAACCATGGAAAGAAATCCATCTCTGTGCGAAAGCTGAATACGTTTTTGGTGACCTGAAATAGATATTGTCGTACAGGTTCATACATGGTTGCAGAACTGGCGTTACGCTGACAGCGAACTAAGCTGCTCTATTTGATCTGCCGTGTATGAAGGGTGGTCTTTGCAAAGATTACAATATTCATATGTTATTTTACACAAATGTTTTGTTATATTTTTGTTACGTGTTAAGTGTATGTTCACAAACAGTGCGTATTTGATATTATTTCACATCGTGTTTGTAGCGCGAACCGGCAGCTTATGAAAGAGCACTAGTGAAATTGTTTACTCTGTAAAATGCTTATATATTTTTTTTTTTTTAAAAATATGATGTTTGTGTTAATTTACAAGTCTTTTGTTTGGAAGCCAGTAACGTTAAAAAGACTACATGACCAGAATTTTTTCGTTAAATGTTCACAATAACGAAATGTTTTTTTTAAGAAATGTATATACGTCATTGACATATTTTTATTGGTTCTTGAACTATTCTTGAGAATAATGGTGACTTTCGATTTGAGCTCTATGTAATGTGATACGGTTGGATCGATGCGAATCGGGAAATGTTCGCATATTATATTGTCTCACAGGTGTTGTGTTGTTAATGAAATTGCCCGCTTATGGGCATACTAATCGCAAATCAAAGTGTTCTGGACTAGAACTGCAGAGACTTTGCGCGTTGGACAGTCAAATTCCGCACATGTGAGAGATGTGATAGAAGAATGGTGACTGTAAAATGAGGAAGTTAAGGGATGGCATTGCCACAGAATTAACTGAAACTCTGAAGTATAATCATCCAGACAGCCTATGCTCAAACGTAGGCTGTTTACCTACGCACAACAACACAGCAAAAGTAGACAATTCGGACATACTCTTCTTCCTGGTACGGGTTTCGAACCTGTGCTCCAAGTGTTCGAGCTATTTTTGATATTAATCTCCTTAAAGTGTTCGGTTTGTGTGGTTGTTTTTCAAATTTTTGCCAACAGAACACCTCTGTAACTCCTTACCAGCAGCTATGACCCCCAGAGTCCGAGTTGAATGTTAATCACTCCAAGTTCTATTCAGACAGCCTGAAGACCGGCTAGGGTAGTCCCTCCGGTGTGTCGGGATGTTATCTTAAAATGGTTCACGTCCCCTCCAGTTAGTATAGCTATCCTGCTATTCGACGCTGTGTAGTACCAGTTGAAAGGAGTTCGTTGAATTACCCAGTAATCAATCAAACAAGTATCAAATCAGGTTCGTGGCATGGAGATCAACATATCGACGCCTAAGTTGGTCATGCAGGAAAACGCGCGATCAATAAGCGCAGACTGAGGGTCTCGGTGGTAATGCATCCGTCGCCCGTAGTGTGACAGACGGAACTACACCCTAGAAACATCGCATTGCATTTAGGCAGCGTGGTCGGTAGCCTCGTGCGAAGTGCCCCCACCCTCGGGGACCGTTTCACGACTGATGCAGCCCTTCGGTACCCAATCGCCACTCATTCCTGTTCAGATGTCTACTCCACATTGCTGTATACTCTTACATGCCAACTTCTTATTGGTCTTTTTGTTTATTTCTTCCATAGGTACACATATAGTTATTATTTTTGGCAACATTTCATATGGACGTGACATCTGCAATATCTGGCTTATTCTTTACTGATTTATCTTGTCTGTAACTGTGGTCTATCCGGGATATACCAGCCGATCTGCTCAGAAAATCCTTTTCAGTAACCAGTATTTTATCCGTCTCCTTCAGTTTTAACTTGTTTCGACACGCATTAATATCCTCGGTCGATGTTTGATTTAGGCCTATACATCATTTTTTGATGTTATATGTTAATTCTGCCGTACAAATTAAATTCAAGGCTTTTATTGCTTTACGGGCCTTCAAAAATGACCCCGCTGTTGGAGCAATCTGTATATTTGATGCTATGGGTGTATTACCAGTGGCCCGCCTGATACACCAAATTATTTTTAAAATTACTAAAAATTTAAAAATAAGACGAAAAAACTTGAAAGCTGGCTAACTGATGTAGAATCGAGAGTCAGCGGATGTTTCTTCACATTAGAGCGGCTGTGCGCCTACGCTGAAGGGTACTTCTTTCTGTTTGTAGGTTAAGTGAATTCTCGGCTCAGACAGACAGACAGACCTTCGTGACACTGCCACTGTAAAAATGTGTGAATCTACTGTGAGGCGTATTATTCCGTAGTTTTGTGGGCGCGCTAATACTGGTTATTCCTTAATCAAGATTTTCTGATGAGAGTTGAGATTCTCACGGCGGTCGAGTTGTCGAGTTCAGTCCCGAAAGCGGAGGCGATATATTTCTCCGAAACCTACTAGCTTATACTGCATTAAAGCCCGGAATACCAACATTTTCAAGATTTTTCTGACATTATTTTGTCATTATTGGTACGTTGCAGGATAAATTAGTTTCGTTTGTGTTTGTTATATCGTGAATCTACGTAAACTCGTAATTGTTGCACAGAACTACGACATCGATGTTGGTGGAAAACATTATCAGGAATATTGAACGTTCACACTCTTTAAAAAATCTTAAAACTTTGCATACCTTGTAGTGTATTAGAATATAAAATAAGTAAACAAACAACTATTAACACTATAAAAAGACACTATTGCCATACGCGTTTCAACCTCAAGAGGTCATTATCAGTGGCATTTGGGAAATTAATTCATTTAATCAAAAGGTTTAAACTGGATTTAGAAATAAATAAGGTGTTTCATAAAAGTTATTTCAAACGATACTGCACTAGATGTTGTTATTCACAGAGTAGAACTATGCACTTGGCTATTGATCCGATGGTTCTAGTGCAGTATCGTTTGAAATAACTTTTGTGAAACACCTTATTTATTTCTAAATCCAGTTTAAACCTTTTGATTAAATGAATTAATTTCCCAGATGCCACTGATGATGACATCTTGAGGTTGAAACGCGTATGACAATAGTGTCTTGTTATAGTGTTAATAGTTGTTTGTTTACTTATTTTATATTCTTTAAAAAATGTTTAGAATATTAAATGTTGAACTGCATTTCTTATTTTAATGACACATTCTCACTGTGCCATTAGTAGGCATTTTTCTCTTTGCCTCCACGTACACACCAGCCCTAGTACTCTGCCACCCTGCTATCTAGTGTGTACCGTGGACCCTTTTGTCGTGGGTAAAGTAACCGGAGCTTGAAGCTCACAGCTTACCTCCATCTAATGCTGTTCTAAATAATGCGTCTTGTTGTAATCTTCATCTCCGTATCCGTCTTCATGTTTGATCCCAGGCACAATATTACCTTTGCTGTTCATAGACTTGCATTTTTCTTGAAATTCCTAATGTGGTCGTATTTCGGAGAGGGTTCTTTACTTTCCGGTTTTAATTGTATAGTCTGCTACTGAATTGGACTACGGTGTGGCTACCACTTGTTTGCCTTTGCTACAATTCTGGAATAAGCAGAATGAGAGTAATATGTTTTGCTCGAAAGCGACAAGTGATTTTGTTACGTGTAGGAGACGTCACGCCTTGCCACCGTTGTCTTTTATGGCGCTAACGGCAGTATCATCGTGTTTTACATCTTATAGTGAAGGTGGTAAAAGATTTGTCCTGTTACTGGTGGCCCGGTACGAATCAGCTGACTTTCTGATTCTGCTAACAGCTTGTAAATGATGCGTGCTCTGATAATTATCTTGTACTAGTCTCACATGTTTGTTTTCTGTTTAAAATGTCGTGTCATCAATTGTTTCAGCCGCTTATAACACTATTATAAATGTGTGTATCATTTTCACAAAGTGTTTTATGTGAATCTTATACTTATTAACAGTTTCAGCTAGAATTGTGCTTGTGACCACTGGCGGATTACTGCCTGGTAAAACGCGCAGTTGTGTGAACGTCCTGTATCATGTTCTTTTTGACAGGTTTAAAATGTTTACGTTACTCTAAACAAAATATTGAATTACCGTGTGCTGTTCAGTTCAGGAAGTACTTTGTTGAGAGTGCCCCTGTACTGAAAGCATTGATTTTGCTTCCTTTCCCTCTGACCTATGGACATGTTTAATTATTTTTAATTTTACAAATTACGTTGAAAAATAAATATGCTTCTGCTGTGCATAATTTAACTCTTTGTGGGGAAATTGATTCGAACATTTTTACGAGTGAATAGTCCATAATGATAAGTGATGCGCCGGTACACGTTTTAATATATTTAGTGTTCTGTGCACACGGTTTCTGTTATTTATTCTGATTTTCCGTAACATCGTAACTGAAGCTTTCACGAAGGCAAGCAGAACATTAGACCTTTGTTTTAAAGAGGTGACCACGAAGTAGCAGGAAATTTTATTTATGTATGAGATCGTCCCATGTCTTCGGTGCATATGCAGTGCACAATTTATTTGGTTGTATCGACTTTTTCGGTTCAGGCTTGTGTCGCTTCTATCCAGGGTTGATACTCATTTCGTATGTTATTTCGACAGTGTGCTTCTCTACTGCATCGTATAAATGGAGTAGTCGTGTTATACGTCTGCTTGTCACAGTGCTGTTAGTAGTAAAATATTAAAATCGTCCAGGTTCAAGTTATCACAGCGGCGAAGTTACCAACTTGTAGACTTGTAGGTAGATACCAGCTTTTCCGAGGAACTTTCTGTCTATTATTTTCAGCGCTTCAGGTGTGCAATTTAAGCATCCTTGAAAATTACGGTAAACATATGACATGTACTGTAGTTTTTATATGCCGTTGTGCGTATAGCCTGTAAATTGAATCTTGCCAGCAAGTGTTTCGTGTTGGTTTACCACCTCTTATGGTATAACTTAACATTCTTTTCTGTGTAGGATTTGAGGTTTTCGCGGCGTTGAGTCTGAAGGTGGCTGTCCTCTTGATTTGCTGCTCCTTCAGGGCTATGATGATGGTGGCATCAGGACCTCTGAAACGTCGGTAAACTTCTACCAGATTACACGGCGCAAGAACCCAGATGACAGCCATCTTCATGTATTTCTGTGTTTTACGAACGTGATATTTAGGTTTGAACAAAGAGATTAAAGCAATATACAGTCTGCCAAAATAAGATTTTAATTAAGTGTCAGATAATGTACTTGTTCTGATATTATTAAGAATGGTTGATTTATTGATTTCTTTTTTAACAGCGCTTTTCGTCTGAATGATAAGATGTGAGGATGTATTTGTTTAGAAATTTTACAAACTGTTCGTTCATGCTTGGGTTATTTTTCATCAAATTATAGTCGAGCGGTGAACGCAAGGGCTGTATTATTTTTCTTGTTATGAAGAGTGTCTGATTCCCTCGTGGGTTTTCTTTACGATGCCGAATGTACAATGATTTCGTAATGTGAATTGGAAAGAATGCGAAAGGAAACTTTTATGGTAGTACTGCAGTGACGTTCAGTGGTCAGTGATGATAATAACAAAGACTTAAATGTATTTACTGCAACAAAGAACAAAAACTCGCAAAGGCAAGTTGATATATAAAATTGAAGACAGAATGCCGGATTATATGAATTTTTATTTACCGTCAGTAAGGTAGTTGTTTCTTTTAATCTTATAGACGTTTAACTGACACATGAACGAACTTCTAAGTACAGGCTATTCATGAAGTACACGGCACTGCTTTAGGGACATATCTTATGCACAAAAAGAAAGTGTAAGCAAACTTCTGTCCTTGGACGGTTCGTGTTTGAGTTAATGGGCCTTTTTATTTTGGAAGGAGGCGGTTAAGGGTAAAGTGTGAAACCTTCCACAGGAAAGTGTTTACCTTCAAATAGCTCCCTCCTTGTGCTGCAGCTTACTGTTCTGATAAAAGGTTACAAGAATGCGTAAAGTGTCGTCGCGCTGCGCCCCGCATTAATAATTGTTGCACCCGCTCAAAAATTCCAAGCGTGTTCACGAAGTATCTCGGATCGGTATTCAACCCTTTGTTATGGTTTCGCTGCATTATTGACTGCAGTAGAATACATTATACTTTTAAGATTACCCGAAAAATAAAAATCCAGCGGCTTTAAGTCAGGTGATCTTGCGGTTGTATAGTTCGAAAATGGTGTCAGAGGACCCATGTCTACATTAGAGCAGGTGATCTTGCGGTTGTATAGTTCGGAAATTGTGTCAGAGGACCCATGTCTACATTAGACATTTTTTGCTTTGCATTCGTGCAAAGAACCTGACCCTATAGTGATGCTGTGTTTCAAAAACAGCCCGTGTATCTTTGAAAGGCCTTCAAAGGACATTACAGCGTCGAAAGATTGCTTAATTCATGTGATATTTTACCAAAGTTTCCTCCTACACCTTCTCCAAAGCATCACGACTTTGAGAAGGCAAATTGTCAGTCGATTGTTTGTGTAGTAGCATCGTAATCGAACTGAGTGGTCACTAAGTTATTCTTGAAAGGCTTTGTTTTGTAAGCAAATGAGGGAAGTGCTTAAATGTGTTCTCCGGTGGTTTGCTTACCATATTTTGTGAAGGTTTGAATGTTTTCCCTTTTTCTTTCTCCTGTAATGCTGAAGTCACTTACAGCAACAATTTACATTGCACTTCGCATTTGTCGCCCCGTTCTTCGAAAAAGTAACACCCAGTGTTTAACAGAGGAATGTTTTTGTAACTCATATAGAAGGCAATTTGGACTATATTTCATACGTTATAGAGACTTTGACCTTTGACGTTAAATAAAGAAATAGCTTTCATTGCTGCGTTGGAATTGAGTGTGTGTTCATTTACGAGGCTTCGCCGTGTACTGTACTAATTGGCTTTATTGGAACGCAAACACGGAACACCATTTCGTCACTACATATTAAGCTTTACCATAGTTTTGTAATTCGTGGTAATGTCATGATGGTGTTCTTCTGAGTCTGCAACTTTAGGTATCGACCTCTGAAGCGACCAGACATCACTGGAGAGCAGTTTTATCACTTGTTTGCCTAATGGAAGGGAACAAAAGTTCACTCAAGAGTATTCGCCCGTCGCCTATTCTCATGTAATCAGTATCGTGACTGCTGGCTAGCCTTTGGTGCAGCACCAGTCTCGTAGTATTTAAATCACGTTTACTGATCTGTTGCCTTGACTTCGCCGCCTTTCTTGTACCCATCATCCCTCCCTTTATTTCAGCCTCAAACATTGGCGCTATATCATCGGAGATTTCCCTTGGCGACTCGAAACCTTAATGCTGTTTGTGAGATGCGTTGCCATCTACGCCTCGACATGTTCTAGAGCTCGCTGACATACCTTTACCGATTAGCTTTGGCAAGGATTCGTGTCAGATGTAGTCAGCAGATATTTCTTTTTTGTCTTAAAGTTTTCGCGGTCTGTGGTGTGACTGTGTAACTTCGGCTTGCGGGGATTGGCCACTTCAGATGCTGATAATTATTCAGTGTTTCGGCAGACGTTGTAGTTGCCATCTTTAGAGTGAATGTTTAGAGGATGGCCGTTGTTCGATGTCTTATATAGGACACGCAGGCTTGCTGGAATCCCAGCCTCTACACATGGCGTCAGCAGTGTTTGGCGAAACGTTGGATTGCTGTCAGTATTCAACGTGGCGTACCCTGAAAGCCGAAGTTACACATATTATTGTAGTGCGAGTAAGTATAATTACCCAGAGTTTGTATCTATTCAGGAAACAGTTGTCGCTCGGGTTAATCCTAACAGGCCATATTTTATAGCCACAAGTTCGTGATTCATTTAATGAAAGCACGACAAATTAATATTGTTAAAAAATTTAGCCTATTAGTCTCTATAAACTGTGGTAAGGGTCGAACCTATGTAGTAACAAGAGTAACACATCAAAATTATATTCAGGAGCATGTTAGACAGCGTTGAGAATGGAATATTTTGTCGTCTGGTCTGCTTTGCAAACTCGTAAAATAATTTTACACGTTGTTTTATGTGGGCGTGAATATTGACTCTTCGCCATAATCTGATAGTATAGATTGTGTTTTGAGAACGGCGACGATGTCTGCTACGAGAGAGTTTCAGGACGATGATGGAAAATGTTCCGGAATGTGAACCTTAATAGTGCTTATTTTTTAGGATAATCATATTAATGACGATTAAATTAAACGAACAGGTTTGGACTTTTGTACTATTTGGAGTTCACTTTATTCACGCCATTTCATAAAAAACAATGTAGAAGGTGTTTTGTTTAATTTAGCCCAGTTTTATTCAATTATATAGACACCCCACAGTAACTAATGTTGGAATAGACTTTCTCGCTACTGCACTTAGAACACTACATACCAAAGAACAGAAACTCTTAAAGGGTTTTTGTATTGAAAATCTAGAGATGACGCGCTGGTATATCGAAAATTAATCTGCTTTGCTACCCAAGGACAGGTAGAGTTTAGATTCTGAAGATCAAATATTTGTATTAGAATCTGATCCGAATGCAATTTATAGTGTACGTAATCTGTTGAAGTGCCGCTTAATGTTTTAATTTTTAAGATAATTGTAAGTGAAGGATGTCAGTTACTTAATTTGTAACTGTACAATTAATTTGTTGTATTGTCGTCTGTATGCCATGTAAACCAGCAACGTAATGCAGTGCAATATATATGTGTGGTAATATAACGTGGCTATTTATTTTATTTTTTCCAAGTCAATAATATTTTTTCGCTATGCATTCGGTCTGTTGCTGTACATTGTACAAAGTGTTGGGAAAATTGTTTTTTATTTTTTCTAAATATCTACTTTAGGCATTCTTCTGCAGCTTGACGTCAATACTAAATACATCTAGTGGTCTGCGAGTTGAATCACACGATCGGGTTGGCGGGCGGACAGGAGGCAGGCAGGCAGACGTGGTCATCATCACTTATGCTTTCATTTCGTGCGCATTGTGCATGTAGTGCATCGAAGTGGGCAAGCTTGCATTCCGCCCCAAATAAAAACTTCCTTTTCACTTCCCCAAACCTGACAGGTCAGATCCAATTTCTTATTTTAACAGGGTTGCTGGTTTTCTAGCATTTCATTCTACTCAGTCCACGAACTGCGGTTTGCCAACACCTGGAATTTGCTGTTCCAAGATCACCCAAACGAATGCATGATTATTTATTTGTACAATCGTTTAATAAAATCGATGTGGAAAACGAACAGATCGGCTATAATGTTCACAGTAGGTTTGAATGTTTGAGGACTCGAGTTACTGTAGAAATACAGCCATCATACTCTGACGTTGCTGAATCCAGTGTTATGGAACATGGCTTTAACAATAATAACACTTCTTACATTTTCGGTATCTTACATCATCTGAAATGCAGCTCTGGCATTCTCATCGCGTCCATGAATTTGCGTTATTCTATCACAGAAGTGTGTGAAAATGTTCTTGTATTATGCCGTATGCAACCATTATTATAGCAGTGGAGATTCATATTTAAGTGTAAACGTCCGTTGTAGTTGGATGTTGGTGGCTGTGTTTGGCGTAACCGCGCCGATGTATGAACATGTATTTCTATGCATTACAAATTTTAGTTTGTCTAAACTGATGATGGTGCAATACCTCGCGGGGATGTTTGATATCCCAGGATACGGGGTATCGAGGGAACCTATATCCTGATTTATTGGCGTGTGAACCAATAGAAATGCAAGGCTTTATCACGGCCGTATTCCGAGTAATATATGGGCGAGAATTCCGTACTTAAAAGCGTGTTGATCCGGGAACATCACAGAAAACCTAAAACCGCGTACATGATACGTAATAAATTAAAGCCAGTTTAATTACAAGTTTCCGAAAAATAATCACACAGCAGATAGACACTCCTTTATAACTTATTCGCCCTGCTTTTCCGTGCATTTCGGTCCACAAGTTTCCTATCACTTTCCGGATAAAATACTTTAGGTATGTTCTTAAGCTTTCCTCACCAACATGAATGTAGCAGATATGTTAAATTCGTCTCAGTATTACGTATTATTAGAAGACACGAAAGCAAATATATGTTTGTATGTGAATGAAAGTTTACAATGTTTTTTCGCCATATTTTTCAGTGCTGCCAATATTATTTTAAGGCGAACTATAACTCTCTTTAATTTCTTACTTTCCCTTGAGATTTTTACTTACGTCTTTGTTGATTTTCTTTCAGGTAAGCCGTTGCGCCTTCAGGACGTTAATGAGCTACAGTGTAAGTCTCGAATAGTGCAAGAACGCGCATGATGACGCCAAATGTTTCTCAAGGTAACTAATTTTATCGCTTCCCTGTATCATACCTTTATTAAAAGGCGTGAGTATTGTGAACTCTTTGGACGCATTGTTACCAAATAGCGTATTTAAGTTGACTGTTTTCCGTTTGTTGAAGAAAAGAAAATAATTAGTCATTACTGTGACAGCAGACGTTTTAGTCTGAACAAGATTACCACCAAAGAGTAAGTTCCACCGAACTTTATCATTTCTCAAAAATCCATATTAATAGCAACTTTCGGTCTTCTTCTCGGTCTTCCAAGTGGGCATTTACCACCATTATGCTATGATTAGTGCTTAACGAAGTTCAATCGAAGGCTTCTTTAATTTGTATGGCATGGGTTGATGTACTTTGTTTATCACTTCTCTCAGTGGCGACATAAGCGTTCATGTAGCATGCATTTCCGACGGGAGAAATGCTCAGATAGTTTTTGTAAGTAAACGTAAGGGTAGGAGACATTTTGAGAGGCCAGTCATGGATTTGAGGACAATATTGAAAATATTCCCATGCGAGGATTAGAATCAATTAGCTCATATTAGGAACTAGTGACAGTATAGTACCAAGTTACAAGATAATGAACCTTCGGTAGCATGAAAGGCGGATAATTTATTGCTCATTTCAGCGAATATCAGATTCTTAGGAGGGATTTTGCTCCAGGTAATTACATGTAATTAGTGTACTTTGGCCTGACATCCTCGACTTCTGCGTTGAAGTAGTTATTCGGTTTCCTGGCCAAGAAATTGCCTCCACGAATACCAAAAGTATGTCGTCAGACGCTTCGCTGATTGTCCCATTTGATGTCTTAGAATTGGAAAAAGCTACATTCTATTATTGTCGGACAGAAAAATCAGTCATTGCCACTCTGTTGAGAAACGAATTAGCCAACGTGGTACCGAATTACACTTGTGTACTTTGTAAGAGAGCAGGAAACTACCTCTCGTCATATACTGTTCTCCCCGCATTGTGGGGTTGGGATGTGAGTTTGATTGTATCCAATTTCCCGAGTCCATTTGCTGTTTCTTCAGCTTTTCCCCTTGGTTCCTGCTGGCAGGCAGAATAAAGCAGGCCCCAGACACTTCTAGCCCCCACAATATATTCGCGCCTTGGGTCCCCTTAGGGAATCTTCTGCCTTAGCGTATGTTCTCAGCATATCGCAGCTACAAATACATGTATCGAAAAATCATCTACATAGCCACGCAAAGACATGCAGAGCTTGCACATCAAGACACTCTATCGGAACGAGCACTGAATCAAAGCTTCCGATGTTCGATTGCAACGATCTCTATATGTTGGTCTGAAATACGTGCAGTCAATGTCGAGGGTTGCAAGTCAAGGTCTTTCAGTATTGATTTTTTCGTGAAGCAATGTTCTGTTCGCGAGTGAATGATTGCTAGTGCAATTCGCTTGGAACTATAGGATTTTGGAAGGACCGTAGTAATAGACGCTTGTGCTCAGGAAAGGCAGTTATTAAGAAACATTAACACCATTAATGTCCTGCATTACTTCGGAGTCTACTGTGGGGGCATCGGAAAGTGAGAGTGAGTGTAGGATGTCTGTTGAGTGACATACGCAAAATGTAGTCTAGTAGACCTTTGGAAGAAGAGTTTGATGTTAATGTGTGTGTATGATTCCTCAAGTCGTGTCATCAGACGCCCGTGTAATAACTGTCGACATGCAGTGTGTGCCGAGAGAAGACGTATGTTTGTAAAAGTAACGCTTAAATCACATCCAGACTCACTTGATCTACGGCAGCTAAGCGTTTGTAAAGTTAATGAATACATATTTGAAGATTTCTGTCTTCTGTGTTGTTGCGCTGTGTAGTCTGGTAGATGATGACGGAGGCAGTATGACCTCTGAAACGTTGGTGAACATCGACCAGACTCCACAGCGCAACAATCCAGAAGACAGAAATTTTCATACTCTGATGACGGAGGCAGTATGACCTCTGAAACGTTGGTGAACATCGACCAGACTCCACAGCGCAACAATCCAGAAGACAGAAATCTTCATTCTCATCGCTGTGAAAACCCCAAATCATACAAAATAGATATTTATTGAAAAATTCGATGATGAAGAATGCGATCGTTGAAGTTTCTGCATGAAGTGCAAAATAAAAGAATATCAAATATTTTAATAATTACCTGTGTGCCGACAACATATATAAATGAACAATTAAAGACTGCATACCAATCAACATGTTTACGTGAAGTTTGATAGGTACACTTAACGAAGTAAACAGGTAACCAGTGTAAAATCCTTAACATAGATTAAAACTAGGTAAAATGTTTTGTTTTAAAATCAGATAAAACGGTTATTAAATTGTCGGCGCTTCGTGGTGAGTCCAGTGTCTTTCAGTGTATCGTTGAATCAGCAAGAATCGAATAGTATCTGTTGAAAAAACTTATGACATTTCAGTGAAGTCTTTTCGGACGATTAGCCGCGTCAGCTCAGGTCGTGGCAGATGAGGAAACGTTTTTTGAGACCATCTGACTTGGCTAATTGCTCGAGAAGACTTCACTGAATGTAGTCCCCGGGAAAGCTGTATTTATTATGGCTTTTGTTATGTGTAGCTAAATATAAATAACAGCTATACAGTTGTGTTTCATTAATGAATATACATTCCTTCAGCTCTTTCTTGTTTGTTCTAGCACTTTGTGATCATTTTCTCTCTATCTCTCTTCTTTTATTTGTTGTCATACTTGTTTCCTTTTCATGCCTCGCTTACCAACAGCAGTCTATAGAATGTTAGGTGCCGATATTTCAACTTCAAAATTTTAAAACTCATTTCCTAAATCCCGTCCTCCATTTCTTTGCTGGTGGGTAATCGAAACACGTATAAGAACATAAAATATGCGACGGAAAAATTTATTTCCTTTTCGATGCTTATTACTAGCTTCAGTCACTAAAACAATCTTGTACATTTGCAGGATGGAACAGATTCATGATCCTCGCGAATTTGAATGTACATTAGCTGTTTATTTTAAGCGCAAGAAGCTTATAAATTAATTTTAGTGTGTACAAATAAGTGAGCAATATTGTCGTTCCTCGAGAGTCTCATCATTGCTCTAGACTTGTTTCATCCGTCTTTTGTGCGGATTGCTGCACTCGGTCATAAAGGAGAGACATGTGAAGTCAAAGGCATCGTGAAAAACCAAGTTTCACAGAGAATCGGGGACAGAGCAATATTCTGCTGAATCTCTTGGGACCACATTCACCCAATAGTAACTTTATTATCAGTCTAAGTTATATCTTATTCAGAACGAATCTGTATCGCAGAATTACGTTCGACTAGCATTCAGAACTCTTTTTTTTATCTAGTCACCAAACTGATTTTGCAACAGTCTTAATTTCAGGCAAAGTGATTAAAATAAAACTAAATCCATTTGCACAACTATTCTTGTTTATTTTTATAAATTATTTATTCCACTACATTTTAGAGTTTATTAACTGATTTTTAGTAATAGTTTCGAAGTGTTTTATCCGTGTACATATTTACGATACACAATTCAGTTTTCTCCATGAAAAGATTACACCACTTGAAGATGACCATGTTGTAGACTGAAACACGTAATCGAGTGTATAAATGGAAAAGAAATTGGTTATGTAAATGGGTCCTAGTTATTAGTTCGATATTGCGGCAGTTGTATTTAGTCTCCTTAGTCTAGAGGCTATAATAAATCGAACACAGCTGTTTCTACATGATTAAACGATGCCCCATATTAAATGTGATAAAGGAAGTAAAGAAATATATTTGTTTGTTTAAATCTTGTCAGTCTAATCACAATAAAATTCCTATTAAATATTAAAATATTACTATAATTAACATTTAAATATTTAAAATATATTAAATGATGTTCTCATCGAAATGTTCGATTTACATTAGATCATCACTTTTTACACGACATGTTTCAGTTCTAAAAGAACCATCTTCAGGTGTATAAAATTATATAAACTTAAATATAATTTCTTAAATGCAACTTTTAGTCAGATGTTTATCAGATTTCAAATGAAGTTTTCTTCCAGATTTTATTGTATTTTTTA
>NW_019059608.1:1261443-1277441 GCF_000696155.1 Zootermopsis nevadensis
CCTGAAGATGGTTCTTTTAGAACTGAAACATGTCGTGTAAAAAAGTGATGATCTAATGTAAATCGAACATTTCGATGAGAACATCATTTAATATATTTTAAATATTTAAATGTTAATTATAGTAATATTTTAATATTTAATAGGAATTTTATTGTGATTAGACTGACAAGATTTAAACAAATATGTATTTACCACAATATGACGCAACTTTATCATCTCAGAAGTAAAGAAAGTTAAATGAAAAAGAACAACAACGCTGTGGCGATAAACGAGGTAATGTTGTGCCTGTGTTTAACACCTACCTCAGGAAGATGAATAGGGTGTAGTACCAGAAGTCCATGCAATTTTAAACTCAGCATTAGATAAGTGTGCTTACCTTCACGCTGCTCCATCAATTTTCTCCTGTTCTTATTCAGTGCCTAAGTCCCAGCAACGGTTTGGGCTGTCTCTTCTGCCGATAATGAAGCCCGTATCCGGTCACTCTGCTTACCGTAATCATTGGAAGGATTCCTTGTACTATTGGACATAGACGACTTAATTTATTTTGTTAGATATCAGGTTCTTACGACGGAGAATATGTAGGTGGCTGTTTTCTGGGTTACGCCCTGTAGTCTAGTAGAAATTCAGCCCACTTAGACGTGTTTATGACCCTTATTATGAAGGCAGCAAGCACTTCTGAAACGTCGGTAAGCTTCTACCAGACTACACGGTACAACAACCCATAAGATGCCATCATCTTATTTATGATTTTTAATACTATCAATCTGTTGAGCCGTACGTCTCCCATGTGATCTTTTTCATTCGTGTTTTCTGAGTAAAACTTTCCATGAAGTTCTCGTCTGCCCCATTTTCTGCTGCTCAGTGCCCTCGCATCAAACATGGACTTCGTGCTCTTTAAAATAAGTCATTGTGCGAAATTATTTCATAACAGCCCAGTGTTACTTTAGTGCTGCTAAGGGTAAGTTAGAAACAGTGCATTGCAACTCTGAAACCGCATTTTGTCATTTAGTAGAATATTCTTCCTCAAGAGAGAGAACTTAATGCAAGCGAGCACGAAGGAACTTAATGGAGTCGCAAGTCTTGCTAACCGAACAGACAGCAGACGTCTTACTTACGACTGGTAAGTTGCTTCATCGTGCGAGAAAAAAGGCGCAAACGTGAATTCCGTATTGCTTGCGCCGGCTCTATTCTCCGGAGATTACTCCAACACTTTGTTGAAAATTTGTGTATGGGACAACCGTTTGTTAATGTCGACAAATAAAATACTCTTAGCGTTTGCAGTAAAAGACGGTTTAGACTAAAGTAGAGTATTCCCCAAGGGGTTCAGTTATGAAGTTGCTAAACTCAGTATTGTTTTTCAGACGTGGTTCAATACCGAATTCTACGTAGTTGTCTGGCCGTGTTTATGAACATGGAGTTGATTTTCAATCTTGCGGTTCTAATCCAGTCACAGTAACCTTTGGCCTGTGAGTTTGAGTTGTAGGTACGTAATGAAAAGTCCCATTGTTGTGTCCTGTTATTTTATTTATTGAGAGTTTAATTAAAGACTAAATAGCGACGAATGATGATTGTGAATAATGAATTGTAAAGTATTCATCAACGTGGTCGTTACCTAGTTTAAGGCAATATCCTGGCATGCACCTCGAGGGACCGAGGAAGCCGACAAGGAACTTTGAGGATAGCCGGTCTCCGGGCTGAGATTTGAGCCCGGGACCTCTAGAATACGAAATAGGGATACTCATCACTCGGCCACGACGTTCGGTAAAATTGTGTATCACCCAAAAATATTATTTTCCTGATCATATGAAAGGGGTGAGATTGGCAGGAATTGGGTTGATGAGTTTATGAGAATTCCAGACGAAATTTGTCACACATTCCTAAGAGAAGAGGCCACTTGGAGACCTAATCGTATGTGGGCATAATATTAAAATGAGCCTTGAAATAGTATGTAGACTGTATTAAGTTCGCTCAGGATTTGATCCAGCATTGGGTCGTCGTGAACACGGCAATGAAACTTGAATCACATGAGGCCTGGGAATTAATGCGCAGAAATAAATTTCCTTCCATTTCTCTTTCTTGGTTTAGAAAAGTCTGTCGGAGTTGAAACAAGTGGTGTAATACCGTCAATAGATGACGGTGGAGACCCGTTATGTAACTTGGAAATGCATGCATTACGTGATTCATAAATGTGTTAGCGACCATAAAAACTCATTAAAAGTTATATGAGTTTCAAAAGTATATTTTCCACGAACAATACAGGTACTATTTGCTTATATTTTACTGTGCTCTTCGATACGTGCCTCTTATTTCGATTTGGTGAATGGTTAAGAAGACCAATTAAAATATTTCCTTATTTTATAAGGCATTTACAATTCTTATTCTGGAAATTTAAGCCATACAATTACAGCGGGACCGATTGTAACCTATGTTTAAAGCTTCAGATCATATGTAAGACTTGAGGTTCTCACAGCGGTGAGTATGAAGATTTCCGTCTTCTGGGTTGTTGCGCTGTGTAGTCTGGTTGATGTGATCATACATAACCTATGTGTTAGCGTTGGCACTTAAAACTCGGATTACCCGATGTAATCTGTGTTCTGCAGATCATGCCACTGACTGACGCATATAGGTAAAGCTGAAGTCCCAACCCAACTCCGATGTCCCACCGGACGCACTTCCCAAGCCTGCCCCCTCTCCCTCTCTCACACCCACGCGCTCCTATTGGTCCACTCCAACGCCTGCCCCCATTGGCTCAGGGCAGTCTACTCCATTCACATTCCGGCACCTATAAACCTAGCCCCACATACCCTATTGGCATATTCATCGCCCTGATGATGGAGGCAGTATGACCTCTGAAACGTTGGTTAATATCGACCAGACTACACAGCGCAACAACCCAGAAGACAGGAATCTTCATACTCACTGCTGTGAAAACCTCAAATCTTACATACTTAGAAGTTATTGTTTGTTGTAAGGTACCAATGAATCAAGAAAAGAGAAAGTTCAGAGGAGTAAATTTATTTGATTAATTGTTTATGTTTGCACTAATCTTCTAACAGAAAGCGGTCTGGAAGTGATGAAGGCGAGAAAGAATTGATAAACATTAGCAGTGATGATGACATGTCCAAGAATGAATATGGTGATTCATCTGTACAAAAATCACAGAATGGCGCTGTAACCGCTGATAAGGCAAATATTCCAGGTCTAGTCCCTCCCAAAGTAAGTTGTAATGTTACATATGTAAATATGAAATAATCATTGTAATGACGGTGGAAAGAGAAGAATTTAAATCTGCATGACTCATCAGATTTTCATTTGCATTGAATATTTAAATGTTGATCTTGGTGTCTGATCAATTAGTGCATGTGCATTCTTCTACTGCTCAGATAATTTGGATCATACTCATGTTATAGATGTTTGCTTATATTTTCTTTCTGTTATCCCGTGTAGGCAGAAGATAGTCTAATTATTTCTGCTGTTGCTTAAGGAGCTGTAGGCAAAACTTGAAGCATTAAAGTAATAAATGCATGGAATTGTCTGGTGCACTTTAAGTATTCTTTGCACAAAAGCCATGCTATTAATGCATTATGAAGAGAAATGCATCCTTACATTTCTTCTGAGGAACTGACAGATTTTATTTAAATTTCTTACTGAGGTCTGTGCAGGAAGTTCTCATGTGAATTTAATTTGTTCATATGATCTCAGTTCACATGAAGCTCTACTAAAGTCATTATCGAAGTCTCATATGGTTGCCTCAAACTAGGTGGAATTGAGTAATTAGCTCCACACTCCGGAAGTCTTAGTTTTAATTGGATAAATCCAGTGGCTGGATGGATCCCAGAGCAAATCTGGACGTGGTGACGAAAGCAAAGAAATCCCCTGCCGGGAACCGAAACTCTGTCGTCTGACCCGATTCCCGTTTGCTGACTGCGTTTTGCGGTGCATTGAGTTGTGCAAATGTAAGGGAGGAAATGGCGAAAGGTACGGGCTGTAGGGAATAATTTGTTCCAGTACATGTATAGGGATGGATTTCCCATCATATTTGGGTAGAACCGGGACAGGGGAGAACGAGCTATTCCCGGGCTGTGGTCAGATCGGCAGTAGCTCGGTTTGTCGGGTCGGTCTCCCCACTTTTTGTTTTATCTGAAGACGAAGGGAAGACCCGTCCTTCCGAACGTAGGTTTTAAGATTTTAAAGCCAGGCGATGGATGTAGCCCGAATGAAAAGAGTAATAATATAGCATCGTCGCCAAAGACATTCAGAGAAGGCGGGCGGATCAAGTAGTCTACCTCATGTCTCGGCTCTAATTAATAGATTGACTTCACTGTGTCATTTAACTTCTTCCTGAGAAAGCATGTTGCAACGTAAATAATGATATAATTAAGTTATTTTCTTGTGTTGT
The DNA here is from genome assembly GCF_000696155.1 of Zootermopsis nevadensis. The sequence continues at coordinate 1,265,843 of NW_019059608.1, forward strand.
GGATATACTTGATGGAATAACAGTGATCTAATGACCGGTTTCATTAGATTTCCTAACGCTCCTTGTCATCTTATTCTAGTAATTGATTGTACGTATCCTCTGTAAGTTGTGAAACTTTGTGTATGAGTTACAGACACTCATTTACATTTTGTGGACTAAAGCCGAGCCCAAAACGTAATTAACGAACTTAAAGCTACGGTTACATTGCTTTATATGTACTCTATGGTATTTTAGTGGGACGATGATGTGTTCTACACAGGCGTTATCGTTCAAGCACATTAGAATAAAAATAAAATCCTGTTATAGAATAGCTCTGCTTCAGTAATTTATATTATTTGCCGTAAGAAAGATGCGCTTCTAGAACTGAACTCTGTAGTGCATGAGGAATGGCAATAACGTTGCGAACTTCTTTTAAGCTTTTCTGGTCGCCTAACGTTACAAGGAATGTGCAGATATATCTTATTTTTCGTTTGTTTAAATGTGTTAACAAGAATTTGCTTTGAACATCAGCGGTGTTGATAAACGTAAGTTACATTTCAAATCGGATGTGTGCAAGTCAGAAGATGGCCTGCTTCTGGGATGTCGCCACGTGTAATCTGGTAGAAATTAATCGACATTTCAGAGGTGATTACTGCTTCCGTCATCAGGGCGATGAGTAATTATATTTTTATTTATATTTTGTAGCGTAGCCAGAAAGGCGCGTTTTATGTGAATGTCACTCGTATATGTAAGCCCCCATGGAAGCGTAGCTCCGCTACTGTCTTGTCGAAGGAACCGAAAAGTCAAGTCGAAGCATCTTTATGAATGAATAATGTTTATTTTTACTGTCTAACATCAATGTACGATTCTGTTGAAAGATTTACAAAGAGAACGTCCACTATTCTACGTGCGAAGCTCGTCTACGTGCATAGATAGCATTTAAAAATTCATTTCCTATTTCCCAAAAACACGGTATCTCCGCAGCATATATCATTCTGGTAATTAGGCCTGTGTTAAAAAGTAGTGGGTTTTTTTATGAGAATGAAATGAAACTCATAAATACGCAAACTCCATGGAACTAAGTACTCCGTGTGCTGGTAGTTTGCTGAGCTTTCTTTTACAGAGTTCGAAGTTTCACTAACTAACTAGATGGCTTACCGAACCCGAAGGTTCATCACCGAATTAACCAAAGCCCTCCACCGGACCCTGTCCTTGGTCAACAAAACCCAGTCTCCTTCAACTCCTATCTCCCATAGATCCCGCCTGGCATTCGCCTCCCATCTACGTCTAGGTCTCCCCAGTGGTCTCACACCTCTTGTCCCATCCATGCGCGCTACATGCCCCGCCCATCTCATTCTTCTCGACTTAATCACCCTGACAATATTGGGGGAGGTGTATAAATTTTTAAGTTCGTCATTATGCTGTTTTCCCTATGCCCCATCCTCTTCTCTCCTAGGCCCAAATATCCTCATCAACACCCTAATCTCAAACACCTGCAATCTGTGTTCCTCTCTCAGAGTGAGAGACCATGTTTCATACCCATACAAAACAAGAGGCAAATTTATTGTTTTGTATACTTTAATTTTCAGGTTCTTAGAAATCAGAAGGAAAGACAAAATATTTTGAACTGAGAAGTAGCAGGCCTTTCCGGAATTTAGCTTCTGTGATTCTGTTTCAAATATTCTTCTCAGCTCCCCATCAATCTGATGTTTTCCTTTTGGGTGAATGACTAAGTTTTGCAAAAACTTTAGCAACAGCAAATGTAACGTTTCTTTTTTTAACTGTGGGAATTGACACGATTATGAACTGGTTGGCAACAGGCATTCTCCGCTTTTGATCTTCACTTAAATTCTTAATTTGGATTTGAAGCTGTCGTTTCGAAATTCACCAAATCACGAGGGATTTAGCTGTTTGCTGTATGTTTTTAATATTGGTACTGATATTGGAATTATTTGCCGTTACTACGTCGCAGGAAATTATCATTAGTGACTGACATCTTCAAATGGACGACTTTTTCGACAGTCCTTTTAGCAGTAATATGAAACCTGCTTATTTTGTGCTGCGGAAACAAATTTTATCTCGTAGGATTTGAGGTTCTCACGACTGTGGATACGAAGATAGCGGTCTTCTGTGTTGTAGCACCGTGTAGTCTGGTAGTTTACCGATGATTTAGGGGTCCTTGCTGCCACCATCGTCAGGGCGATGAGTAAGCATCTCGCGTGGAATCGATTTGAGATCAGTGTTTTCAGTACAGTACAGTGCTGTGTGTAGCCTGTATCTTCCCTGCGCAGTGATTGTCGGTCCGTAAGTTCTCTTTGTAGTTAGTCATTGTGGAAATGTCACCTCGGACAGAATAATTAATCTTACGTCCAATGACGTCGTTTCTTATTTCCTCTCAGTTTTTGTTCCTCCCGTTTTACATTTATTATCCTCCATTGCTTTATTCCACGCAGTCGGGCAATTACACGTTTTCATCTCGACGATGTCGTATTCTTTAACTTTATTTTCGCTCTTCCTTACATCTAATTACTTTCCCTCCACTTAGCTTGAAGGCTGCTTAAGTCCTCACACCGCCCAGAATTCTCAATTTGCCTTTACCTCTTTCTTATCTCAACGGTAATGGCGTTGATAAAGCTGTTTAATCTCCAATAAAACGTTTCCACATCTCGGAGTTCTTTGGATTCTAATTTTATGATTTTCATTCTGGCGTGTAATGAATAAGATTGTCCACACAAACATTTATAGTGGCATACTATACTACATGTTTCGGCCTTGTTCGATCATCATCTGGTGCATATATCAAATAGGAAATCACGTTTTGCTGTGCATGATGTACATGTTGTGTGTGCGTGTGTCAAATCGGAGTTTCTTTGAGGTTGTGGCTTATTAATTGCCTGATATACTGAATTACATTTTTAAACATCAGTTATGGTTAAAATTAAACAATGTTAAAACGTTAAAATTAGGTTAGAAGTTGTACTACGTTGAATAACTGGTCTGTATTTTGAAGTGTGACCAGATTCTTTGTAATAGGTAAATATGTATGAAGCAGGCTGGAGGCTGCGATGATACTTGTTGCAGTTTCGTTTTGTTCTGGTGTTGAGAATGAGTTGGGTGCATCCTGATAATGTGTGTGGCAAGTCTTGTATTTCATAAGAGATTTCGGAGTTACTCAAGACTGGTGATGTAAGGTTTGTTTGTACGTGGATGGCGGATCTCATTTCTGTACCGTGATGTAATGTTTCCGTATTGCATTTCACCTGCGTATGTATCCAAAGAAATTATTCAGATACTTTCTTTTTTTTGTCAAGTTGGCTCGAGTTCGTTAGCAGAGCTTCACAGATTTCTATCCACAGTTTCTCTTTAGTTTTGTCACTGTACTCCGATATGGCCGAACTGCATCTTCTCCTATTCCGTTACACCAAGGTCAGGCAAAGAATGGTCACCGTGCGGCTGCTTCACTGCTCGTGCGCGCACACAGGTAGGAGTCTTCGTGTTCTATTGCCACTGCCAGCCGCTGTGCGGCCACCACACCGCATCGACAATGGTGAAAAACCGCAGCGGTAAACCTACCGCCCGTGCGGTCGTTTCCTACTGAAACAGTGCGTTCCATCAATGCAGCAGAAAAACCGCTGCGACCCAAACCGCTCGTGCGCTCAGGGTCCAACGCTGCACTCAAAAGGTAAATGTGATGAACACCCCACCCCAAGCATTACGGCTGGGCGGAATGTTGGCATATGAGATTGAATGTCGAATTGTGGGAATCTCCTGAAGGCAAATGAGTCCCTTCGAGTTACTTGGCCTGTTCTTAACCACTCCGATAGGAAATTGAATGTCGAATTTTGGGAATCTCCTGAAGGCAAATGAGTCCCTTCGAGTTACTTGGCCTGTTCTTAACCACTGCTATTAAGTCACAGCGACTCAACTTCATCCAAACTTTAACGTCATAACGTTTTAAGTGCTCGCTGTTAGGACACAGCCTTCCCCCTACCAACGCACATTGGCGTCGCGTCGTAACGGCAGAATGTGTGGATTCAGTCATGTCACCGGCGTGGCGTGTGTACTCAAGGGCATATAATTTGACGGAGGCATGTCTCCCATTTCTGCTGTTTTGAACATACGTCTTTGCTTACTAGCCATCGAGTAGGGAAGATAAGAATTTCAGAAACTTGTATGTTATATATTTTATAAATTACATTTACAGAGACATATTTTGAGGCTTGATTTTTATGATAGTTGGTGTTTGGTAATAACTTTTTTGTTTCACGTAATTTCAAAAATATAACGAAGTCTGCCTTTCGTTATCTTGTTTATAACCTGTATACAAAGTTAATTTGGCCTGTTACGTAATATGTGGGTATGTAAACTTAGTTTCTTAGCCCAAGGGAGACATGTAAGTAAAGTATCATATCTGGCGGTTCTATGAAAGGCGGGCAATTTCTTGAGCACCTGAACAACCACCTGCTTTTCAAGGAATTTGGCTCATGGAGTTTAGTTGCCGTGAACGACAAGGAATCGCGGTATGAGTGTGTCATGGCCATAACAAACGGCACACAAAAAACAAAGTGGCTGTATTGTTACTCAGTTTCGTTTATTACAGTACAGGACCGAGTTTAAGATTTAATTTCATTTTTGAAGATGATAATCTTCTGGTCACTTGGTCTGTGAAGTCTGGTATAAGACTACTGACGTTCCGGAGGTGCTTGCAGCCTCTGTCTTGTCTCATTTGCTGATGAAGGAGGCAGCAAGAACCTCTGAAACGTCAGTGTAGTTTTACCAGACTACACGGAATATTCCATTAAGCCACTCATCTTCATTCTCGCTACCGTGAGAACCTGACATCTCACTTAATATCGTGTTTCTTTTACTATATTATCGCACGTTCTGTGCCATATTTGCGACTTTGGGTTTTCCCCCCGTCGCTTTCAGTTTATGCGTTCTGTGCGGTCTGCATCCCATGCTGTGGGTTTGTTAGTGTTTTTATAGCTGCCTCGACTTCCCGCCCCATCGTCGGATCCGCCGCAGTTTGAGTGTTGTGGACCCAGAAAAGAGCACTTCAGTAGGACACATAAAAGGAGAAATGTAAGTGGAACTGTAGTTGCGCACCTGGTGTTATTGTCGGGAATGTTTCTGCAAATCCTCTGAATGTTGCAAGCGATGCCATAGCGGATCTTCGTGGAACGCCAGTATTCCGATACCTTTAGTTATTTCCTCTCCGTCATGTTGCCTCTCATGTGTATGTTTCTTTCTTCTGCAGTTTCCTTCCAATTCTACCATTCTTTCTTTTATCTTATTTAATTCGCTGTTTTCCTTTCGTGTTTCAACATTTACTTCATTTTTTACCCTTCTCCCTGTATTCCTTTCTTTTGCCCTTTTTCGTTTCAGCGCCTTTCTTCTATTGTCTTCCCTTCTTTCAGTGCCCCATTTTCTTCACGTTTGCCTGTCTCCCTCCTTGTTAGTGAAGGTAAGGATTAGTCGTACGTAAAAGATTTTTTTTCAATGGCTTGTCGATGTATTTGCTTAAAACTTCAGTAGGTTTTAAAAAGAATACTGCATTTCGGAAGCTGGATGTGCTTCGGTCCACAGGTTACAAAGGAGGAAGAGGAATACCTACTCATTTTGGTCCAATAGAAAGAGCTAACCTCAATCCCGACTGAAACACACCTTCGTCAGTACCCTTTAAAACTGACTTATAACTTCAGTGTTTGAAGTATACTGTCATTTAAAGTAAACAACGATAATACGAAGGAATGAGTGACACTTAATTTTTCGTTAGAGCACTTGTAAAGATTTCCTTGCTCTTACGCAGTTGCAGTATTCTCTTGTGTTACAGGATTATCGTACAAAATTTGGTTAAATCCTGTTACGCTGTTATTGGCCCTATTGAGGTAGATGCTTTCATAAATTCCGCGTGTCTTATAAGGGATGTGGAGTGAATATATGAGTATATTAATATAAAAATATAAAATTTGCTGCTTTGAGATACATTTTAAATAAGTATTACAAAATTTTCCGGTATTCTGGCGAGACGTTTTTCAGTATGATTTCCGTGATGGGATTTTAGAAGGTCCCAAGCTCCGAGCTCCAAGAAACAAATGATAGCCAAAGTAGGAAGGAAGTTTCTATTAATTAATTTACTGATGGCTTGTTACTGTTACTAAGATATTTGCGGTATTGGCACTTATACTAGAAACTTGCTTTCTTCTCATCGTAAATATTAAATGTGCGTATGTTGTCAGATTCACGAACTCTTGTTTGCATTGTCTTCACTTGTCCATCTGTGCCGATACGAATATTTTTGATGGTGCGGGGGGGGGGGGGGGGTGGGGGGGGGGGGCTGTATTCGGTGTCATTACACGCTTTAGAGCTTTTCCATGGAGTGTAACTTCGAAATCGTAAAATTCTCTCTCTGTGACAAAACAGATGGCCTTTCTTTATTGCTGTTCTGATTGCAATATTAATATGGCATAGCGTCTGTGAAAATGATTGATAAGGTGCATGGGCCATGTAAAGAGGAGACGCGAATCTTACGACTTTTTACTCTCCTGGGAACTGGTTAATTTGTTGAACGAAACTGTATAGAAGCATTAGAAGGGAATATGAATATGACGTGCGTGAATGTGTAGTATAAACAGGGGTGGGTTGTTTGATTGTTTCCGACGAAGAGAAATTGCTTCACTCGCTGGGAGGAAGGTCTCCGGCCAATTCAGTTTGAATTGGTTATCGGTTTTTGTGGCTAGGTATTGGATTTTGGTGTGCTATTACTGCTACTATGGTTGGCGAAAAATGTTTTATGGTGCTCTTCGATCGATCCATGAAAATGCAATAATTGTCTCTTGAAGCTAACGGCCACACAAACTCATAAGAACCTACTTACGGTCTCCATGTTAGTGTTATTTGTATCAAGGAGTTAAGAAGTACGAAGGTCGACTGAAATGGTTACATGACATTTATACTAATTTTCCTGAAAATCGACCTGGTTGTTCAAACTTTGTTAACGGTGAACAGACTGGAAACACACAGACCAACGTAGTGTGATAATAAAATCCCCCTGGATTTCATAGTTTTTGTGAATCCATGTAGAAGAACTTCGATATCCATCCTATCCTAACGCTAGTTCCCCAGTGGGCTCTGTGCGAAATGTAGCAGCCTTTCTAACGCAGGTTTTGAGACTTTTACGATTATGTGAGCCAAGATTGTGTGGTCTTTTGGGTCGCTGCGCTGTGTCGTGTTGTTATTGTATACCAGTGTTTCGGAGGAGCGTGCTGTCTTCATCTTTAGGCTTGGTGTGAGAATGTTAATTGGTTACCTAAACCCTTTTAGTTGGAGGACGCGTATTCCTCCGAAACGTCAGTGTGCGTTCAGAAGACGATATGGCGCAACAACCCAGAATGCCAAAATCTAAAGTACAGGATGATCCAAAAGTCGCGCAGAAGAGCATGGAAAAGTAAGTATTGGCAACACTGTACTGTTGGCCGGGTGTTGTGCAGGCAGTATGACCTTGAGACATCTGCTAGGTCTCACCAGTTGAGTAAAGGCATTCGAAAGTGTAAGATGAGTTTTTCACAAGCGGGGCGAGTATTTATTGTGGAACATTATTTTACGACGAATTCGTACACGGAATGCCAACAGTCGCTTGTGCGTAGTTTTTTAGAATCGCGCGTGCCGAATAAATCAGTAATATGCCGAATTGTTGACCGTTTTCGTGAAACAGGCAGCGTAAGTGACAACAAGCGATCTGGACGGCCATCAAGTCTGAGTGATGAAAATTTGAATGAAACCAAGCCTCATCTGTGAAGAAAACGTTGTCCAAGATGCCGACACCATCCCTTACAAGTTCTTGGAACCATTTACATTATCGTAATCTTTTCCCTTTGTCCGGTTCCTTGAGTTCATGCATTGTGTGAATTCTGTAAGGCACAAGTTTCAGCCGCCTCGTACACCTCTGCGATGTTCCATAACTCAATCCAATCTGCTGTGCTAATCTTCTTAAGGACTTCCTTGGTGACCGTTCTAAGCACTGCCTAACTTCATTCAAATTTTCATCACTCAGACTTGATGGCCGTCCAGATCGCTTCTTGTCACTTACGCTGCCTGTTTCACGAAAACGGTGAACAATTCGGCATATTGCTGATTTATTCGGCACGCGCGATTCTGGAAAACTACGCACAAACGATTGTTGGCATTCCGTGTACGAATTCGTCGTAAAATAATGTTCCACAATAAATACTCGCCCCGCTTGTGAAAAACTCATCTTACACTTTCGAATGCCTTTACTCAACTGGTGAGACCTAGCAGATGTCTCAAGGTCATACTGCCTGCACAACACCCGGCCAACAGTACAGTGTTGCCAATACTTACTTTTCCATGCTCTTCTTCGCGACTTTTGGTTCGGGTTCCGCGACTTTTGGATCACCCTCTACTATACATAGTATCTTTACAGTATTTATAATTCGAGGCTGAGGGAATATGTCGTCTATGCAGTACGGCAGCCTGTTTTTTTTAAGCTTTTGCCCCGGTGATGTATGCAGTGTATCTGAATGATTTATGGAAACGAATAGACCCTACGTGGTGAATTACTGCCCAGAGGCGCTGCGACTTCATGTGTCATAAACCAGGGATGAAATGGCGGTTCTCCCTCCATTACTTGAGTCTTGTGCTTGTAACCGAGCTAGATTTAACTTACGTATACGCTGTGAAAGTTAAGAATAGATGCATTAATCAAGCTGCCATGTTTAGCTTTTACCAGTAGGCCAGTACCATTGTACTTGTCGATACGAACCTCAGGACAACGAAGACAGTTTTCCCCATTTGTTTTAAACTGTCCCCTTTGCTCTCTCGTCCTTTGGCAAGAACATTGAGGGCTAAGCACCCAGTCCATATTTGGCCCAAGAAATGGGAAGATAGAGGAAATAGGTACATAATGATGATTTTCATAATTTGTACTGTTCACCATTTAGGTGTGTTATTAGACCGAAAAAATGAAGGAAGATTCAGTGCGTGGACACTATCACGAATGTAGGTGACAAGAAATGCATGTAAATTTTAGTAGGGAACATGTAGGGAAGAGACTACTTGTGTCGCGTTGATATATATACGGGTAATATTAAAATGGTGGGGTAACTGTAGATAGTTATCCCTGGTGCTTAATTAAGTAATACGCCATGAGCAAAGGTATTAAACATTCTATTTACTCTTAATCACGAGATTAGGTGGAGGCGACTAATTAGCTTGACGCCTCTTCCAGTTTTCCCATGCTTACTTACCCCAAATTACATGGAATAGCCCACGACTTACCCCATGCAACCCGTAGTTACCCCGAGTTACGTGACCCACCGAACCTAGTCTGATCCCAGTTCTTGTGGGACTCACTGTCCCCGTGATAAACTTCACTGCTAGCTTGAACCCTTGCCTGGGTGCTCGTTTGCACCCAGATATGCCGTGTCTAAGAGATCGAATCTGCGGGAGACTGGAGTTGACACCAAGTGACTGTTGTCAAAACATAGCGCTTATATTAATTAATTAGTTTTGAAGTTATTTCTGAGAGACGCTTATTATTCATCCTCTCAAAAACATAAATTATACACCACGAACAGGCATACAGGTTTGTAAATCGTGTGCCACGGATGATTCATCCGCTCGAAGTCGCCGGTTCTAAACACTGAGATTGGAAGTAGAGACAGCAAGAAGGAATTAATCAACTATTTAGACGTAGAGATCGGCCCAGTAAACGAAGATCTCGCGCTGTGTCGCCATTTATACATCCATTCCTGTGTTCTGATTCTAAATTTTCGAACAGATATAAGTTTCGATATTACGAATACGGCTGCCTTATGGAAACTGAACATTATGTTGACTACACGTGCATATCGTAGACCGTAATAAGGACCGCAGAAGTCTGATTCTTCATTGTAACTTCAACAGAAATATATTCAGTCTATGAAAATACCCCTCTCGGTTAACCGTGAAAAGTTACCCATATTAAGCGTTTTCCAGCAGACTTAGTTGTCGTCCCGCGTTCCAGTTATGCAAATTCGGTGGTTCCAATTGGTTGGCTTCTCAACAGTCTGTTCAATGGCAAGTGGGCGTTCTTGTAATCAAAGCCTCAGGCCTGCGTTTTACGATGGTCTTCGGCAAATGTTTTGTAGGCGCATTTTTTGGAATAACTGCGCTATATGCGGAAGAAATAACATTTCACGAAAACAGTGTAACATATTAGAAGGCTGATATTTTTTTGTAATATGTCTAATTCTTAAGCTTATAAATTCTAATGTTTACCAAAATGTCGGATCTTTTAGAACACAAAACTCATAACATAGAAGCCATTAATTAACAATTTGGGAAATCTGATGTTTAACAGTGTATCTGGGAATAGTATAGATGACTATCGTAAAAAGCGCTTTAGCTATCCGCTGTTTTGTTTCGGCATAACGAGAATCGATATCGTATCCGCGGCCACTGTAGAAGTTTCCGCACCGGCCCATGGAGTTGCGCCCGCAGTTTTACTGACTCACCCACCATTTTGACTCTGGGCACTACAAATTAAAGCCTCTCATGGCGTACCATCCAGAAAATACACTAGCGTTAGATGTTTCCCGGTTTTCGCATTAGGCCCAGTCAAATGAATTTACATCAGTTAATACGTCACGAACACTTGCATAAACAGGGGATAGTAAAAATCGTGTAAAGTGTAAGCAGATTTAGTATTACTTCGTGGCACCCCTGTGTTTAATGTTTGATATTTTATCGTTAGAAGATTATGTATAGGTCTATACCCGACACACCTTTGTGCTTTAGCCAGGAGGTTATTTAGTTTTATCACTGGCACGAGTGATCCAATTGAACTGTGTTCTCAGGCAGCAAGAAAGTTACGTAAGGTCAGTTGAAATTAGGCTTCACCTCATTGTATTCCTGTCTGTTTATTGTGGTTGTTAGTACGTAGCTGTTTCGGTCGTGAATAGCAGAGGAGTGAAGCAATCGATCGTCTGCTGTAGGGGACACTAAAGTGATTTAACGAAGTTGAGGATCTGGCGTTTGCATGAAACGTGTCCCTTGCTCTTATGGCCGATTCCACCCAACTTCAGAGGCGATGTCTTCTTTTTACGTCACATTTCTTGTCTTTTTAAACTTCTGTTTGAACACTTTTTCCTTCCTCTTCTCTGACTGTTCGTTCTTTTTCATCCCGTCGGACAAAATTTCTTTTAGAGTTTATTGCTTTGTTCCATCGAAGGTGGAATTCTGCAGATAGTTTTATAGATTTCTCCGCTTATATCTGTCGCCTATTCAACCTAACCTCTTGCGATGGAAGAGTGTGTTTGTTGAAAATAAAAAGAGGTGAAACCTTTTAAACTTATTTTATTATTTACGAACCCAGTACAAATTTCTTCGACAATCTCACCGATCTTTGAATTTCAGATTGAATAATATTTGTTTAACGTAACTGGAGTAGAGATTAGACAAATGTGTGAAAATGTTAAGGCATTTTTAGAGGCGAAATCTACATTGTAGGAGTAGGATGTTATATTTCGAAAGAGAAGTTCTCATTCATTAGTTCCAGTGTAAACCTTGTTCTAGTTCCATACTGTGTAATTTATGCTACTTTACCCCCCCCCCCCCCCCC
>NW_019059608.1:1277470-1305873 GCF_000696155.1 Zootermopsis nevadensis
CTGCCCTCCCCTCCTCCCGAAATCAACATCTCAAACCCGATTCGCCTGCCCTTACAGCAGAGAGTTCTCGGTTTGGTTCAGGTCAAAAGGGACTTCTCTTCTAAGTTGGGTAGTCCCACCTCTCCTTAAAGCTTACTTTGCTCACAAAACGCAGGCTAGTAACAAAGGCTAGAGCAAATCCCAATTTAATTGTTAGCATTCACAGAACGTTAGGATACCAGAGACGCTCAGAATCTGCAGTAATAAGTATCAGTTACAGGATGTTTTGTACAGGAGTTATCCAAATTTAATAGTTTAGTGTGTGGCTGCTTCGCACTTTAAGAGCAAAGCTATCTGTGTTCGTAATTAAACGTCACGTCGTAAAGACTTAAGGAGGAATGCAGGTAAACATTTAAGGGCCGTTTCACACTGTCGACCGGTCGCCGGCGACCCAGTCGCTGAACGACCAATACCATCAGCGACCAAACGAGGAGACCAGCAGGGCAACCCGCGCAGACAGAGGCCTCAGCCTCAGTAAAAAAAGAAACTTTGGAAGCAGTCTAGCAGTATGGACGTCGAGGAGATCACTATAATGATAAAAATTCGTCAAACAATTCCACAATCTCTTCCCACTGACTTTCTTCAACGCCCTGTTTGTATAATCGGGACTTGCAAGGTCCAAAATGGCTCTTCGTGACACAACGGCCGAAATAAATCTTTCAGTATCAAAACGCATGATATACTGATCACTTGAGTGACATGAACAAGACGGGAGAAAACAAGAAGCAATGGATAAGTCACCCCTCTGAGCTCTGGTCGCTGACTGAGTCGCCCGCAATGTGGACACGTGATTGCCACCTATGTGAAAAACATAAGAGGTCAACTTGAGAGACATAGATGTAGGATGGAGGATAATATTTAAATCGATCTTGACTCTTTAAAGTCGAGTGGTAACTGTGTACCATTGGCTTTAACAGTTAATAATTCTGCGTTTTACACACAAAGTATTTATCGGTTTCGAATGATATCAGAGTAACCAGTGTTTAATTTCTTAAACTTCGTTAATCTCTTCATCTTTGTAATGATCGTGGGTTGTTTTCTTTGCGGTACGGATTGAAAGCTTAAATATTATTCAGCCGAGCTTCGGCTTCAAAGGGTTAGAGAATAAGATGTGAGGATGTGGACTGGATTCATCTTGTTCAAGATAGGTTCTTGTGAACCCGGTAATGAGCCTTGAGTTTTAAAAAGAGATGGGTAGTTTTTCGGCCAGTGAGTGATTACCAGCTTCTGAAGCAGGGCAAAGATCCAAGGAGTTGTGTTTTAACTGCGTTTTACTTTTATACGTTTTGTGGAATACATCAGCACAAGAATTATTCAAGCGGCCGCGATTTAGTCAGTGAGAAAAGTTGCACTGCTTGAAGTGTAATGCAATTTTAAGGTCACGGCTACAGAATTTTTAGCTGTCTGCTGACTCGACGACGATGGCATTAAGTCAGTTTTCGAAGCATTTGTGTTTACTTTCCAAATCATCTTCGTTCAGCACACTGCCTTCGAACTACATTTGAGCTGTCTGCACGTCGTTTAACCTTAAACTACGTGTTGAAAGTAGCCTCCATTTATTTCATTTGTTCTTGTTTTTCATTTCCATCGAAGACATTCTGAACGTTAAATTCTTTAACGCTGTATATCCTAAACTCTGAACTCAGTTGGCCTATATATGTAACACAAAACAGGGTCTGTATTTTATCTTGTTAGTTAAACAAGACTGGATATGGTACAGAGTTGTCTTTTAAAAACTTTATTCCGGGAGGAGAGTGAGTCGCCAGAGTCATCTAGATCGATCTACTACTATCGAACCGTGGAACTTTACTGCTACTTCCAAAAGGGACCTCGTTCTTTGGCTGTCTAGATCGACCGTAACGAGAGTGGATGACTGTATCGAATTTTGTCACTGCCGTGGTTTATGACCTCTTGGACACTGTGTCACGTATCACAGCTGACCTAAAACGTCTGATTGGTCTTCATTTTCATGTTATGTAAAAAAATGCGTACAAACAAAACTGTGTACATTATGAAGGACACTAATACAAAACGCGTTTCGGACTCTTATTTATATTCCAATACACTACACGGTATGCAAGGTTTTAATGTTTGATGTTAATTTGTTAGTTACACTAATAAACAAGGCTGGATTTGATATCGTGTCACCCTATAATTCGAGTCAAATTTTCATTCACATTTTCCGAAAGCGCGTGGCGGTATTAATTTTTAATTTTTACGTAGTGTTCGAGATTCCTTAATTGAAACACGACTTTCATGTTTGTGAATTGGGCACAATGCCAAGTCTGTAAGTCTATTTAATACCCATTGCGGTCATCGTTTATTCATTAGGATGTGGTTAAAATAGGCTTGAGGTACAATCTGGCGATTTCTAGGTATTGCATTGCGTTGCAGCTTGCTGTGTTTTTCGTTATTTATTTAATAACGCCGCTCTTTGTACGCAAAACATGGCTCGTTTTCGGAACAACTCATTGTTGGTTTCGTAGATTTATACCATGTTGCGGAATGTTGGAATGTGAAGTAGGCTATAAGGGTTACAGAGACAGACAAAAAAATGTAGCTTAAGAACTTTTTTTATTATTATTAGTGTTCTGTCTGACGACAGGTCCGTTTACTCGGCAGATGATTCAGAAGTGGTTTGCCATTGCCTTCTTCTGTATGTAAATGATGATGAATGTGAAGTAATTGTTGGGATGCCACGGAGAAACCGGGGAATCCCCGGAGGAAAACTCCGTGATACCTGGACCACGGCCTTGCCCAACACAAGTTATAAATTTGGGCACCACCGGGAATCGAACCCGGGACCCCAGGATTACAGTGCTAGCGTTCTAACCGCTAGACCACCGTGGCGGTAGCTTAAGAATTACTAATTTAAAAATTACATAATTCTGAAGCAAGCCGTGATTCTGTTGTCAAATTATTAAGAATGTAAGAAATTTCAATCGAAAACGTACAAGGAGGTATTTGCTTTAAGAAACATGGTGTTGGTGTTGACGATGTAGGGCCACGATTGTGGTAATCAGAAGCGCATGAACTTTCTGTCATGTCAAGAAACGCTGCTGGATAAAAAAGGGTATTTCAGACGAGCAAGCGAACACAAGGGAGAAAAGTTATTTGATTATAGATCGACATTTTTGCTAATTGTAGCCTATATTTTATCATAATATTATCGTTGGCACATTACGGGATTTAAACACGCGACTTCCCGAATGCGAAGCACGATTGTTAATCACGTAACTGCTTCATTCGGTCATTATATAGACGTTTTTGATTCTGATTCGACCTATACATTTTGTGGACTGCTGGCTGTTTGTGTGGGTAACTGCACATGTTCGATTTGAGTTTCATGTAATGTTGTCTCACAATCAGCCGTACTTCACCCAACAGACGGTCCAAACCAGTTTTAATGAAAATCCTTTTAGTATTTTTTGAGGTAAAATGTTTCGATAGACGAAAATGACTTCATCACTTCCTTCATTGTATGCAAAGAGCACTTGAACAACGAAAACCATATTCAGTTTTATTTTATGTATCAATTTTCGTCTGAACCTTTCTGTAGGAAACTGTCAATTGATTCACTGGACATAAAAACATTTTATATCTGATATTTGTAAATGGCCCGACACGTGATACGGAAATACAAAACTTTTTGTGGGCCCCTTGTTTCACATATAGAAGAGTACATTAATTCACCGCGTGCTGAGTTCATTTCTATTGATCCTTTTATTTCGCCAGTGGTTATTCTCTCGTCTGTATTGCTTTGTTGCTTTAGGGAGAACGCAATATAAAAACACTCAGAACAGCGATAAAATACCTCATCTTTCGAAAAACAGAACGTACTAGACACGAAGGTAGCAAAATGCGAACGAAGGTAAAGTAAGGAGCTAAAAGTCAGGTAATTTGGCACCAGGAAAGAAACAGATGTAGAGTAGAGAACATGAACAAGAAATTAAGAGCCATTGTTTTGGGGTTAGATTCATTTTGCGCAATTATCTTCCCTTTGGTATTTTCAACTAAAATTCTGTACACATTTATCACCTCACTATGCATTCTACATGACCCGTACGTCTGACCTTCTTTATTTGATAACCCTAATTGTATTTGGTAAATTATAAATAATGAAACTGCTCATTATATAATTTTGATAGCGTCCTATCATTTGTATTCTCCTGGTGTTAGTTTATGTCAGGCCTTTCATCTCAGTCACTCCCAATCTACGTTTTTCGTGTAAAATGAGAGACCATATTTCACACCTGTATAAAAGCGACTACAAATCCATTATGCTGTACTTTCAATATGCGTAAAATTAGCTCCGTTTCAAAATGCGGCAGGGCTTCCTTAGGTTATAGTCCTGAAATCGTGAGAGAATAATTATTAAATGATGCTGCACAACACTAGTTTCACATTACTTTTCGCAAGTATCTCAGACACATTATCCACGCAAAATATGACTACGTTCTATTATAAACAAGCTTCTAGTCAGTTCTGCGTCACAGCCTGCGTTTCATTTACATACGTTCCTTCTTTGCTTTTATATATGACACATGATAAAGCAAATTGCTTGTTTCATGTCATATGACAAAACAAACAAGCTGTAGCTGGTTAACGATGCATTTTATCTGTTGGTTTTTTCTGCATTCCAGTGTACGGAGCACCACAGAAACACGAAAGTAAAACAAAAAAAAATTATTTGTTGTTTTTCAAAGCCTTTGCCAGGCCAACACGGTTAACATTAACGATCCTTCCCTGGAGTAGGCTACTGTGACAGTTGTGAGCTTTACCCTGAATAGGGAGGCGGCACGTTCATCCGAAACGTTTGTAAACACCGGAAGAACATCTTCACCGCCGTGAGAACCTCCAATCTCAGAGTGTGCTGACTGGGAAGGCCCTTAAACCACTTTGGTAGGGCCTGTTAGCAGATGTGGTAGAACGCAGATTCCGTGTGTGGAATTGAGAATGATTCATCTTAGAGCGAAGAAAGTAGAAATGGGTGTAAAGCTGGCAAGCTGTAATAACACAGAATTTTAAGCGAACCTTTGCCCACTGCTTTTCTTTCTTTCGTCTCTGTAGCGTATTTCAGCTTGATTTACGTTCTGCTACAATAAACGTAGGTTATTATAAAGGCTTCTGAGGAAACTTTAACATTGGGCGGTGATCGTCTTTGATTATCGAACATTGTTCATACTCTGAATGTTTTTATAGTTTTGTTATCTTTTCCTGCCAGACAATTGGAGGCAGTTGTTGAGACAGAATGAAGGTGTTTCGTCTGTGTATTGACCAAAATTGCTGTTGGTATTTTAACTTCATATTAAGTGTGTGTGTTGGGCAAGGCCGTGGTCTAGGCAACACGGAGGTTTCCTCCTGGGGCTTCCCCGGTTTCTCCGTGGCATCCCAACAATTACTCCACGCACACACACACACACACAGAAGAAGGCAATGGCAAACCACTTCTGATCATCTGTCAAGAATGTATATATGTATGAGCAGGTCCCTGACAACCTGAAGAGGATGGAAGGATCCTGTTCATAATATACGGACCTGTCGTTAGACAGAACACTACAAATAAATAAAATTAAGTAATGGCGTGGAAAATGAAAATGTTCCGTGTTATAATTAGCGTTTCCTCTTTACATTCGCGCTTCTAAGGAATATGGAAGAATATACCATGTATGAAGTTTTAATAACGTTTCCTGCCCCGTGGGACTGACTATTTTTTCCCCTCTCGTCCATGATGCCTTTTGTATTCTTTTACCAACTGTGAAGTGATTATTAAACACTCATACAGTGGAAGTATGAAATGAGTGACATGTATTGCTTTAAAATGAAAGAAATATATTCATATGGAAATGGATTTGGATTTTTATTTTAATAAATTTTAATATGATGCCAGTCTACATGAGGCTTAAACATGTGAGTTGGTAATTTATATGGCAACCAGTAAAGTTTCACATAGTGGCGCTTTAATAAGCCCTGAATGGAATAAATATTGCTTTTCGTATCGGCAGGAAGCTTGGTGTGTGAGTGACGCCACAATTCTGGGATGTTTATTGGGATTATCTGGTAATTGAAAACGCATTTGACTGGACTCAACTACGATTTGAACTGGTTTCCATATCCGAAGCCTGAGATAAATATTTTTAACAAACCGTGGCCCTAATGTGCCAAGAAGTTTGTCCTTTATTATACGATATTTTCATTGACGTGGAAACATAGTTACGTATAGCAGTGTAGAGAGAATTTCCAGGCGGAATGCATAACGCTTTTCTGCTGTCAGACCTTTGGTTCAACAAATACTGTGCTGTCAATATTATATTTATGTTTCAGTTTTTTTTGCTTTTTTTTAAATTTTACCTGTTACAAAAACATTACCTCACCACAAGTTTCCATATTGTTACACGCTCTATTTCACGAGTTCATACACGCTGCCTTATTGTTACATGTAGCAGTATTTCTGAAACCATTGGCATAATCAACAAAAGGTGTCAAACCTGCATTTTACTGCTTCAGATAATCACTGCGCTGGCTGAGATCATTCGTGGATCAAGTTTAAGTGCTTTTGTTATAAATTCAATAACCTGTTTGAATTTGCCTGTAATTTGCAAATTCAGTTGCAGTTTAATCTTCAACAGTATTTTTAAATGAGCCAAAATGTTAGCCATTACTAGTGAGTGGCTGCGGCCGGAAGACCTGGGTTAGATTCCCGGTGGAGAAATGAATTTGTCATCACGACCACATGCTTGTCGATTCTGGCCGTCTAGCCTCCTACGGGGGGCTTGTTTTCCTAGGGGTAACGCTTTCGGGGCGTGATTAATAATACCTCCTTCTCCCATACTTAATGACGTGTTGATTAAGAATTGACACGACTTAAACATCGTTTTTCTCTTGTTTAGCAAACCGAGAGGACGGATCGCGTGAAAGTACCACTGATGCTGGTGCGCGCTGTGTGTGGTATGGTCCCTTTGAAACTTCCATAAAAATCGGTGTTGTGTGGAAGGTGGAGCTATGTCGCTTTAAGAAAACTCGTGACTTTGAGTTCGCAGAAATTGAAAAATGCGCTGTCTCTTTGTCGCACGGCGCAGCTGTGTCGAAGCGAAGCTGAAGGCAATGTTTTAACAGTGACTGATCTGTAAGAATAGCTTGTTATCCATCAGTAAGATGACACAGTTCGTGAGGGAATTTGGGATATATTTTTTTCTGAATAACACTGATTCTCCTTGTGTAGACAATTTAAGGTTCCTTCTGTCCTGGCACTGCTCTTGGCTCAGAATTTTAATTGAAAACCGATTCCCAAACCTTTTGTATCGATATGAACCAAAGGGTATAAAATGTCGATGTCTCCAACAAAATTAGTAAGAAAAAAGCATGATTATTGTCACTGGAACAGACCAAGAGCTTAATTCGTGATATTTTTGGTTATGGTTAATTTAAAATAACATACAGAAGAGGTAATTGCGTATTTTAATATGCTACTACACAATTTACCTCGAAGAAGGAAGGGAAACCACGATCGCAATCATGATATCCGGTCATGGGCTGCGATTCAAACCCGATGCCTATGGAATACGCCACATTCAATATATATGCAAGATTTCAGAAGTGCAATAAATAATATAGCCGTTGTTTTGTAACAGAGCCGCTCTCTTTTGTGGCATATCAATGTCTGTGCTACTAGCTTCTACAACCTCCGTGGTGTACTTAATATTTCTGTGTTCTGCACGGCCTTGCCACACTTGCCATTCTGGGAAGCTCGTTATTTGCTGCAAGGCGGCGCTGAGATGAGGAGAGGAGCAAGACGACGCCTTTAGAAAATGACGCCACCTGTTCTGAACCGCGTTCACTTTAGAATTTCTGCTAGGAATAAAGATGGCTTTAGAAGATGACGAAGATGAGCTTTTTGCTGTCATGGCTGCTTTCCATTTTACTTCTTCTCCGCCCCATTCTCACGTCTTTTGTGGAAGTTTTCTGGGCTTATAGCCGGGTTTTGAAAGATACACTTTAATAGGCCGTTTGCAAGGTTATAAAGAAAACGTATGCACTTGAGTAGGCTACCAGGAGGGAACAATATTGTCCAGAGCATAGCGATATTACTCAGAAAGACGGTACGTGATTGCAGTAGGTATACTCTTTACAGCAAGCACGTTTTGCTATAAAAATAATTTTAGGCGGTATAAAGTTATTAGTAGTAACAATTTAAGAGACTTTTTGGACGTTTGAGGCGGAAACGGTTCAACGGATGATCTAGCTCCTTGACTACCATCTTATGTTAAACATCGAAATGACCTTGATCGTAGTCTTGTGTTCTTAACGCCTTGTAGCCTTCAAAATATAAGGTCACAGTCAACAGCCTTTCAGTCGCGAGAACTTAAAACCTTGGACAAAAAAGATGTGTGTAAAAACTGCGCACAGTGATAAACTAAGCAACACTTACTGTTTATATTTCCAGTATTTCAACATGGTTTAATGACCGAGTTATTTTCTTCTATGCAGCGTTTGCTGGTAAGGAATAAAAACCCGGTTGTGTTCAGGTACGTATGCATCTTCGTGAACAAATGCTCAGGAAAACATTTTTCTCACCAGGTAAATACTTTCTCACATTCAGAGCATGTGATTTTCTTGGGAACCTTGTTGGCTGGGTACAAATTAATGGATGAAAAGGCTCGAGGACATTTAAGTTTCTTATCGCCCTGATAGGCAACAAGGACCTCTGAAACGTCGGTAAACTTCTAGCAGACTACAGGCGCAACAACCCAGAAGACAGCAATCTTCAGACTTACCGCCATGAAAACCTCAAATCCTACAACTTCTCAGAAATCGTAACGCACTTTCAACATGGCTGAATTTTTGATTAGATGCACCAAATAACAGCGTAGATCAGTCATACGATTTGTGAAAATTAGTGATGTGCACGGAAAAATAACAGTTTAATATGGAAATCGCTGTGATGTGCAGAGGAATGATTGCGAATGTGTGGAAAGACTAAGAGGAGAGCGGACCTAATATTGATAATGTGCGTTCTGACTTGCCATCGGCTTTAACATACGTTGAGGTTGAACAGCGATCCGTATATCCTGGACAAACGACGCGACAGTGAATAATTTACGTCTGACATCAACATTAAAGTGAGAAAAGGCCATGCAAGAATGGATTTCCAAGCTTGAAACGTGTGAAATCGGCGGACCGTTGGACCAAATGCAGGTGTTACTTGAGAAAATAAAGTGAAATGTGTAACGGATAGCCACTGAATGATTATGTATAGAAGGTTTGTGACAATATTGCATGTAATTTTTATCGACTTTCGTATTTTACATGTTGGTTAATGAACGAAATGTTTCGTTACGTACGTTTCAACTGAAATGGTTGACTCGGTTCCAGTTCTGTCGTAGTGGAAATGCGTCTAACGAAGAAGAACTGCATTCGTTACTCTTGTGGCGTTAGACGAATTCCATCTTCTGTTTGTTTTCCTCTTCGTCCTGTCTTACAGTTCAGATGTAAATATTAATATCACCGGGTTACTGGCTTTTTGTTTGACTCCCCTCTTGAGGAAATCTAGATTAAGCGGAATACGGAGATTTTACGGTAGGGCGAGCTCTTCATAACTTGCGTGTAACGAGATTTTCTTTTCGTGTTTCCTTCCTGCCATCATTTCAGTACCTTGTTGCTTGAACTAAAATGACTTTTCCAGCATCACAATCTGTTTTAGAGCGTGATTATAGAAGTGTAATGGCGTAAGTTCAAAAACAGGCTCTGTTCTCTTGCACAATGAAGTGTGAGATCAATTGTTATGTATTCATACACACTCAATGTATATTATAGTGAAAATTAATGTCGTTTTGTAATATTTGAATATAGTTAATGTTATTAACATTTGTGATTGTGGACTCTGGCTGGTACTTTTTTAAATCCGGAGTGTATTCAGTATTTTCCAATGGCATAGTATGAAACGTCCATGGCATCTGGGAATCTTTTTGTTGCATTGTTCGTTTAGGACAAATTTGTATGACACATTACCTTGTAACTCGTATCATTTGATTTTATGGTTTGTTCTCAATTTTATGTGCTATGGAGTTAGGCGCTCTTTTACCTGTTGAGTACACGTAAGGTTTATATTTGTATAATTTCACAGGCGCTCTTTTACCTGTGGAGTAGACGTAAGGTTTATATTTGTATAATTTCATTGTCTATTATAAAAATTATTTTTATAGCTCAGTCTTTATAAGCATTTTGTTAATTCATCTTATCTTAACAGAATTTTCTCTTCTGCCCATCCTTCAGGCCTGTCACACTACGTGTTTTTTTTTAAAAATTAATTTTTGTTGTGGCTGATGTTTAAATTCATAACAGTTGGGGTTTCAGTAATATTTCTTGGTCTCGCTTTTTTCGAATATTTAATATAGTTGGTATGTATCAGGTTTCTGAAATATTTGTTGCTGACTGTAATCTAGCGCAATATTTCCAGACGATGTCATAACGAGTGAATAATAATACTAATTGTAAGTATCAAACAAGTACACGCAGTTATTTAAATATATCTCCCTTATTTTTATAGGCATGTAGAACTTGACATTTCGTCCCAAGGGAAGAACAGTGTTGAAGGAGTTTGATAACCAAGTGCTAAGGACAGTATTTCGGCTTAGGAGAGATAGCTGTGTAGCAAGATGGCTGAGTTTGTACGAATCTTCAAATACTACTAGGGAAATAAAATTAAGGACTGGGGTGTGCGGGCAAGATATGAAATGTATGCATACTATTAGTCAGAAAGCTTGGGAGGTTAGGCGTAGGCGATGGCGTTATAATATTAAGCCGGGTTTTAAATAAATAGCATCTTACAAACTGGTCTGTGTTTAAATGATAGTGTACATGGTGGGCTGATGTGAACATTTAGATTCTGTGAATGACGATTTATTCTTGACAGTAGAACGAATATCAGCTTCGCAAGGCGATCTCTGCTTCAAGGAGTTAATATTGTATTTGTTTGTATTAAATGTACTGTGTTTTGTTTCAGGTAAGGTCCCCTCTTTCACGAGCCGCCGTCTTTTGGGAAGATAAGGAAGCTTGTTGATTCAGTCCATATGATAAGTTCTGGTAAGCTGGTGTATTTTATGACTAGTTTCAGTAATTTAGGATACGTCTTGCTCATTCACGTCCGCTCATTTGCGGTACGCTGTGAGAAGGTAACAAATGAAAGAAGTGCCATAGACCTCCGAGGCCTGGGTCGGTTTCTGTATCTTACCGCTTGGAACCGCCACATCTTCAGCCGACGCCCTTTTAATCATTGATCGAACAAGTCGCTAGATGGCATTGGTTCCCAATGCTACTTACTGTTCCAGTTTTTGAAGCATCCATGAAATCCAATTAATATTGAATTCGACGGAATTTGAGTGCCTGAGGCTTTTTCGTGGAGTGAGCTTAATTATTTGAAAACACAAGTTTTGTTTGTTTGGTTACCGACAGTAAATTTTATAATTATTACGAACGACAGTTCATTTCGTATGGTTTTGCATTTTCGACTCTAGTTTTCTAGTTTTGTAATATTTCTTACACTTTTCTTTGAAGATGGTGTAACGGATTTATTGATTTTATCGTTATAACGGCTCCTAACCTGTTAGTTTATATTGTTTAATCGAAATATATGAAAATTTTGTGTAGGGAGTTTGTAGTACGAGAAAGTTAAGAAATGCTGAGTTAGAGGAAGCCAAAACATGCGACAGATTGTAGTGGTCACGCTTTTGTTGGTGACATGGACATTTTTTTTCGGTAACCCTATAGGCTGTGAAAATTATCCTTATTCAGCAAGTAAACATGTCGAAATTGTCTTGCAGTAATATAATAGTTTCTGCTTGAATATATTCCCTCTGAAACGTCTATACTTTCTCATGGCCGAACCCTGAATGTTACAACTTGCGAAGTACGGATATGAAATTTACAGCACGTAGCCACGGTGGTCTAGCGGTTAGAACGCTGGCCTTGTAATCCTGGGGTCTCGGGTTCGATTCCCGGCGGTGCCCGAATTTATAACTTGTGTTGGACAAGGCCGTGGTCTAGGCAACACGGAGTTTTCCTCCGGGGGCTTCCCCACATAGAAGAAGGCATCCTGACAATTACTCCATTCACACATAGAAGAAGGCAATGGCAAACCACTTCTGGATCATCTGCCAAGAACGTATATGATCAGGTCCCAGTCCGAGAAAAGGATGGAAGGATCCTGTTCATATGGACCTGTCGTCAGACAGAACACTAAATAAATAAAATAAGTGTAACATACTATGCGATCCATTTTGCCTTCATAATTATATCAACGTATCACAGTAGGTCTGCTTTTAGCTTATTTCGAACTTTTTCTTTATGCAAGTTACAGTACTTCTGACTCCAATTCCCTCCGACAACCAATACCGCTGAAATAATGCATTAAAGTGATGTATCGCTTTTATGGAGTTTACTGTGAGCTTTTCCCCAACTTAAAAAATTACTGGTCGTCTGGTTGACTGCTGCGCTCGAGTTGCAGATTATTGTGATACTTATAATTGATCTAGACTTAATTTCATTTCGTTCTGCCTCTTCACTCACCTTGCCTCCACATTGTTATCAAATATTGAACAACTGTTTGGACAGCAGAAGTCCATTAAGCTGCCAGTGTCATGTGTTTGTCACGATACGTAGTGAGCCACGAGTTTGTGTACTGGAAGATATTTTTAACTGTGGTCGTTGTTTATGTATTGAACTGGTACTTTGTATTTTATTGAACCTGGAATAAGTAAGAATCACAGTTTTACTTGTAGTGGTTTAGTGTTAAAATCAGGTTCTTCATAAACATCTGTATTAGTGACATCGAAAATATTCGAAACAACAGTGCCCCTAAAAAGAAAATTAATTGGAGGCACTTTCCGTTCCTTGACAGAGCTCATAAAGGTAAATCTTGCAATACGAGTAACTATTTCTCATAACAATGTTATGGGGGGGGTTCCATTTCCGAACGATCGAAAAATGGCAAAATATTTTTTAACATTGATTAATGATTAATATGGTATAAAGCACAACATTCTTAAAAACACCAGCAGAATCTTTTAAAAGATGCACACCAAAGCAGAGCGTAACTGACTCTTACGTCCCCTGGTTTGCTTACTGACTGTGCGACATTGCTTCCATCTTGTCTGCATTTTCGTTACCACGTGTTCGATTTTATTCGGAAGATTTCGGATGATCGATTTCGCGTCCTGTTGATGACCCAAGCGGAGGGTTATGTGCTTCATTATAAAAGTTCTTCGTATGGAATTATTAATTAGGCTTGAATAGGGATTTAAGTCGATTTGCATGCTGAATAGTGTAGTAGTTATTACTTGCACGTATTAGGGGTGCACGGGTCATAATCTGGTTCGGAAACTAAATATACAGCTTTGCGTTGTTTTCCTGGTACAGAGAATTAAAATAGGCCACAGCCAGTTCATCTTAGTGATTTAATCATTTATAAACATTTGTCCTACCTGTACATGTCAGACGAAGTCTGAAGTATGCGTACAAACTATTAACAACAAATAGTAGTCTGTATGTCCTTACAGTGTAGTGTAGATGCAGTTAGTAAATAGTTTTGAGGACCGTATCTGACCCCCAGACATTAGCTTTGTCGTTCCTTACCCCCTTGGCTTTCTGATACAGTCTGCTGTTAAATTTGTACTTCAGTCACACTTCTGTCTTGTGCCCGCAAGCCGTTGCTTAGTCTATTTGTGCATAGCAGACGATCGAAATCGATCGAAGTAATGTACACCTCACCTGCTTCATTACGCCTCCTCATCTCTGCATTACAAAGCATCGCCCCGCGTTTCCTTCCGACCTGTAGTAACTGCTTGTTCCTATGAAGCCGTATGCGATTTAATGTGAAAATGGGATGTTTGTGCGCCCCTGTTTTGTCGCTAGACAACCGCGTGGAGCTGTGTTCCAGTTGTGTGATACTGTGGGTTTTGACGACGTGTAATTTTGTAGTTACCGACGTTTCGGAAGAACGTTAGCCCCATCTTGTGCGCAGGATATGTAATATGTTTCCCTGAGTCGTTGCTAACTGCCTTCAAGAAACTGTGCCGTGATGTAGCACTCAAAAACACTAAACTCTTTAGTTTCGTCACCGTGAAAATCTGTCTCATTTTGGCCTATGATCTATGTGGTATGTACAGAATTAACTGTTTTTTGTTATTCGGCGTCAATTTTTTTTATTTTCGTGCGCCATTCTTTGTGAGTTCAGATGTCCTGAATTTGCTTGATTAAATCGCAGCAAATTGATCCAAGCCGAACATAGTACATAAATCCTATGCGTTAATTTTTGTTAAAATTTGCCAAAGGATTACAATAGCCTATAGTTGTACGTGTAAAATTCAGTTATGCCTCAGAATTATTAGTGGGTGAATACCACTGTGACTGAGGTTGCCAACTAGGGGACTGTCTTCAACAGATGAACAACTAAGCTATTAGCACCTCAAGAAAGTCTCTGCTCCAATGACTTTGAAACCTACACATGACAGCGCTTATGTGCTGCTCGGACTATCTCTAGAGACATTTGGAAACTGGAAATTGAAACAGTATGGGTTGCCATTCTGAAGCTGTATTACTAACACAAACTAAAATCCATTGATTGGCCCATTTATTAATGTGGCTTGACTGTTTACCGTCCACCGTGATGAAAATGTCATGAGGCCAAGCAGCTGATCGACTCGGTCCCTCTGTTCGTGTGGCTTTTGTGCTGATGGACAGAAGCCCTGCTACTAGGTTTTCCCATTTCCAGATGCGCTTATTCCTGCCGTGTAACTCGCTTCATCGTTGGTTTCCTGCAGTTCAGTGCCACGGATTAGTCGCATAGCTCCCAGGAGAAAAGAAGGGTTTAAAAAAAATATGCCTCTCTCGATTCACGAAGTTCCTATTTACGAATTTTTGCTACATCACACCGTATAAATTCATACATATGTTTCAACGTACTAATATTATTTTCACTACTACGAAGAATCAGCCTTCGTCCGAGGACCGCAGTAAATAATGAATGTGTCACATCTGTTAGTTTTTGGAACCTAAATTTAGTAAGGATACAGTTCAGTAAGCCCGTATGTAAGGATTGTATAAAATGTATTAAGGATGTATGTAGAAGATTACTCTATTATACACTTTGTTGGAAACATAATAATTTGTTAAAATATTTGGTATTTGAAACAAGCAGTTCTGTTATTTTAGCACAATATATCTATCGAAAACCCCGTAAAAATAGCACGTACTCTATTCGGGTGATTACATAATGCAGTAAAATAGTCTGGTAACCGCTATAAATTACGACAATTTTTTCATCAAACCCTGAAATCTAAAGCCATGAACGGCGACTTCCTGTTGTAAGATAATTATATCGAATGCTGGCTTTTAATTCAGCTACTTACCCCTTAAACAGTTTACATATTGTGTAGTTTTACCTAATGATAGAGCCAAAGACTAGTGAAACGGTAAGCCTCCAGGATCCCCCGTCCAGCCTGCTAAGAGGTAAAGTATTTCTTCTTTGATATTTGAATCGACTTGAGTGGAACACGAATAGAAACAAAATATATATATATAGGCACTGTTAGTTCCTTCGTTTTGTTTCCGTAAATTAAACAGTAAGTTTTTGTTGTTATTTATATCCAAACAGTTGTTCTCTTTTCTTGCATAGTTTTTTCGTTTTAATTGCATTTTATTTTATTATGTTTATCGTTTTTCATTATATTGCTTGCCTTAATTGGCTCTTTGGCTGTTGTCAAGAACGTAAATGAGTGGATTGGTTCGAAATTAATTTAAATATACTCTTAAGTTTATTGTTTTACGTTTGGGTTTTGTTTTGTTTATTTCTTAATGTTTATGTTATTTGTAGATTTTTATATATTTTAATCCTGTAATGTTTTATTGTTTAGTTATAATTGGCCTTAACTGACTTGTCAAACAAGTAAATATTTGACGTCGGCTCATCTGCTGTACCTACTTGGATAATTATTGTACCTGCACTTCCTGGCAGTCAAACTGAGATCTAGGTTCGTGCTGTGTGACCACTATGACAAGACAAACGAGTTTCCTTTTAGTTCATCGACGAGGAACGTACAGAACAGCTTTACAGTAGATGCTGAAAATGTCCACCGCCTTTTAAAGGACAAGAACTCGCCTGAAATTTTGTTCCCATTCGGCGTATTGACATTTTATTCGGTATTTTCTTGTTAGAGTACGCCTTGCTAATCACTTCACGAACGATATCGAAGAAAACAATGTTCGAGAATGAACACACACTCTACTCGAGAGTGCACCACGTTTGCACCTGCGCAGTTATTGCGCGATTGGCGTGAGCAGCGGCCTAGCAACTAGATGACCTTGGCTCGATATTTTACGGGAGAGATTGGGAGAGTCTGTTACATGGGGCGAATCTGCTTTTTTGTATTTGCACGGTAGTACGTGATTGTTGAGTTGCGTTTTGAATGTCGCATTCTGTATTATAGTCTGGGATTGGACCGTACTGAACCTTTAGGAAGTAAACTTAGGTGCTGAAATGTTGAGGGAGAATTTTGAATGCTGTGCCACCGGCATTTATATTGGTTCATTTTCCGCTGGAATGCGCCCTTTCTCCCTTCATTCTCTAAATATGCCATTATTTGCATGTACTGGAATTGACAGCGTGCTTCTGAGTTCCATTTAACATTACGGGCTTCAGATTTGTAGCTCCTTTAATGCAAATGTAGTTGTTGCTGTTCGCATTGTCGCATATTTAGTATTTTTTGGTAGTGGAATTTAGTGATTTTAATTCATTGTTTATTGAAGTGCACAGAATTCCATTTGTAATTATTTACATTATTTTTGTGACTGGCTACAGGCTGGACGATCGAGGTTCTATCCCGGACAGGGTTAGAGGATTTTTCCTCGAGCCTCTGTTTCCAGACCAGCTCTGGGGCCCACCGAGCCTGTTATCCAGTGGGTACCGCTTCCTTTTCCCGGGGTAAAGCGCGGCCGGGGCGTGATGCTGACCACTCACCCCCATCTAGTGCCGAGGTCAATAATGAGTAACAGCTATACCACTTCTCCTCCCCAAGCGCCTGCGTGGCGTATAGTGGGACAGCTTTCCACACACTAAGGAAAATTAATTTTGCTGTTAGCCATACGTAGGAGGCAGTGTTGGTCGACCATTCTTCCATGGCTTATTGTGTACTTGTACTTCTTTACAACTCAGCACAGTTTTTATAACCTCGATATAAGTTTATATTTGAGCTTGCATTACATTAAAGCGTATTATATTTTTAAGTAATCAGAATTAAGTAATAAATTAATATTGTTTCCAACAGTACTTGATAATTTTAAATTTTTATGCTGTTTTGTGGAAACACTGCGCTAAAACAAAAGACTGTTTACGCTTTTGTAGCCTATGTGTATGTACTTCTATACAACGCATCAAAACAAATGTTTACGTGTTAACGCCTTGCAGGTTTTATAGCTAAGCAAAGGTGCGTGATGACTTTTATATTTTGTGGTGCCTTGTTACACTTTCCATAAAAATGTGTTTAATCACCACTTTACATTTTCCTGTCTTTCTTGATGGACATTTTTGTAGTTAAATGAGAATTACGTAGTATGGTTACTATTTATATATATATATATACCCCTCGGTCACACACACACACACAAAGTGTAATGAACATTGTTCTACAAATTCGAAAATCCGTTAAAAGCGTTGCTGTGTCAAAGATTAGAATAATATGTGCGTCACAGATACATAGGCATAAATATTCTCCTGTCAATATTGGTATTATTTTTGCTGCGAAGGGGAGACCATGCCTGTGTGACTGCGGTCGCTAATGGACCCATTGTCCATCTCCTAGATGATAACATGAGCGAATACGGAGCAGCAGTAGAACGGCAGTGGCAGGGGAAAACTGAAGACCTCGAAAAAGAACTATCCCAGTGCCATTTTTTGCCACAAATCCCACGTGGACGGCCCTGGGAGCGAATTAGGACCTCCGCGGTGAGAAGCGTAGCGATGTTTGTGAATTTTTATTAATTGGTTCTGAAAATTTGTTTATTTCGGGTATTAAAGCTGTTTGTTTTAAGAATATAAGCTGGGTGAAAAAAAGTTGTCAGTAGAACCACGGTTCCGGAGAATTTGACGTAAATACGTCTATACGGAAAGGAAGTTTATATATTGGCTTTATTCTAAATATTTCCTTTATACATGCTTTACAATTGAGATAAGTTTCATTAAGACTTTGCTTATTCAACTTGAATTAGTTACGCTTAAGATGGGTCTGTGGTAGCTGAATGTAATGTAATGTAATGTAAAGTAATGTAAGGTAAGGTAAGGTAATGTAAGGTAATGTAATGTAAGGTAATGTAATGTAATGTTTTATAGGTAACAACAATGCCGAGTAAACAGATGACGTTTCCTAGGTAACAAAAATGCTTGAATGCTTAACTTGAATTAGTTACGCTTAAGATGGGTCTGTGGTAGCTGAATGTAATGTAATGTAACGTTTTATAGGTAACAATGCCGAGTAAACAGATGACGTTTCCTAGGTAACAATAATGCCGAGTAAACAGATGACGTTTCCTAGGTACACTTGTTACACTTTTTCGTTTACCTTTTTCGTTCCCTTTTTCGTTACACTTTTTTGCCGAATGACCCTTCCTTATAGACGTATTTACGTCAAAACGGATACTGTAGCTTAGTTTTACAAAAAGGTAAGTTTTCGCGGTGCTTGAACGCCCCTCTATGAAGAGTAGGGGGAGTAGAAGTGTAAGTTACATATTCTTATTCTTGGCACAGGGTACTGGTGAGTAGTGAGCTCTACGCCCTAGTTGTTTTGTCTCTGGGGTAAGAATTTCCTGTTCTCGTTGGATAGAAGGCTTTGTGCGCCCTAGAGCAGATCTCGTCGTGGTGGTGATTGGATAAATCCTTGTCTGTGCTGGGAATCGAGCACTGGTCGTCTAACCCAGAACCAGTCACTTTATTGGCCGTCTTAGGAAAGATCTGTTTTGTCTTCTGAAATAAATTCAGCTTTATCTAAACATGAACTGGAGAGTTCCATATTCATGTAAGATTTGAGGTTTTCACAGCGGTGAGTATGAAGATTTCTGTCTTCTGGGTTGTTGCGCTGTTTAGTTTGGTAGGTGTTTAGCCAGAAGACAGAAATCTTCCATATTCATGTTGTTTACCCAAGATGGTAACGGAAAATACAGGGGTAGGCTTGTCTGTTTTGTGTCCTTTTCAGTGACGGCAAATAGCTTCGCTCATCTTAACCAGTGTTGATGTAGAGGGCGTGTCAGATGTTGTTACTAAGGCATTACCCAAACTCCTCGGTTGAATTATTAATTTATTTTGAATGTTAAAATTGATTTTCGGGCTGTAGCTCAGATTTCCCGTCCCTGAGTTGGACGAGGGTGGTTTACGCTATACACAGCAGCGATGGAGCATTAACCTTTTTATCAGTGTCTCATTGCGACCGGCGTAAATACACGCGATACCTAAGACGAGTAGTTCTTTTATCACGAATTGTATTTGACTAATTTTATTTGGTAATTATTATCCAGATGTAAACGCGGACTACTTAGTAAACATACAGTTGAACAATTTTTCTGATGGTGTCCGCTTCTTCCCGTATCTAAAGACATTTGAATTTATTTACATTGTAGTCCAAATTACCACTGGCTGAATACTGATGGGGGGGCCACGTAAAATTAACGGGAATTTCTGTAACACCCAGAAAAATAAGGCAAAGGCAGTGATGGCTGAAACTGGAAATATGCATAGTTCTTTAGTCACGCGCAAGGACCTAGGGCAGTCAGCCTTTAATACCAACCATTAGCATGTGGCTGTTTACTAAATGTTCAGAATATCAAAAGGAATCGAAAATATGGTGTCGTAGGTAATTTTTAGATTCTCTAGTGTGCCTGACTCTTAATTTGAAATTCTTAAGGGAAGAAAGAGACCACGTGAGGATGTTGAAGAAATATGGTGTTAAAGTGCGGACTGCGTTCATATAACTCAGATTATGTTCCAGTGGTACGCTCTTCTGAGCACGCTAATTGAACCCTTTTGGTTCCATAAAATACGGTAGATTTCTGTACCAGCCGAACGTTTATAATCGTCTCAAAGAGGGCTGTGCTGTGTGAATTTACTTTGGTCCAGGCCAGATTGTCGAATCTTCTGTTTGTGTGGCTGTTTTCCGGTGCGCTGTTCAGGATGTTATACCACGCATTTCTATATAATTTGAAGGAACACTTCACTTCCGAGTATAGTATTCAGTAGAAGCTGTGATGGATTACACACCGGATGGACGAAGTTAGTACGCTGTGTTTCGTTGAACTCAGATACTCACCGGTTGGGTGTTTTATGTGTGGGACAAAATAGTAAATTACAGAATAAATTATGTTTTTACAGATGAAAAAGTATATTAATTGTATGTAATGAAGAGCAATGTATGTGTACCGTGTATGTGATATTATTAGGGTCCTTACGGGAAGTGTGTGTAGCATCCGTGGTGAGAGCAAATACTTAACAAAATGTTTGGAAGGAAATCTTAAAGAAAAATTAACCCCGAAGCCGAGGCATTATTGGAGGAAGGACAACTGGATACTGTTATTATCTGGCTCAGGTCGGTTAGTGTAATTTTCTGTTGTTGTTTTTTTCGACGACTAAATCTCCTGGTCATGGGAATACTTTGTTACATCTGATTCCGTAAAGACAGCTTTTTGTCATATTATTCATCTCCACCTTTCCTTCGTTATTTTTAAAATTTGTAGAACTTGCTGTTGTACGCGAACTCTTAAGATTCGCTGTAATATTCTTACTGCAGAGTCGAGAACATTTAGCGGCGTAAATGAGATATTTAAACGACTGTTTTTGGCATCTTTCGGCTTACTTTCATGTAATGTTCACGCGCCATGAAACTTGGCTGTCGTAGATGAACATATTTAACTGTTATCCTGTGAAGGTTTTGACTGTGGCTGATACTTTATGCCAGAATTGTATTGGGCATTGCCTATTTATATCTCATATTGCTTCTAAAACATGCCGCTGTACATATTTATTTTAAGTACATTTGCTCGTCTTGGTGTTATCTTGCTAAACGTTTTTGGGCATAATGAGATAGTTTTCAACTGGTGTTGGAGTTTCGATAGTTGAACTTTATATATACAATGAGTAGAAAGCCTTAAATCCGTACGTCGATTTAATCTGTCAAGCTTTGAAGTGAGAACGCTTAATACGGATTGTCTGAAGATTTCTCATAAGAAGACGGAAAGAAAGGCCAAATTAATTCTTGAGAAATCCCCATCATCCTGAAAAATGCCTTCAAATGCTACATTTGCATGTATTGGACAGTGACAGTGTTTCATGGTCACTCTGCTGCTGTGGTTTCTTAATAAACAATTTTGCGTTTTCAGCCCGAATTAAAATGTGTTTTTCTTGCGTTGCCAAACCAAATTATCACCTAACCTGTAAAAACCTCCCCACCCTAATGCACAACAAAATCAGCTTTTTATTCTACCGCGGACAGCGCCTCTGGTGTAAGAGTCCTGAGACATTGAGATGTCTAGCCGGGCAGTGTATTACGGGTTGCCGCCTGGGCAGGAGGGGCGCTCGACGTCACATCTTA
Source organism: Zootermopsis nevadensis (assembly GCF_000696155.1). Next base: position 1,299,133 of record NW_019059608.1, read on the forward strand.
CCGAAGTTTTCACAAGTGCGCTTGTTTGCTTGGCGTCGGTGCTCCATGCGTTTGCTGGTGCGTGAGACAGTGTTTGGGCAGTGACCACGTGACAGTGGTGACCCATCTGTATGAATTGTATTTCACATCGGCTTTGTGCGTTGTTGTCGGTAATGAGTATTTCGTTCCGAACGACACGAAAAGGCGTGGTTCCTTGCATAACGAGAAAGGAGCTTGTGTTGTTCTATACATCGTACGTTTCGGCCTTTTGTTCTGAGATTACAGATATTAAAGAAAACATATAAACCAGGAGATTTATAACATTATCGCAAAAATTATGAGTTTTGTGTCTATTATGTTGAACTCCTATATTATCACTATTATCACGTATGCCTCCGTTTTATGGTACAAATTGAATTGGACCTGCATCTTACATTGAAAAAAAAAATAAACTCGAGGAAAATCTAGCTTTTCCCACTGGTATATCAAATTCTCTGTTAGACCCGTTAACTCATGCGTCGTCTTTTGATCTCACCAATTACAGTGTATGCAGCAATACACCGTATATACTGATCGTTTGTCTGCCCACTTTTTACAGAACTTTCTTCACTATGTACTCTCATTAGTATCACTACCGATTAGGTTGAATTTGAGGTTTTCACAGCGGTGAGTATGAAGATTTCTGTCTTTTGAATTGTTGCGCCGTGTAGTATTGTAGATGTTTACCAACGTTTCAGAATCGATCAATCGCCCTGATGACTGAGGCAGTATGACCTCTGAAACGCTGGTAAACATCTACCAGACTACACAGCGCAACAACCCAGAAGACAGAAATCTTCATACTCATCGCCCTGATGACGGAGGCAGTATGACCTCTGAAACGCTGGTAAACATCTACCAGACTACACAGCGCAACAACCCAGAAGACAGAAATCATCATAAATACGTACTTCGTATAAGCAGTAATGATCATATTATTGACATCTTTTTACCCCCGGTGTCTTACATTAAAATTATTTCAGAATTAGTAAGCAATCATATAACGCGGCGTGGTAGTTCTGATGGCCGACTAGTGAACCATAACGTGTTCAGGCCAAGTGCACCCGATTCTAGTTTGGCGGTTAATGTACTTAGATGCTGAGCTTGTTGCCCCCAGCGTATCCACCCACCCACTTATCTGCATATGTGTGTGATAGCATTCTGACATGCACTTGTTTGCTTACCGTCACCCATACATTAACATATTGATCTGGCGAGTGCTAAGATAGTAGTCGACATCTGATTCGGACACATAAAGGTAAAGTACCCTGTGCTCTAAGCAACGCCACGAAGTCATCTCAGGAAGGTGAGGGAAAGATACGATCTTTTTTAATACAAGAAGTACTTGGAGGTGAGCTTCGTGCTCCAACCGTTTTGAATCCAAGAAAATAACCCTCTTGCATCGACTTGATAGGAGTTTGGGTGACCCCGGAATGAGTCTCGACGTCGTGGCGATGAGGAGATTTCCTGCCTGACATCGTTTTCTCTGCCGCTAGCACCTGAAATTTCACCTTGTTACGGTTTAAAATTCACAGTTTACAGACATCATTTATCTGTAAATGATATAAGTAGTTTTCTTGTCAGTTAGATGTAAAAACGTTTGAATTAGGCCGGACTGTGTGAAGTTCGTAAAATATATTTCAGGTCTTAGCATTGAAATGTGCATCAACTTCATGTGGAAGTTGTTATTTGTAGTGTTATTAGAGTTCGTACGAGTAGTGTGTGTCGTATTTTTTCTTTCATCCATTGGATCTGAAATAGAGACCAATAGGATTTAGGGTAGGAAAATACAGACAGGTATGTACAAGTGATATTAATATTGAACATGTCTGTACTTGCTAAGCTCCGTCAGACGGGTATTGTAGTGAGTCGGTGTGATGTGTGATCGTTCTTGCATGTCCAGGAGTCATTCGTAATTTTTAAAAAGTGTTTGCTTAAATGTCATTCGAATGGTTTAATCACGTTAGCATCTACAGTATATTTTTAAAACTCGTGTTTAACTCACGAAATACGTATCTAGCCCATGTTCACAAGTAGAATGCAAGGAAGGTCTTTTTGTAACCAATTTGGTAAGTGAGGTTGCTTATGCCGTTTTTATTTAATTGGGGACCGAAATTGCTACAGTCCTAATTTAATGAGCTCGTGAACTCAAATCTCGCGTGTTGTTTCGTCTCTACGGTACTTTGAGAACGTTAAAAGTGTTTGTTGCGGCATTTGTAATGTCTCGTTGAGTATGAAGGATACCAGATTTGAAATTCATTGTCTTATCAGCTCGTCGTAATAATTTTATAGAGCAAATGTGCTTTGTGTTCGTGGCTCTGTTATTTTATGTGAGTCGATAAAACTTTGGTGACAATAGTACGTAACGAGAAGATGCTAATGTGAGCTTTGCACCAGATGTTATTAGGGCGATTAAATCAAGGATTATATGAAAGGGGCTTACAAAGTGTGTTGGAGGAGGTGAGAAATGCAAACAGAAGTTGAAAAACTTTAAGGGAGGGGTAACCTGAGAGTGGTAGGCGTAGATGGAAGGATAATATTAAATGGATGTCAGGAAATATGTGTGTCTGGACTGGATTCAGCTGACTGCTGGCACGGGTTTGTGAATGCAGTAATGAATCTCCAGGCCCGGTAAAATGAAGGAATTTTTTGGCCAATTGAGCGGCTCTTAGCTTTTCAAGAAATACTCTGCTGTATGTAGTGAAGTTTAGTTTTATGAGTGACTCTCGCTCGTACATTTTAGAGTTCTGTATTGAATTAATTTAATTTTGCTGTCACTTAATTGTTGTATTATATGTTTATAGTGTAGGATTAAACGACCGTCCTTTAACACTTAATTTCAGTTTTGTTAAAGGAAACTTATTTTAAAATATATTAGACAGCGAACTGTTTTTGTTTTTGCAACTGAACTTCACAAAATCTATTAACATACATTCTTCTGGTAAAGTGAGCTTTCTACGGAATCTCTAATGCTTGCGTACGAGTTAAAGTTTGTCCCGCTATACGCCATGTAGGCGCTTGGGGTGAGTGGAGGTATAGCTCATCTCTTCCTTGACCTCGGCACTAGATGGGGGTGAATGGTCAGCATCACGCCACGGCCGGATTTACCCCCGGGAAAGGACCCCAGTACCCATTGTAGAGGAGGCTGGATGGACCCTAGAGCCGGTCTGGACGCAGAGGCTAGAGGAAAAATCCTCCGCCCCCGTCGGGGATCGAACCCCGGTCGTCCGTCCCGTAGCTAGTCACTATACCGATTGAGCTATCCCGGCTCATAGTGCTTGCGTACTCTGTATAAATATACTTAATCTTTATATCTGAAGTGCTGTTGATTTTGTATTTACGGGTAACGCACTGAAGTACTTATTTCAATATGTCATTCGGTTTACGGCGATTATAAATGCATGTTTTTAGCAAGAACTGTGGGCTGTCAGTTATAGTTAAATAAAGCACTGCCCTGCATTCTCTTCCGTGTCATTTGCTTTAGACTCAAATTTATGAGGGTTATTGTTGAGGAATAGCGTTGTATGAACTAGATAGCTTCTCCGAAGTAATAATAATTAGTAATCATATTATCTTGTGCAGTAAGTTAAACGAAAATCCGCGTTTTTAGTTGAGCTGTTTTTTTAAGTGGGTGACTTCCCGTTGTTTGATTATACGATGCGAACATTTTTTTTTTAATCTGCAGGCAAGCACCTGGTTTAAACGAAAGTCTGTCCGAAACTGAAAATTCTGAGATTTCTCGGAAATCCTGTGCTAGAAATTAGTGTGAATAAGTAGGGAGTCGATTTATTTCCAGCGGAATGTTATGAAATATAAAAGCGACGACCCCACCACCCTATTATGGATAACCTAAACGCGCCCTAGTCTCGCCCTTTCCATAGCAAGCTGCATGCGGTGTACGCTCCTGATCGTAACTTAATTACAAATTGAGCGAATGAGATAAATGACTGTTTGAATATTTGGTAATACCATTCCCTAGTTCGTATCTTCTACACAGGCACCAGTTACATTTTGCTCATTCGGAGTAACGAAATTGTATTAGGCTGTAGTGGTTGGCAACCCCAGCCAATGTGAAGGGGTGAAGTACTGCTCATCAGTGTTTCCTATACATCCAAAATTGTATTATAATTCAAACCTGTAAGTGAATTGTGAATACGCCATTTTTAAATGCCAGGAAAAACATATTTTATGTTTTGATATAATTTACATTGCTCCTTCTTTGATGCTTTATGGAATTGGATTTATTTGCTGCGATTCGTATTGGCCCTTTCCGATAATGGAGTCTAAAAGCATATGGCGTGTTGAACTGGTTTTGTAATTGTTTACTTTTCGTATCTGTCGGTGAATCATGGATCAAGGACGCAAGGCAGGCTGACGGACAGAATGCAGCTCTCTAATGGACAGGTGAATCATACACAAAAGAGATCATTCCATGAGGAAGGTTTTATAAAACTTGAGTCTTCTATTTCATCGAAAATTTACCTTGTTTGAAATTGGAGGACACACAGAGTCTCATGAAACGATAGTTTCGCAGCTGCTGTAACACGAAACTAAGCCTAGCAACTTCTGTTTCGTTGGAGTGCTGTCGTAGTGCAAGAGGTTCTCCACACAGCGTGCAACCTCTCTTCTCAACCAGATGGTGTTCCTTTTCGTCATCTTTAACAAACGTCGACGCACGAAGAATCCCTGAAAGAGAACTGACTCATCCTGTAGGAAGATGAAAATGTTTCCTCGTCTGCATTTAATTCTTCGCAATTACCGTGGTGTATCCAATTAGTCTTTAACTTTTTCGCCGACGTCAGCAGTGCTAGAGGAACAAAACATTATTTTTGTCTCATGACATGATGGAGACTGAACCGAGGCAGTTTTTGCTGTGTGTTCATCAACAGGAAACTGCGTACATGAAACTTATTTGAAGAAACCGATTTTATGCAACTTGTTTCCTGTGTGTTCTTGTGCGGGCCCGTGAGAAATGCTTGGTTGGAATGCTGAGAGCGGGAACCGACACGGCAAGGTTTAAATTGTATAGACATGCAATTGTGTGGGAAAGATTAGAATCACTGTGCTGTACTAAAACAACTCATTTCAAAACATAGCTTACTTTAGTTACGTTAACAGCAGCTCTGCACGATACAGACATTCATTTTATTGTGTAAAGTCTTTCGGTCTCCCTGTTTCATTTCTTCATTTGCCTCTCGAGGACTGTACGAGACTTACGTACTGCTTAATCCGCAAAACCCTCTCAGTGGGCGTTGGCAGGTCTTGCCGTCGTGCCGCGCCACGGCGTTAAATACAGCAAAAGACTTCTATTTAACCGTGATTGAAGTTATTTTTTCTTGCGTTGCATTAATCTTCGAAGAAGTTCATTTAAGAAGCTAAGGTCTCCTATTGTTGTTTACAGCGTGTAGTAGGTAGCCCAAACAAAGTAATCATTCTCGCCCCAGCTGAAGTATCGGCGACTTTCAGTAATTTGTCCTCACTGTAAGTTCTTGCCTTAGGATGAGAGACGAAGTTTGATACCTGTTCAAACAATCAGTACTTGTAGACGAAAAATTCGTTGTGTCTTTTCATGTTTGGGTTTTTAGATCTTAAACGGGGGAATAAAATATTTTTAAATGAGTGTCTGCAAGTGTTTCTCCTTCGTAAACAGATTTTTAAAGTTTTAAATATTCGTCCATGTTCTTTAAACATGTCGTGGGTCTATTCTATGTATTTATTTGCAGTTGTTGATACTCTATTCTTGGTCCTTATACCAGAAGATAGAAGCAGGCGAAGTATAAGGTAATTTGTGAATTGTTGTCTTTGTAATAATCCCCAGTAGACGTCGCATGTTGCATTCGATAGCACAAAGGTAACATGCAAGCAAAATGTAATCTCACATGCAGAGCTTGCTGAAGCCTTTCCGTGCGCGATCAGCGTGACAAATTGTTTTGGAAGCTGTAGGTATCCATATCAGATGTAGAGCGATTCAGGACGGAAGCCTTAATTTGCTTATTGTAATTAATATATTGCTAAAACAGAATCTGTCGAAGCGTGATGGATCGACTCTGCATGCAAAAGGAAAAAATAAACGCTTTCGTAGTGATGTATTAAAAGCGCTTAAATTACGAGGTGCGATCGGAAAGTTTCAAGACTGCGCGTATAAAAACCCGTACACTTATTTCAGGTATTAAATTCATCCATCACCCTCGAAGTAGTTCCCCTGGGAGTGAACACAACGATCCCAGCGCCGCTGCCAAGCCTGGAAGCATCCCTGGAAATCTTTCTTTGTCAGCCTGCCAAGCACCATCTGCGATTCTGTCTGAATCTCTTCTATCGTCTCAAATCTCCTCCCCTTTAGCTGAATTTTCATCTTTGAGAAGAGGAAACCTTAGAAAGGAAGTTGGGGTCGGTTCTTGCAAGATCTTTGAGCTCCTGACAAACGAGAAGTCGATTCTGCTTCTGGTCCTCAGACAGGATGCGTCGCATGTGGAGTTCTTCCTTTAGAATCAGCTGACAGGCCCCATAGCCTATCCCAACAATGTCGCACAAGTCGTTGACGGTACGACGTCGATCTTCGTGAATGCCCTGCCGAATCTTCGTAACATTTTCGGGCGTTGTGCTCGAAGATGGTCGTCCAGAACGCTCGTCATCATCGACAGAGGTTCGGCCATTTTTAAAACGTGAATGCCACACAAAAGTTTGTGCACGACCCATTGCGGACTCCCCAAATGCTTGCTTGAG
>NW_019059608.1:1313226-1325357 GCF_000696155.1 Zootermopsis nevadensis
CCCCCACCACATACACACACACACACACACAGGCCAGAGGGATTGGTGTCGATACGAGCAAGTTGGAATCACGATTCTTGGGTGTCGTGGAGGTCGGGAGAATTTATTAAACGACATTGACCTGATTTTGATTATTTTTTGTATCGTAGTAGGTGACTGTTGTTGAGTTGAATTTTAATGGTTCGTCTCGTATTATTGGCACCTACTGATAATACGGAATTACTGACAACAAGCGAGCTTCGTAGTAATAGAATTGCGTCTTTCTTAGAATACATAGTTTCTTGCAGCTATTTATCCTCTCGGGGTATGTTCTTCTGCCTCTGAATGATACATCAGGATGGGACACGTACGTGCGTGGCTGAGCTGCTGCAGAACACCTCAGGATTTTTTGTTTTAGAAGTTGCGGTTCTATTCCTCGGAGGTTTCATGTATTTCCCAGCATTTTATCCTGAGTACGGTAACTCCTTCGGCTGTCGAGTCGTGCTGACCGACTAACCCCAAGGGGGCATAAAGGCCGTGGTCACAGCTGTGCCTCTAAAGCAGGAAGGATATCCTTAAGTAGAAATAAGCGTGTCGCAGAATAATAATTTCTAGTCTTCTCTTTCTTCTTCGTGTAGCCTGCATCAACTACCGTAGAACTTTCACGTTAGCTAGTTACGTGTTTAGTTACAGATTTCACCGATTTTCATGTGAGTTTCATTTAACTATGTACGCAAATTAAATGTATTTAAGTATGATGCTATTGATGCGTAGGGAACTTGGAGCTGAAATTACATGCATTGATTCTAAATTAAGATAAGTTATCAGCGCCACGTAGCCCACCATTTTATCTTAATAGAAATAACCCCTGAGATGTCTAGCTACAACGCTGGTTGACTGAATATTCTTCCTGAATACGAGATGAAGATAAAACTGACGTCTTCGTTGCTGATATAACCGTTTTTGTTTGGTGCGTAGGGCAGCTTGGCTGCATGGAGACCGAGTGTTGGTATTAAATTTTACTCTTGTACGTTTAACACCGTTAACACTAATGCCCAAATAGGATTTGAGACTTTCGCGGCGATTACAATCAATAAAATCTTCTCGGGCAATCAGCCGCGTTAACTGGTTACCGTATTAAACCGACGTTTCGGGAACGAACTCTGTCCCCGTCATCAGGGTTCTGATATCTTTCGTAGTTTTCCTTTGCCCTCCCACTCGAGTGCCGAGAGGCCACAACTGCCCCCTGTCTGAACCTTTCAGTCTCGTGTCTGTCATATCATTAATTCTTAGACTCTCTTTTAAACAAACATCTGAGATTTGTGACACATTTTCATACTGTGTTTTATTCCAGATGAGGATAGTGATGAATAAATTCAAATTACAGTAGATCCTTTAATTTCTTGTGCTTCTGATATGGAGGTTTGTCAGTTTTAACTGTGGGATATCACAATTATTCGCTCTGCTTGCTCAAATTTGACATACAGTGAAGTTTTCAGTTGTGGTGTCTGTCTGCTAAAGGCTAATGATTGTGAGTGATCTTCCCCAAACGATTTCTGTTTGGTGTGAATTTTTCAACCGTCAAGGAACACAAATACAAGGAAGATGGGATCAGCGTGGCATGTACCACTCATAAAGTTTGTTCGTGTGTGTCAGTATGGATGCAGTTATCATACTGTATGCCTAACATCGAAATAGTCAATTTGATATTGTGGCTGCTGAGGAAATAGGTAGCCATCTGGTATCAGCCGATTCTTTTCGTTCCGGTGACACTGATTGGCACGATAAGACAAAGAGGTCACTTCGCACACTGGTGTCTGCACCAGAGGATTCTGCGGACATCATTTCCGCGAGTGACAGTATCAGCAGAAGATCAACCTTCTTTTTAAAGTGAGCGATGAATGTTGCAGAATATCTTTGATCTCGTACTCCTGTGCTCCCATATTTCATCATTCACTGCAGACAGTGATTGATCCTTCTACGACAAAACGAGCTTAAACCCTGCCGTAAGTTTAGCTGAGTTTTAATGGTTACCAACTTCACTTGGCAAAGGACTGCGCAGCTTTTATATATATATCGAATGACACTATAACGAAGGACGAACTACGGCCTTTTATCCTGAACTGTGTACAGGGTGATCGAAATGGCATTACATAACGAGGAACTTGCGAATTTACATCAAGGAAATTACTATTTGTCCGACATTTGGCCCAGACGGGGGTGAAGGAAGTCTTTTCAGAAACGGCCATTTTGAAGACAGAAAGAGCTGAAGCGAATGTTAGGAAAATATAGTTTGTGATGATGGGAGGCTGATGGAACAGTCTCAGGATATTGTGCAGTGTGGGTTTTTGAATTTTTATAGTATTGAACTCAAGGGTTCTTGTACTGTAGGTCGTCGTACGACAATCTAACACGAAAATTTTGCAATTGAACATTTACAGAGCATACTTAACTTAAAAACTTTAAATTTCGAGCGATAGCACTGCAGAATTTGCCCTGCATGACTAATGCAGGGATGGCCTTCTAAAATCTGCCTCACCGGTGATGTTATGATATTATTGATAATGTGGTTCTTATTAAGTCCAGGGATTGACAGGAAAAAGCCGGACGACCCAGAGAAAAACATGTCCCGATGTAATTTTGTCTATCACAAATTCCATGTGGACTAATCTGGGAGTGAACCCGTGCCTCCACTGTGAGAAGCCAGTGTTAGTTTTCGTATAATAAATCCACATCAGTATTTGGCGTGGTATAGTCTCCGCTAAGACTAGTGGAGACTATGCCCGCGTTTAAATCCTGAATGAATGGGACCATTTGGGGGACCTGGGAAGATGATATTACAGTCTTTGTTGAAAGTAACGTATGAGGATTTGCCAGGACTCAACATGACAGGGTCTAGTGCTGGCTGTTATCATGGCACTGAACCCTGGGTTTCTATAAAAATCGGGGAATTTTCTTTGCTGGTTTAGTTACTATGAACTTTTCGTAATGACTGTTCTACTAGCCACTAGGGCTGAAAGTGCAGCAGACATATGTTAATGTAGGTTTGTATCATACAACATAGGCCTAATGAAAGTAACTAGAGTTCTTGCTGTTTCAAATTAAATTCCGTTATGACTTCATATAAGACTGCTTGTCATCGGACGTTACATTTATAACAATTGGGCCGAGAAACTGAAGTGTCCTGCATACGAAGCTGGAGGTCTTACTTGATCTTATAGTTCGGTACGGGGTCAAATCACACAGGGTGACAGAAAAGTCGTTTTTGTACAAACAGCGTTTCGCCCGTTATCGTGGCTAATTCGTATTCATGCTAAATTAATGACAGTTTCGTAAAGTAAGGAAAGTTGTTAACGAAGGCTTTGTGTGACTAGACTTTGTTATTTTCCACCAAGAAGACAGAGAGGAACGGTCTGTTTCCTTTTTATGGTATGATGCACTTAATACCGCGGTGTTTCAATTTGTGTTAAGCTCTTAATCGGGATCATACATTTACTAATCAGAAACAGCTGGATACTTTAACAAGATAATTATTATGCATAGTTTTCGGTAGATCTGCAGTCCCAACATAAATACGGCTGTCGTCTGGGGTGTATATAGAGTAATCACGAGGATATTGACCGACGTTTCAGAGGAGCTTAGAAAGCAAATCCGATGTTATTCTATGATATAAAACCATATTCATGCTTAAGGCTCTTTTGAGTGTGTGGTATGGATAAAATTAACTTGGTGTATTACGTAAATTGGGAACACTTTATAAATAACCATACAAAGTTGTAATGTAGTTAAACGAATGCTTCAAAGGCCTGGAGGTATATTCCGACGTTCTACGGTAACAAAACGAGTCGTGTGAATTATGGTAAACAGACCTCACAGCTGTTGGTGAATTGATTTATCGTTTCTAGACGTCTGTGGGGGTTTCAATATCGGCTCAGTATTCAATTTGCTGTCGCCTTGATTCTCTTTAAAGACAAGACTTTTACCTAATGCCTTTTGAATTTGATATGCGGATGAGGACGCAGACTTGCCAAGTTCGTGGGATTATACTCACCCACGACGTGGATGTCTCGGTCTATTAGATTTTCACAGGAAGTAACGTTATCACCTGGGAAATCTGATATTATACTCATTTTATACTTTCCATAATTATATTTTAGTATATTAAAGATGAGAACTTTTTGTGCAAGATTAAAGCTTAATGCTGTTTGATAAGGAATCGTATTTTAAACCCCTTCACTAATGACATTTTCGTGTTACAGGATTTTGTCCTTTATCTTCTTTGTCATCGCCATCGCCATCGCCATTACTGTATAGATACTCCGTCATTATTTGCTGAGCCAAAGATACGCGGTCAACTAAAAGACAAACAACAGCGATGTAAGATTTGAGATTTTCACAGCGGTGGGTATGAAGATTTCTGTCTTCTGGGTTGTTGTGCTGTGTAGTCTGGTCGATGTTTACCAACGTTTCGGAGGTCATACTGCCTCCGTCATCAGGGCGGTAATAAATTCCTGACACTCTGTTTCATTTAGTTGCATGCTTAAAAATGATGCCCTAATGTTTTCCCCGGAGAATTGCCTTATCGGTGAGTCGATATTTCATAAACCATTAATTTCAGTGTTCTAAGTGATAAATTTGTGTCTGTTAAAGCAAAGAAAGTTAAAATTGTAATTTTGACATTGTACTTCAATGTAAATTACTTATTTTATGATATGCCTCTACACTGTAAACTCAAGTTTTGAGTGAGTGGTAAAAACTTTCTCTCACTAGGGTGTAACATTCCCACCTCTGTCCGCAAATGTTATTGGCCAAAATACGGGATCAGTTTGGTTGAAAATCGGTACAGTAGACTTACATGCCTGTTCGAGTTTGTCGGGTCGCTTCACATTTGTTAAGTTTTGTTAGTACTTAAGAGCTGTAGTGAACTTTTAATTGACAGACTTTACAAAGTGTTAAAAATACTGTATTTATGTTATACGAGACTTTATATATGTACGTTTCGTTCATTATAGTAGAAGGGCCTAAAATAACATACATATATTTCCGTCCTTGTTTTGTTTGGTACGGGACTACTGTTACAGTGTGGAAGTTTCGTTCACTGCAGTTAATTAGCTAAAGTGCAAGGTCATAAATAATGGTGACGCCGTCACTTCTTGATGAGCTAGTCGAAATGATTCTTGTATTTAGTTTACAAGCAGCTCGCTTCTTCCAGCGAAGTCCCCAGCAAGAGATATTTACATTCTTTCGCTAATGAATGGTACGTGAGCTAGTAATAAGTTCTACCTGAATTCATAATTTTCCGATTTCTGTTTCTGTTTATCTCACCAAGTCCTCGTGATGTATTCATGCTTTAATTTTGAAGTGCTGGGGTATTTTCGAGAGAATGAACCGCACTAAGATGCCAGTTCAGCATAAATTATGATTGAAAGGAGGATAATGCTTTAATATAAAAAAAAACATTTTCTGTATTTCTCCAAAGGGACGTCTTCTGTTCCGTATTCGTGAGTTCCCGGGTTCGGATCTCGGCTTGGAGACCGTCTGCGATGACCGAGAATTTCTCTTGCCGGAATAGTGTCTAAAATTAGGCCATCCTATCTTTTCCACGTCATAATTAATCATTCGACGCGATGTAGTTTTAGGTAATTATATTGCCATATCACAAATAAAACAAAAATTCGTTATAGGTCTTCCTGGCCGGTAAATGTTCTACTTGTATATAATTCTAGAGATTGATACAGTACGTTCATTGAAGAGACTAGTTCGTTCAGAGCTGCAGGTATTATTGTTCAGCTGCTTTCTTTGTAGATTTCTTTGTACCCCGTTTCATTCTGTGCTCACATTATACCTAATGAATCCTAGACGCTATTGTCTGCAGTTTCAAGAAAACATCTTCGGGGCCAGATAGGTGCACAGCGCAAACAAAACGTACAATAAAGAGTGAATATCTACTCAATGTAATAACAGATATTCCTTGTTTCCTTTGTAAGACTTTGCCAAACAAAAATCCGTGACGTAGTTGTTATTCTAATGCTATAGATTAAATTCGAAGATGTGACCCGCTGATGTAACTGCTCTTATTTCAATAATTGAAATCAGTTTCTTTGTTAATCTTTTCTGTTTCCGGTATTCGATACTGAATTTTTGTACGCGAGTACCGTGTTCACTTAACATTTCACAGTTCAGAGGCTAGGTACATCGCGGTTCGCTGTCGATACTAAGAGTTATTAATAACATAGTCCTTTTTACTGTAGAGGAAGTATTGTACTCGCGGAAAATACTAGCCATGCATTGATCTAAATTAACGTTTTTTGGTCTCTGTTTTACTATTTACTATTTTAATTTTTTATGTTTTCATTTGGGTGTAGGAAATGTCTCGGTGACTGTGGGTCGGGGCCAGTGGGATTCATGGATCGCGGGTTCGAACCACGCCGAAGGCACGGATGTTTGTCGTCGTCTGTGTGTGTTGTGCTGTCCTGTGTAGGCAGAGGCTTTCCGACGGGCCCGTTCAAGGTGTCCTTGTCAATTGTCGAAAGTCTGATCCGTAGGAGGTGATTATAAGAAAGTCCAGTGAAACTACGACAGATGCCGTTTCATGAAGTTTTTCGTAGTTTAGCTCCTTGCTTCTTGGCGAAAGCCTGAATCCCTCTTTAAAATGAACACGAATCTCGTCCCTACTTTCCTCCATATAATCGTTATAATAAAATGTGTATCCCTTATTGGACGCTGAATAACGTTGGGTTCAAACGGCTCTTTACTTTAAATAAAACATGCATATGAATTTACTTACAGTGCTAAACTTGGTTTTATTTATTGTCAGTGATAAGCCAGCATATACGTAATACGATTAACTGTGAGGACTTCTTTTTAAATTCCGGTAATTTTTTCGTCACCCTCTTCCATCCACAAATTATCCACTTCAGCTTATCTATTATCCATCCAATGTTTAAATATTTTTCATTTCAGTAATTTCCGAGAGCTTTACAATTTAAATAGTAAAGAAATCCGTATTCGTTCCTCTACCTGGAATTAAGCTACGCCATTTATATTCTTTTGGACTGCATTAGCAGTATGAAGTTGGCCGTTCAGTACTAACTCAAACGCGTTCCCGTAAGGAACACTAGGACACAACCACGAACCTGAATGCACATATCGAAATATTTCAGGCGCCTCTAAATGCATTAGCTTCTTCTCCCAAGAGGTGTCTGGTGTACTCCACGTTTCCGCAAAAAGAAAAGGTTTAATCTGAATTACAAATGATCGCACTGCGTTACGGTCACAACTAACTCTTATAATAGACTATGAATTTCAATATCTCTTGTACGAAAACACGCGATTGGAAATTATCCTTGATGCTAGTCCATCCACCCCCATTCTCACAATGCATTTTCTTAGGATACTTTTTTTGTATGCCAGTGACCACTTTTCCTGGGCTTTCATGTGACTGCTTACCGTGGCATTCCCCTGCCAATATGCACGTGTCTCTCATCCGAACTACATGTCCAGCTTGTCATCCGTGATTTCATTACTGTAATAACATTTGATATGAAGTAAAGCTGGCCCGATACACGCCATGGTGGCGCTTCGTTCTTGACCTCCGCTGTAGGTGGGAGTGAGTGGTCAGCGTCAGTCCCCAGCCGCGCTTTGCCCTCTGGGGAGGATCCTCGGTAACCATTTGATAGGAAACAGGGTGGGCCCCAGAGCCGGTCTGGACTCGGAGGCTCCGGGATAAATTCTTTGCCTCTGCAAGGGATCGAACCGCTGTCGTCCAGTCCCTAGTCAGACACTGTACTGTGTCATGTAACCTGTATAAATCACTAACTGCCTGGTTTCTCGCCCATTATTCTCCAGTACCCACATCATATTGTTCTGTTCACTCCCATATTAACCACATGTAGACATTAAATTTATATTTATGATTTTCTGATGCCGAGATCTGAGATTCTTACGGCGGTGAAGATATCGATGTTGTCTTTTTCTGGCCTGTGAGTTATGGACTCACAGGTAGATACCAGCGCTTTGGAGAAACACGGTGTCTTTTCCAACTGCAGGGTCGTGCGTTGTGTGCCTGCCCATATAGGTTCACTGTATGAGGTTAGAAGTGTGCTCGTAACACCATGTTGACTCGTAGGTAGTTATCATTGGTTCAGAGAAACGATTCCTGAAGACGGAGATAGTGTGTTCGTCCGAAACGTTGGTATCGGCATGCAAGTCCATATTGCGCCGTTGTCCAGAGCAACATTGACGTACAATAGTGTAGCAAATTGCTTAATTTACACTTTTCTTTTGAATATTGAAACAAAATGTGTGTTTCGATCTCATCCGAAGAACTGTGTTACAAGAATCAGGTTATGAAAGAGTGGTGTCATGAACAGTGCTACAAAAATCTCAATCGGTGGGCCTACAGAGAGTAATAGTAAACATTTCAGTGGCATAAGTGCATGAACTCTCTTCACGAGGTTATGTTTTCAACAAGAGTGACTGGTGTTTCTGCTGAAGTGCGCTGATCATGACTTGTATTTGGGTCCACTCGCCGGTGACGAGTCAGCTCTTGAACTGATGCAGGGTGCATTAGATTCTGGCTCCGGTCGGGCGCGCACTAATACCCCGGCGTCGTCGCCATCGTCAGGTGTGAGTGTGTTAGGACTTCTGCAGACCGTTTGCACAAACCCAGGCGCTGTTCTTAGTCTGGTCGATAACCACGGCCAATCAGCACAACCATATGACTCCCTGAATGTTATGGAAACTGCTGTGAAGCAGCTTCTTCAACTTGCTGCAACCTCTGCCTCAGCCGCAAGTACCTCGTCAGCCTACCACGTGACTGGTGTGGGAAGCCCCCTCAAGAACGGAGTCAGGGCCTGCACTTGCATCGTCCATCTGGTTCTCTTGCAGGTATGACTAGAGCAGAGTGGTTGCTTATGCGCATGTTTATACGATACACACGGAAGAGAGTGACCGAAAACTTTCCACGGTTAGAGTGATCTTCTGGCCGTTTGTATATTTGTTTGTTTGTTTATTTATTTATTTATTTAGGATTGGAGGTTTTCACGGCGGTGAGTCTGAAGACAGCCATCTTATTTATTTATTCATTTATTATATACGTTTATCCCATCCATCTGTACTCTCATGCAGGCTGCGCGCGCACGCACACACAAGGCGAGAGAAAAATGTAGTACACACCGAATAGGACAGATCATATTAGTTTACTGGTCCTGAAATACGGTTTAAAGCTATAGCTTGAAATTCAAAGGAAATATGACATGTCAAACAACTTGATAAATATGCGAGATTTGAGGTCTTGGCGGCAGTGAGGATGATGCTGTTCTGTGTTTTGGCTCCTTGTAGACTGTTTTGTGGATGCTTTCTTCAGCCCTGAAAATTGAGACAGTAGTTTCTCTGAAATGTTGGCATCTGCCAACCAGTATACACGGCGCCAAAACCCAGAACATGATCCTAAACTTGATAAATAAACTCCTAATGAGATACCGATTTTGAGTTGACACCCCTGCGTCTGTGTGCAGGGTAATTTACTGTTAACGCAGCGTGAGGAAGGTGCAAGTCGAACTAATTGGAAGGAAGTGACGTGGGCCTATTGGTTGAGGTCAGGACCCTGCTGGTCGAATGGATTTCCTGCTGTGTTGGCGTCCTGTATTACGGTGTGCATGAAACTGAATTGTAAGGGGCGATTCGTAAATGATTGAAATACTGCATGGAGCACTTCATTTTCTACGATCTTTTATAAACTGAGTTTATATTCGTGTGTCATCTTTCGTCTGACATTTTGTATGTATGAAAATTATTATTACTCCCACATATATAGTTTGTTGTATTTTCTTCGTAATGATGACGGATAACACTGATCGATTGTGGCTTAGAAGGATTACGAGAAGAATTGTGTTAAATATTCGTTAGTGATTCATTGTTACCTGTATAACGTTTTCTTCATAAACTTTGAAGGTCATAATATTTAAAATATGTTTTTAGTTTTGTGTTGAGTGTGAAACGTATTTTAATATGAAGGAAGGTTTCAGTTGCTAGTGGTTGAAAATTAAGAACAACTCCGTGTCTTATGAAGATCATGTCGCTTTGGAATTGGCATGTTCCTAAGATTGGGGAGACAAGAAATGAAACACGGCATTTTGTGGGGAAACCTGTTGTAAAATGTCTACCTGAAAGACTGAAATTTATATAAAGGGGATAATTTCTTAATTGTAATCTCAGTCGTGGTGGAAAAGGTTATAATGGAATTAGCTTGGGGTCGTCGCTAGTGGCGTGGTTTTGTTTATTTTTGGAGAAACAAAGTCGAGGCCCCGTGAATCTGAGCTGTTTCTGTCATCAGCCATTTTCTGATAAAAATGAAATTATGTTCGATAGTGTAATTAGTTCTGAGTACTGGCGCTTTAATTGTTTACAGTTTGTTTCAGTCTCGAGTCTGGAAGGAGAGTGATTTTAAAAAGTTATCACAAACCAATATTAGCTTGTTATATGGAAAAGATATGAATAGTTTTTTTCGCTTTGCGTATGTTTGGGTTTATTTTTAATTTGACGTGATTAACGAAATATCGTTATAATTTATACATTCACTGTTATGCCACCTATAGGTCTGCTAACTACTTTATGGAAGTATAACTGGTTTAAACCTTCGAGGCCGAAGCTCGTGAAAATAATACTTAAATGTTCAGTTCCTACGTTAAAGAAAATATTTCTCCAATACAAATATAATTTGGTTAATGCTATTTCGGAAATTAATCGCTGTTTATATTACGAGAATTAGGTGAAATACATAAACACAGAAGATGACTGTCTTCTGGGTCGTTGCTCCGTGTAGTCTGGTAGAAGTTTGCTCCTAAACTTTAACGTTTACTGCTACTTAAACTTCTACCAGACTGCACGGCGCTAAAACTCAGAAGTCAAGACGTCTTCGGAATCATCGCCGTGAAAACCTCAGATCCTACATAAATACACTCTTCTGGCAAAATTCAGAATAATTGATCGTTAAAGCAGGATGTAAGTAAGTTGTCGTAGGGATTTAAAGAGTTAAAGCATATTTGGGTCAAGATTGGTGTTATCGTCTTTGATTAAACTGTATGTGATCCTTTTATTGAGGGGGTTGTGTTTCTTCCTTAACATGATTGTTGCATTGCGTGTTCCCAGGCAGTCTGTGTGTTGATACATTTATACCAGAAACTCATTTCAAGTACACAAGAACAACTGAGCAGAGCAGCGCGTAACAGATGCTTTAAGTATCGAATGTTGGGCTTGGTCTACATTTTGGTAACGCGCTGCGTTTTGAATGTCTTGGGCAGCTGATGGATTGTCCACGGCTATCGCTCAAATTTTGCTAACATAAACTGTGTAACCTCACATTTTGGTATTCCGGCTGTTTTCCTCAGTTTTATTTTTCTTGTATGTAACTTCCAGTGCATGTAAAACATTTTAAATGGGAGTATTTATGTGTTGACTTGTGTGAAGTTGTATGGATAATTATAACGTTTATTAAAATTATTGGCTCTCAGAGGGCTGTTACGCCACGGATTATTATTAATAATAATTTTAATAATTAACATCTACACAATAAAACATTAGCTTTTTGTAACGGATGTGCCTGTTTATGTAAGATTTTTAATAATTATGAATAACGTATTTTTGTAGAAAATAAAGTATAAGAATAAGATGTAACCTTAATAATAATAATATTATCCGTGAAGTTATTATTATTATATTTATTTAGTGTTCTGACTGACGACAGGTCCATATGAACAGGATCCTTCCTTCCTTTTCTCGGACTGGGACCTGTTCATATACGTTCTTGGCAGATGATCCAGAAGTGGTTTGCCATTGCCTTCTTCTGTGTGTGAATGGAGTAAATTGTTGGGGTGCCACGGAGAAACCGGGGAAGCCCCCGGAGGAAAACTCCGTATTGCCTAGACCACGGCCTTGCCCAACACAAGTTATAAATTCGGGCACCGCCGGGAATCGAACCCGAGACCCCAGGATTACAAGGCCAGCGTTCTAACCGCTAGACCACCGTGGCTATATCATGAAGTTATACAGAAAAATAAACAGCTCATTTGAAACACTTTGTGTGTATTAAAAGACGTAATCCATAATTTAACCACTACCCGAAGATTACATATTTAATACTGAACCATGTT
>NW_019059608.1:1325408-1356480 GCF_000696155.1 Zootermopsis nevadensis
TACATGAAATAAATGATTGATATAATCAAACGTTATATTCTGTCGATTGTCGTTTCGGATGAACGTTGGTTACTACCCGCAAAATTACATTGTCACAACCCAAAGGACCATAATCGACATTCAACCCCCGTGAGAACGTCACGTTTCATGTAATTCTCTGCATGACACGACGCCTCGACAGGACGCAATATATTTTGTCGTCTGAAACAAGGCCGAAGGCAGCAGTTTTAACATTTACGAGGGTAGTTTTGTGGAATATACTTCTTTATTTTATGTCGTATTTTCTTCTGATTCGTTAAGTTAATTGTCTGAAATCTTACGTGTGGGTTTCATTTTAATTTTGAGGAAGTGCATTTAAACACTGTAAATTTTGCAGATTAGTGTATCTGCGGTGTTGATATGTTGTATAAATTGGAAATGGATTCATGGACGTTTTGTTTTTGTTTTTATTGTGGTCCACCTGCTATAATACATATTAACAGTTTTATATTGAGCTAAGTTAAAATTATCAGTTTTCATATAGACCTATTTTATACGGCCGTCTTTTGAAATTTAATGCTGTAAGTTAAGGTTTTGTTGTGGCACGCGTGCATGCAGATGTGTAATGCGTAATATATTTGATTCGGAAAGCCGAAGAGGTGTGTCAGTTTGTGAGATGGGCTTACATGGAAAGATAACATTAAGTTGGATCTTAAACCATCAGTGTGTGAGGGCGTGGACTGGATTCAACTGACATGGGCTCAGGAACATTTTTATTTCTTTCGCAAACATAAGTCATGGACACAATGAGGTGACGTGCAGTGTACAATCGTTCAAGATGTACACTGTTTATTGGACACCCTTTTCCCTAACTTCTCCAAGGCTACATTCCTATAAGTGTGCATATTCCATTCTTCATAATCTAACACTTTGCTTTTGTAATTCACTCTAGACTTTCTTCTTTACGCCTTCTTTTCCATGTACTTTTGTAAGGTACCGTAACGATTTCTGCACCTTGGTGGATCATTCATTACTTTGCCAACCCGAGCCACGTCATATTCACCAAACTTCTATGTTAGGCCGTCTGCGCATTACAAAACTTTTAAGAAAGTTTGTTGAGGCTTTAGATTTCAAAACTCCGAAGTTTGTAACTTTGCTCAGTCTATGATTCGTTAAGCCACGTTAATTGGACGACATGGGATTTCGTAATGCTTCTCGCATTAGTTTGATTTGGTTGCACCTGAATAGACTCGAACTTCGATACATTCACCAGAAATGTTCTTGAAACTCGGCTCTGTAAACACCAGACTATAGGAGACTGTAAAACTGAAGACAGAGGGCCTA
This sequence comes from Zootermopsis nevadensis, assembly GCF_000696155.1. Next base: position 1,326,732 of record NW_019059608.1, read on the forward strand.
TTACAGTCTGCAAACAACTTTCGACAGCAGATCGGCGACTATAGTAGCGTTTAACAGTAATGATAGTTGTTGAATTCACAACACAACCGATGTTTCAGAGACTAGGAACTGTAAGTTAAATTTGTATGCGTACGAATTGTATACGTATAAGGAAAATGTCTTTTGACTTGAAGTTTAAGAACGCAAACTTATAAAAGAATGGAATTGTTCTCTCCTGCACTGGGAATGCCTGTTTTTCGAGAGTTTCCTCACTTCATTCTGTTAACGCTTATTTAATGCAGGTATAATTGAATTGTCACACGGAAATGTTTACAAAATATAAACTTGCGTTTCATATTAACGATGTTATCACCGCAATCCTGTAATTTATGACCTGTAATCTTGTATATACAGTTTGCCGTACTAGGAAATTGAACTTGAAGAAAGATTTATTTTCCAGAATTATATTTATATGGGCAAGGTCTGTTTACTCTTTCACCAAGCATTGAAAGGGCGTGTATTTATACGTTTGCTTATTATGTCAGAGAAGAGTGTGTTCCACTTTGTTGGATAAATAAATGTATTTTCAATACTGAGATTTCGTAACCATCTCGAGTGTAAACGCATTACATGGTCAGTGAACTATCTTATGAAGGATTTAAGGTTTTCGTGGCGGTGAGTCTGAAGGTGTCTCTCTTCTGATTTGTTGCGCCATGTAGTCTGGTAGAAGTTTACCGACGTTTCAGAGGCCATTGCCGCCTCCATAATTAGAACAATGAGTAATAATGGAAGCTGCAAGTACCCCTGAAACGTCGGTAAACTTTACCAGATTAAAGGGCGTAACGTCTTATGTTCGCCGCCGTGATAACCTGAAATCTAACTCAGTCACATTCATTCTCTGAGCTGAAGTTTCTCCTCACATAAAGCAACTGGTAAGACTATTATACCCGGTGCATATTTTTAATCTGTAGGTTTTGTATTCCAGACTGGAATATAATTTTATTAAGATTTTTTACTTTAATTACACCTTTAACATTTCCTGTAGAGAGACATAAACCGACGTGCATTAATCTCGTTCATTTTATTCTTCTGGTTACGGTAAACGAAACTTGCTGTAAAGGATGGGTCGATCGTGGTATTTTCTCGTTTTCAGATCCATGTGTTCGTGATTACATTTAGTCCGGTTCGTGTCATTAACGTTCGTAATAGGAAACTTAACAGCGGTAAAAGTAACTCATTCCATGTAAGATTTGAGGTTTTCACAGCGGTGAGTATGAAGATTTCTGTCTTCTGGGTTGTTGCGCTGTGTGATCTGGTTGATGTTAGCCAAAGTTTCAGAGGGCATACATACGGAGGCAGTATGACCTCTGATACGTTGGCTAACATCAACCAGACCACACAGCGCAACAACCCAGAAGACAGGAATCTTCTAACTCATTCCAGTTTTATTATAGTGTCCTTTGAATATAATATTTTGAACTGTTTTTTGTTATACTTATATTTAACAACGCCCGCTGTTGCCTCTAGCTTGAATCGAAATGTTTTGTATTATTTTGCTTCCATTTATGTGTGTGGCTTACATGTGGTTATTTTTACCGAAATTTCTCCGCTATAATTTTATTGAATTTCCTCTTTTATTCGTGCTACATGTTTTGCCCATATCCTCAATTTCATCACATCACTTAAGTTCGTAATTATGCATTGTTCTCCTCTGACTTCCTTTCTTTTAGATCTAGATACCCACAGCTATTTGTTTTCAGACATCCTCAGTCTCGTATTCAGTTCGAGAGACCAAATGCATATAAAACAGGTAAAATCAAAAACTTAACTTAGTAACGAAACGCGGTAGCATAAACATCTTTGGCTTGAATTGTATTAAGCTGTTTGTTATGGAAGAACAGTTTTTAAATCTCGCTTGGAATGTTTCGTCACAATTATCCTGTACATGTACTGTAAGCCAGGTCCGAGGTTGCATTTCTCTTACCGCTTGCACGTTATGTAGTTTCTGTTGTGCTGGATGTCGCCGTGACTCCGCGGCAACTTCTCCTGCACCGTTATATTACGGGCAAGTATGAGGAGAACTGCAGGCGTTTATTAACTGTTCAGCCACACTATGTGAAGCCAAACTTTTATTTGTGTTTTAGGAACGCGGTGTCTATAATATTAAACCCGTGACTCCTGTCGTCGCTTCCTGGTGGTTCCAAGAGATTCTGTGTGGTATTGATGCATAAAGCAGTCTGTTTGTTGGTTCTGTTTCCATTTCTCAATCACCATGCTACTCCAAGATGATAAACGGGAGAGAGATGTGACATAACATCGTTTCGTTTCCATAACGTGCATTTAATGATACGTGATTATAATTGAGTGTTCCTTTCTCACAGTGAAATTGTCTTGTTGTTATCTGAAACAGGTTCTCACGTCGGTGAGAATGTCATTTGTGGTCTTATAAATTCTAACGCCGTGATATATGCTAGAGTCCGGCAGTATTTTATGTATATTAAAATGTGTAAAAGTAAGTGTCAAACTTTATTACACGTAGTCAGAAGCCCGGTCTTGAAGCATGTGGTACATCATAATAATTAATACAGGCTTTATATAGAAATAGGAAGAGTTTATTAATATTTCCTATAAATAAATACAGCTATATACGATATGTCGATTGTGGGTTTTCGGATTTGACGCCATGTAGTATTGAAGGTGGTTACTAACGTTTCAGGGGAAAACTACTACACAAGCTAAAAATATATTGAAATGGTTCCAGCTCAATAAGGTCGCCATATTAATTGAACAGTGGCTTTTTTATGCTGCTGTTGATGGCTATATGAATCGAAACGTGTAGTGGAGTTTTCAGATGATAATCTCTACATGTTGTAATGGCGATTTTTTGTTTCATGTAATCAGAATGTGTTTAAACGAAACCTATGTTAACTTTCGTACACGTAAGCATTTGACTGATATATTTTCTCAGAAAGGCCTCTACAAGGATTTATTTTATCGCCATTCCATTTCTGCTTTGCTTTAGAATACGCTGTCATGAAGATCCTAGAAAACAGGGTTTCTAATTACATGGGACAAGCTGTTAGGTACATGTTGATAATTTATTTGGCGGATATATATCGTAAATAAAGCCTCAGAGTTGTATTAGATTCTGAATAGAGGATCCACTCGGAAGGCCTAGGCGTAGATAGTATAATATTAAACTGTACCTTATAGAAATATGATCGGAGAGTATGAACTGAATTCATTCGGCTAATGTTAGGAACTAGTTGCGGTCTCTTGTGAACAGGGTAATCAGCATTCTGGTTCCTTAAAATGGAAGGGAATTTGTTGGCTGGCTTAGCGTACCAACCTCTCACTTCACGTTATCTTTCCGTTACTTCTGTTCTTTTACGTGTGCCTAATCCATGCGGCCTGCAGCGATGCTCAGATACTAATAAGAGCCGTCTGTGAGTTTCTACTTCACCTTTGCACATGTAGTGCGATAGATTCAAATATATGAACGTGTAAGTACACGAAATATTTATATATAAATCTAAATATCGAGGAAAAGCTTTTCTTAATGTCTTGAGGACGGAAGTCATGATTTATTATATCGTATGCTGATAATTTATTAATAACGTTATACGTATCACTTATGGTATGTCTGTAAAATATGAAGTCTGTGTGAATTATTTAAATTGATTTTATCATGAACCTCTGAAGTAGTTACTATCATCCTCCGATTATAATAATAGTCCTTCTATTTGCACTCTTCTGGATTTATTACATCGGTACTAGTAATATTGTAATACAGGTGACTAAATTTTATGTATGTACTGGTAAGTGGGTTAATAATACCTGTGTTTTGAATGACGGTGTGTGTTAGGGACTGCAGCAACTGTTTTTGCAGTGCCAGACGCTTGAATTACTTTAGCACAAACGACTTTAATTGCTTCCGCGAGAATCTGTGTGACTATGAAAACTCTTCCATAAATGCACCGACAAGTCTTATGGCTAAAATATTGATTCAGTTACTTGAGTACGCCCATTTTCCGACTAGTTCTTTTTGAGATCATGACAATCGCTGCCCTTCCTCCACTCTGTTTCATCCGCTGATAGATACTCAGAAGTACGTCAAAAGAATTTGTTTGTGACTCGGTGATTGTGCAGTTAAGGATGTCAATTAATCAGGAGTTCTGAGTTAACACGTGCCTGGTCATTCGATACGAGTGCCCACATCGCAGTCCAGCGTGCAAATATCCGATATGAAATCTGATTCCTTCTCGGCTAATGGACTTGTTAGGAGCTTTCCCGACAGCATGGCGCCTACCGTTTTGAGGTGTCGCAACCCGTTGAGCAATCCTTGGGTTGAAATAGCTTTTTGTCCTCTAAGTAATTGCACCGCCGTTTGATCATAGACTTGCATTCTTTAATCATGTTGAAAGAGATTTCGTATTGCTGTCAACAAATTGTTCTGTCGTTTTTGTAGAGCTTCCTCGTCTGGGATGTTTGGATCACTTCCAAGGTTCTGTCTTTTTAAAGTACATGCTGAGGATTAAGATTTAATTTCCCTGCTACATTTTTTGTGAGAAAGTAAAAAAATTATAAGCTCGTGCTAGTAATGTCTAAACATGGTCGTTGGCCGGATTATTTTTCTGCCATCCGTGTTTTATCCGTACTTTGTAGATCCATTTTAGGAACATATTCTAATTATTTTGTTATCTGTGGTAGCTTTCATTTATAGCATTTAGGCTGCCTTCAAGAGCCAGAGTTTACTTTTTGATTCTTGAACTTGTAATAAAATACATTAAATTTATGATGAAACATCGTCGTTTTAAAGTGCAGGACCTCAGTGTTATGAGATTGAGTGCCTTATATGTTTGTTGAAGTACGAATGGCATTGAAACGAGTGGGTGTTGTAAAGGGAGCTGTAGAGTACAAATGCTTTATAATGCCAGTTTCTATAAATCAGTTTAAGTTTGCTTTCTCATGCATCTTTAGATATATACCACTTAAAGCATCTGCTAGATAAGCAAGGTGTTGTGGTACAGACCTTCGAGTGTCATTTGTATTTTGTTACGCAACTTAGGCTGATCTGTACTGGCGTAGTTAACTATACATTTGCAAAATTAACTAAACAGTGTGTATAAGGTAAGCGTCGCCTTTTATTAAGAATGCAGAACGCTAACGAGCGTCGTAGAGTTTAAATATTCTGCGTAACTTTCTTATACGCGTAACTTACGTTTCACTTGTTCAGTGCCCACCTTCCTTCACAGAAGTCTCTTTAAAATCGGCAGTCGTTGGCTGCCTTCTAGTCATGATTTGCCGAACTTGGCTTTTGAGTAATTAGCGTTCCGTCATATCCCGAAAGCCCCCGATTATCGTGTAAAATTTTATTTATAGTATTATTCTTTGGTTGTAGTTTTAATTAATTGTTTTTATATTAAATGTCTTTAGCTTTTTAGTCGCTTCTGTTTCCTATTTTGGTGGTTTTGGATTCAAACCTCGGGCCAATAACTATCTTGGCTAAAAAATTTTCGTAGTTGTCTTCAGTCTGTCCAGGCAAATGCCAAGATAATACCTCTGATTAAGTCATAATCGCCTCCTTTCATTTAGTTTTCAATTAATTTTTCATTAATCGTGTCGTTCGATACTATTTAATACTATTTAGTATCGTTAAATGGACCATAACGAAATTGAGTAATTAATGTCACAAAAATCAATTCAGTAATAAACTGAAAATTGTAAGTTCATTGTTCAGAGATCTGCTGACAGGCGGTAATGCAGAAGCATCCGTGTCTTTTGATTTTTAAACACGGCTAGAAATGATATCAGTATTAAGGTAGGAAGTATACGATTCATTTTATAATGCATAAACACTTCGGCATTACAAGAATTATGTTAACATTTTCATAATAAGACATCGAAGTAGGGCGGTTACTGATTTTCCGTCCCTCGAACATAGAGGTATATCTATGTAGTGCATCAAAGATGTGAGACATTTTCCTCTCCGGGCATTGCCGGAATTTTATGCATAATGGATTGCAGCTTAATCGCTCTTTGTGCGGCATTCCCGATGCAAAGGCATTTCCTAACCCCTTGCCCCGCGACCAGTATACGAATTGCTTCTTTACTTCATAGAATGTTAAGGGCCCTGCATGCCAGAGCTAGAAAACGTATTAATAAGATGCTTATGGGTCTGAGAGTATTTTGCTGCCATTAGAAGAAATCTGGTTGTTATGTGCCAACGCCACGTACTTTCCGAAAGAGTTTCGAGACAAGAAATATCAACCTCGCTCTTATCGACTTAAACAGTCCTCTTCGCCTCCACGCCATTGCCCTTGGTTATTACTGCGTGCCTTTGCGTTGCCTGAACTGCGGGGAGGAGTGTGAATTTATGTTGGTTCGGGGGAGACGATGCGTGAATTGGATGTGTATCCGGACATCGCCTAACGATTGTATTGATTTCACCAATTTCAAGCTTGTTCGTTGCGCAGAAATGTAGACATCGCCACAGAAAGTCTATGTTTATCGATGTAGGACATTTCTTCGTGTTCTCGAAATATAATTTTTTCTTCTAAATGATTGGTAAAGTTGAAATTAGTGTATATCTGATTAATCTATGTATGCAATTGTAACAGCTTGTAGGTTTATTGTGATTTTTTTGTATTTATAAGTTTTTTATTTTATTTTTTCTTTATTCACTGCTTTCATACTTCCACTTGTATAAATAATATAATTCTTCTTCGTTTTGGCAAACATGATTACGCGGAAAACACGCAAAACCGTACGAGGGCGCGTTGGCAAATTCTGACTATGTTCTTTGTTGTAAAGGAGAACAGCAAAGCCCTGTACACTGTCATTTAATGTCATCTGCGAAGTATGCCGATTTACAATTCGAAACGTTCCTTGTGTAAATGCAAGTGTTCTGTTCTGCAGGAGTTCGCGACGCTGACCAAGGAACTGAACCAGGCGCGGGAACACCTGCTGGAGCGGGAGGAGGAAATCGCAGAGCTCAAGGCAGAACGCAACAATACTCGGGTAAGTGGAAAGCAACGTCCTACCCGTCTCTGAGAAGAGAGAAAGCCTTTCAGTTGGTCAATAAATTTCCCACTAAAGTAACCTGAAGTTTCGTTGATGTATTCGCAAGAATCCGCAGCTGAACCGTGTACAAAGCCAGCCGAATGAAGTCTGTATCCTCACTTTTCTTCCTTAAGATCCATGTCCGTAGATCAGTTGATGGATCGAACCCTTTCTTCAGAAGCTTATAGTAGCTTAAGTATTCAAGAAATTGAAGATTTCTGTCTTCTGGGTTGTTGCGCTGTGTAGTCTGGTAGATGTTTATCAACGTTTCAGAGGTCATACTGCCTCCGTCATCAGGGCGATGAGGTTTTCACAGCGGTGAGTATGAAGATTTCTGTCTTCTGGGTTGTTGCGCCGTGTAGTATAGTAGATGTTTACCAACGTTTCAGAGGTCATACGATGACATTTATTCATTTTTAAATGTGAAACAATATGGCAGCGATTTTAAAATGTGTTATATTTTTCTGTGTGATAGTAATAAGTAATGAAACTTTGGGCCTAGGATTATGAAATTTGATGTAAGAAGTATTGTAAACATATGCATAAATTGTGTATGAACTATTGTTTAGTAGTAACAGTTACAAACGTTGGCAGGATTTGATTTTTTTAGGCTGGTACTAACAAACTTTGTGTATGTAAACAATAAGTTATTCGTGCATAAATAATAATAATAGGAGCTCTTACAAGCAACAAAAAGTACTAACTGGAATAGGAGTCAATTCTGTAATCATCTGAACACAGCCCAACGGTCTAACCTCTAGCGAAATTCTATTCTGTTCGACTTTTGTAGACTCCCAGTACCTAACTTATCAGCAGTACAAGATTTATAAGACTTCAATTCCCTGCATTAGACAATCTTGAGAAATTTGTTAAAGGTTTAAGGTTAGGACTGGAAATGTTTTAGTGTGTCGTTCCAGATAAAAGTGTTTCCCATATAAAATTTAACGGAAATGCATTCGATTTTGAAGATGGACGTACTGAATGGAAATACTCTATTCTACAAGTGCTGCTATCATTATGCAGCTGTTAGAAGGAGATAACACGAAATAAATTAAGTGAAAGTATAAGATATTGCGGTATGGCGGTAGTTATTCCCTTTTGCATTTTTGCGTGCCTTTTCCAACAGTAAAGAACAATAGGTCTATGATGTGAAGCTTTCACGGCGGCATTCATTAATAAAGTCTTCTCGTACTATCAGCCGTGTTAGATATTGATTAATCGCCGACGTTTCGAGGACCATCTCTCTTCATTTTCAAGGTTGTTTGCTGTGCAATAGGTCTGTTCCAAGCAATAGCACGATGCTGTCACGTTTTGTTGCATACGTCGGAACTAGATCTACAGCCCCTTGACTTTACATTTCTGTCCAAGAGACGGGTTTTGGTTGTCTGCGGAGTTTTCCTGATCACGTCAGTTTCGCCGTGACGTCACAAGGCGAGGCACTGCAGGAGGCAAGCCGCTAATTGGCAGAGATCTGTTCGATTGGATTTCAGACTGAACCCCTGCAGACGTCTAATTACGGTCAGCAGCTACCATGTTTGTTCAGGTTATTTGTAGGTTAGTGTGTGCGTGCGTGCATTGGTTTCCAAGCTTACAATTTGGACACTAGTTGGTCTTGATCTGGCTTTATTGAAACAGGAAACATGTTCGTTGGTCACCGCCTTCAGGACTTCATGGCCGCCACAACCCATAAAACCACAATCGACATCGCCTCAATGAGAATTTCAAATCTCAGACTCTTGAGACATTGTAATACTCACACCGTCTTCAAGTTTCTTGTGATTAGTGTTGTTAAGAGGGGCGGGGATTAGAGTAATAAAGTGATTGGCTAGACGATCAGGGTTGGATTTCCGACAGAGGTAAGAAATTTTGTGTTCGCCGCCGCTTTCATGTCGGCAGTCAGGTTTACCCAGCCCCGTTGGTACTGGCGACTTTTTCCACGGGTTTAAGGCGGCCGGCCCTTGAAGCTAACCACTTAATATCTAGCTCCGATTTTAGGAATATATGGAGCTGTACGTTCACTTCTCAACACTTTTTCGTGACGTGGCGCTTAAACACAAAGACAACTTCACTTTTGCGCCGTATTTGCAGATATTCAGCTGCAGGGCGTTTGATTTTCTTTGTAACCTTGTTATTAGCTGTAATTGTGTTCCAATTCGGTGATTTTAAAATCTCCCACTTTGGGAACTTTCCATTTGAGTGAGTGCTTTGTGTCATCCCTTAACCTGGTAGTTAATACGGCTCTAAACTCGTGTGGGACGCGTTGTTTCGATACATGATAAATTAGGTTTTACTACATGAGTCAATGTAAGAACATTGTTGTGTAAAGACGGCCATTTATGATATATGTAATTTCTTTCACGGCGTGCTGCTCCAATGCGCTCCTGTTGAAGCTTTCTTCCAGGTTAATGTGTGTTCCAATATTATATTTTGTAGCCTTCAGCTGTTACGTCAAGCATTCGCAAGTATTATGATTCCAGCGTCCGAAGGGACCGGACTAAATTCGCACTGACATGAAAACTCACTTTTCCTAAAATGTATTTTTTAGCGTCTCGTTTGATGGTCTATATATGCATATGAATGAAATGTGGGTCCCTGAACAGTCAGTATTAGGCGCATCTTGAAATCTGAAAGAGATCGAATGCGTTAGTGGAACGTATAATTTGATGATGAACTTTAACGTTCAAGCAGAAAACATGATATTTTACTTGGTTTATATTTCGGAATTATATTTATGCTGTTGTAAATAAATCGAGAAAGTTCAAATTGGTGTATTATTAGTACGAATTGGGATTATGAAACATTTAATTGCATTGAATTTAATTCAGAATGGAGCTCATGGATTGGCTGTGGTGATGACTATTAACTTATTATGTAACAGTTGGAAATTTATTGAGCAGCTTAATATGCACGCTTAGGAATTTTCCTGTCTGTAGTTGATTAATTAGTTACTTTGGTTACTTTGTTGGTAATGTCTGGGGTCCTCCGTTTGTCTCAAAATTTGAATTCGTGAACAACATATTTTTGTCCTATTCTGTTGTCTAAAAGGACACCGGTTTATGGTACGTACGTCTTTGGCCTCCCGCTAATAAATTTTGATCTAATTGTTCAGATCATCTTCCTGCTATCATATTTTCTCGGTTTTAAGACGTCATCGATTATAAGACGCACCTTTAATTTAGTAATAGTGTTTAAGGAAAATACGAATATTACAATAGAGACTGTCAATATTTAAACACAAAACTTTGTTGTACTAATATTTTCGAAATCTTCTTTGTTGCTGTCTTTGTGTTTAGTTTCCCATGACTAATGTTATGAAGATTTTCCTTGCGTGTTAGTCACACAGTATAATTTTCCTGCATCGATTATTAGACGCCACCAGATGTAAGACGCACTCCGATTTCAGAAATTTTAAAATCGAGGAAATGCGTATTTAATTCTCTGTCATCGATAATACCAACATCCTACCCATAGAAACGTCTCAGATGGGAGCGATACCAGAGCCCATAATGTGGGATTCTGAAGTGTTGTACTATAGAAGGGCGTAAAAAATATTCAGATGATGCTGCCATTCCTTTACGTATAGAAGCCAAACCTTGCATATAGTATATCATGCACGTACGAGGTGCGATCGGAAAGTTTCAAGACTGTGTCAATAGAGGGCGAACCAGATGTAGTACGAGCTTCTACCGCTAGGGGGTGCGGCCTACATTCATAGTGAATCAGTGTGCCAGCCGGCATCATCGAATTAGCATTTGTTTCTTAGTTACGGGCGTTTTGGTAGTGCATTACACCGACCCTCCTGCGATTTCGGAATGGCGGGTGCATCAAATTTTGCCAAAGACTCGCCAAAACGGCTACGGAAACCTATGAAATGCTAAAGCAAGCATTTGGGGAAATACTTCGAAATGGGTCGTGCACAAACTTTTGTGAGGCATTCGCGCCGCTGCCTAGCCTGGAAGCATCCCTGGAAATCTTTCTTTGTCAGCCTGTCAAGCACCCTCTGCGATTCTGCCTGAATCTCTTGCCAAAGACTTGCCAAAACGGCTACGGAAACCTATGAAATGCTAAAGCAAGCATTTGGGGAGTCCGCAATGGGTCGTGCACAAACTTTTGTGTGGCATTCACGTTTTAAAAATGGCCGAACCTCTGTCGATGATGACGAGCGTTCTGGACGACCATCTTCGAGCACAACGCCCGAAAATGTTAGGAAGATTCGGCAGGCCATTCACGAAGATCGACCATCGTCGTACCATCAACGACTTGTGCGACATTGTTGGGATAGGCTATGGGACCTGTCCGCTGATTCTAAAGGAAGAACTCCACATGCGACGCATCATGACAACGCACCAGCGCACACCGCCTTCAAAGTTCGGCAGTTTTTGGCCTCAAACACCATGGCCTTCATCCCGCACCCTCCTTATTCGCTGTGTGACTTCTTCCTCTTCCCAAAGATGAAATTCAGCTAAAGGGAAGGAGATTTGAGACGATAGAAGAGATTCAGGCAGAATCGCAGATGGTGCTTGACAGGCTGACAAAGAAAGATTTCCAGGGATGCTTCCAGATTTGGCAGCGGCGCTGGGATAGTTGTGTTCACTCCCAGGGGAACTACTTCGAGGGTGATGGATGAATTTAATACGTGAGATAAGTGTACGGGTTTTTATAGGCGCAGTCTCGAAACTTTCCGATCTCACCTCGTATGTGTGGTTGAATGAACTATCTAAAAAACCATTACAGCTAACAGGCTTCAATTGTGTCTTGTGATGGATAACAGCGTACTTACCAATTATGCAATACTTTTGTATCTTCAGATTTACCAACTCTGTTGCTGCTCGGTATTTTGAGGTTACGTAAATAGCTAGAGGTCATAATTTTTGAGGGCGTAATGAATTCAGAGATCCTGTATCTGCTAGACTACGAGATTTGAAGCGTTAAAATGAAAGTTGATGTCTGCGATGTTCCAGAGTTTCGTATTTACCATTTATCTAACTGTGTTGCCTGTCTCTTATTGTAAATTTCCTATAAATACGCCGCGCATCATTATATTAAATTATAAAAAAAAACCATGTCGTCATGTGACAGTAATTATAGAGCTCATCTGTCTCATATATCGCGTTAGCGCCATGGTACATGTCACCGTGCTTATGATATCAGTACTAATCGGTAATTATCTCGCTTGAATTGTTGAAGTAATGGATTTGGCAATGAAGGGGAAACTCGTGTGATTACGCGTTAATTTTGTCAGGTGTGGCGTTGCTGTAAAAGTAGTTCGGAGTTCATATTTGCTGAAGAAACAAGTGAGAAAATGTAGTGTAATGAATGGGTCAGCAGTTCTCAAGAGTACGATGTGATATCCGGCTTCGGTGAACTGAAGATGTTTATGCTTTCTGTTGCAGCTATGAAATTAAGTTACAAATTTGTCGATTAGCTTTTCAGCCCATTTTATCCACGAATCTCGATGTTACTTGGCTCTTTTGCCCAGTGGTTGCTATGGTGACCCTCATACACAGATTTCTCCTCCGAATCTTATGAATGACTTAGCGACAATTGCCAGATCGGAGCTCTACTGAAACGTCGAAAGATACCGAATATCAAAATTATCTTTACTAATAAACTCCATGGAGGAGAATCCTTGTGAAGATAAACAGTCACTCGGCTAGTAGGCAAATTCCCGGGCTTTTTTTCAAACCCGAAGGTACGTTACCGTCTTCACAAGAGCCCGCCTATCCCGAACCAGATTAACCCCGGCCACTCCTTTCTTCCATCTATCCCCGTTTATGAGTCTCGTCGCCTTGATGATGGAGGCAACAAGGACATTTGAAACCTTGTAAACTTCTACCAGATTCCATGAAATAATAATATATTGTCAAACTGCATACGTGTTTTGTGACTTAAAACACGTATTTGAAAATTTGTGCTATGCCTGAAAAGAATTACTGGAAATCATTTTCCGAAAATTATTTTAATGTTCTCACATTGCTCTGAATGTTTTCAAATAATTCAAAATGAGATTTTTGTTGGGGGAGCGTGACTATCACGTGGAAACAAACCAGGCAAGGAACGTTATGTTCCAGCACTGGTATTTGTTTTGGCTAGGAGTAGCGCTGTTAGAAATGCGGTGTGGGAAGGCGGAACGTTATCCTTTGGTATCAGAAAAGCAACCAGCTGGTTTTTACGACGGGGGCTTTGGGTATTTTCGTTGCAGAGGTTGGCCGTTTGTTCCGTTGTGGTACTGGAAGAGCCAAATCACATTACCAGTGACTAGTTTCTTTCCAGAAGCTCAACTTTTTTCAGTAGTCTTGCTAAACTGTCTGCACGGATGTCTTTTCTCAGAAACGAACCACTGCTTCAGTAGGCCGAGGCCTACTGCAACCAGTAAACAAACTGAATCCCCGTTACTGTTTTATACAAAACTACTGATTTATACAATCACGCGACACAGTTTTCTGTAACTTGCGTGTTTCGCCGCTTGCTACAAAAAAAACATAACTATATCATATTCTGTCTGTGTTTAAGTTATTTCTGTTATTAGTTTTACATTTCTGAGGCATTGCGCCAAGAAACTTTCTGGTGAACTGTAACAGTCGCTACCTCTTGCAGCTTCTGCTGGAACACTTGGAGTGTCTCGTGTCTCGCCACGAGCGGTCGCTGAGGATGACGGTTGTGAAGCGACAGGCGGCAGCTCAGTCCGGTGTCTCCAGTGAAGTCGAGGTGCTCAAGGCTCTCAAGAGCCTCTTCGAACACCACAAGGCGCTCGACGAGAAGGTAAGTCTTATTAATAGGTTCTGTAGTATCGGATTTGCAGCGATGTCGCCGCCTTCCTATTCCCATTTGCCATGTGGCTTGTCTCATTCTCCTCTAGTAGTCCTCAGGACGCCATGTTTTGGCCCGTATCATCTACCCAGTTTCTTCTCCGATGCCCATCCTTGGGCCTGTACGCGTTTTTCCCACCTCAGCTTTCTTTATCTGCCAGCTATCACCCCGCATTTGTCGCACGTGCCTTTTCTCCGTTTCTTCGTCACTTCTTTATACAATTTCTGTTTCTTGTGTAATGATCGTATTTCTAACCTTCTGTCTCTTAAATAACGGGCTGTTTGAAAATCAGTCATGTTTTGGTTCAGGTGAACTGCCATCAGGTGGACAGTTAATACATAAATTACGAGGCAAATGACCGTTCCACAATATACTAAATGTATTTTGTGGTGGATCATATTACTAAATTTACGTGATGAAATCATTATGTATCTTGCAACCTCCTTCATTGGCTACTCGAGATACATTTTATTGGGAGCGATTTTGTGGTGACTTCAGGCGCACTAGCTAACATGTAAATCATCATTATATCCCTATAAAAGCAGTGACGCGTCAGATTATATTTGCCAGGGTTTGGTGGTCTGTTCTTATTGGTTGCCCTAACTAAGGTAAGGTCTTTAAGTAATAAATGGATGTTTATGTTATCTTGATGTGGTTGTTCTATCGAATGATTTAAGTACTTAGACAAATTATGCCCAAAGTGCGAGACGTTTATGTAGCCCTTGTATACAGTATAAACTTCTCGTAGAGGACTCGTGAATGTTGCTGGCCGGCCTCGTGTTACAAACGGTTTGACAAAGACACGCCTATTGCTGGTTATTCACAATAAAGATTGGGATTTCTGGCTCATTAGTACATTTAAAATCTGTTGAGGCAATGTGTTGCCATTCTATAATGAATATTCAGTATTGTGTTGGCTAAGAAGGTGGTACAAACCTGTAAATTATCTTACCGTAATGCTAGGGGCCGTTATTACCTTTGTTATCATGTTTTGACTAAATCTTTCAGCACGACTGGATCACATCGGATATCTTTTCAAAAGACATTTATTTCAGTTTCTTTGGTAATTTATTTACGTGACAGGCTGGTGTAGCGGCAGTCATGTAGATGATATTTGAGAGTCGCCGACATTAATCTGATTGTTCCTCCGAACAAATGTGGGTTAGCACTGTCGAGTAAGCCACTACCACTTCCTTCGAAATTATTTCAGTTCACTAGTTGTGGTTATCTTCCGATTGTATATTTGTAATAGGCCTAGTAGCTTATAATAATCAAATAATCGATTGACAACGTTGTGCAGGCGGACTGTCAACCAAACGATCAACACACAACAGGATGGATCCCTTAAAACTAACCAATCTTTACATTTATGTTTCATATATCATATCGAGAAATAATCATTATGAAATGTCCTTAAGAGACGTGTGTTACTGTTTTTTGTGTGTGTATGTTTCCTTTTGTGGCGAATGAAATGTTAAAGAAATTTGCCTTCGTTATTCCCTCTGCTATAAAGACCGCCAAAATCGACTTTTTGATCCCTTCATTTTCAAAGCTTTATTTTGTATCTGGAGTGTAATCTACACTTAACTTGAGTGTTTCCTCGCTGTCGTTGGAGCAGATAAGTCATGGCCTCCGGCGATAGGACACTACTTGAAGGAGGACGTTGTAGGAGCTCCTCAGAGAATGTATACGTTCCATTACCTGGATCTAGCCGAGATAATGCAAGCACTACCAGTAAAATGATATATTTTTACTCTGCCCAGCTTTGAGGGTTTAAATCACAGGTTGGTTTAGAAGTCATGAAAGAGACGTGTTCAATTTCCTTTCTTCCGGTAATTTGTACCACCTGTGTGCTGCTATGACTGAGTCGCCAACAGTAGTGCTGTATTTTATCCAGCGCCAGTGACGCTTTGTCTGCAGCGGCATTGGCGGTTGTTTTCCTGGGCATAGTGGATCTTCCAAATTGAGTATTATTTCACACTCCGAAGTATGCAGATGTACAAGAAATGTTTCAGGGGAGATATATTTGGAATATGGTTCTGTCTCGTCGGCGTGTGGTGTCTCATTTTCTCTGAGGAAACAGTTGATGGTAACGCGAGCCTCCACAGGTATATCATTATCATCACACAGTTCATTGCACCCCTTCACGTGGATGAATGCGATTGTTATCTTTAGCAAGACGGAGCCACGCTCCACGTCTAATTTAACCAATACATTCTTGCGGGAGTTCTTCCGCGATCGTCTAATCTCCAAAGACTCAGGCCCCCAAGATCTCCAGTGTCCCCCCTCCCCGATTTCTTTCCCTGGGGCTACCATAAGGGAATGGTCTACAGGACAGGTACACACACTTGACGAATTTAAGACTGATATATAGAAGCTGCAGTTCCAAACAGTTGCAACGCTGCCGAAGTGTCTGCAAACATAGTCGAAAGAGCGCGTGCCTATATTCACGAACACACAACAAAGTTTCGACAAATGTCGTAACTGTGACGTGGTATCATTATTGTTAAGTGAGCCTTTTAAAGATTTAATATTTTGATTTACCCTGTTCCTTGTTCTGTTGACATTTATAAGGATATAAAACTATAAACTTTTTCTTGATTCAAAGTGATGACAGATCATTAATTGTGGAATTATAATATTCTTAAAATACCCGAGAATACACGTGTGTTGTATACGCTTATTGATTGATGTGTAAGGCGACTTTCGGGAATAAGACGCCTCGATTTCATTTCGCCACACATTCCCAGCGCTGAAAATGGAAATTGTAACGTGTGCTGAATTGTTGGCAGGCCTTCAACAGTTGACGCTGTTTGTCCCCGAAAGCCGAAGTTGCAGATACATTAAACTCCAGCTGCGGGTACCTGAAAACAAAAATGTATAGGGTGATTCCATATATTCTAAGTTTGCCTTACAGAATGGATTTTACAAACAGTTGGCTGTTCTGGTAGATAGCATCTTGCTTTGATCATTTGAAATCCTCACAGCGGAACCTTCTCAACTATGAAATTTGTACCATCTATCATGGTTCTGATTTCCTCATACGCTTGAACGTTTTCCCGTGGAACACAATTCTCTTAGAGAGGCGCTTTTCTCTCGCATCTCACCAATAATTGAATTAGCTGTCCCGTACTTGTGTTCTTTTCATCACTTCCGAAGAAGTTGGCCTTTCCACTGGCAATAATTCAATCTGCAGTGTGGGATTTTCTTTTACAGTTGTAAGTTTCGGATTTTGTAAAGAGTCGTGGAGACGACTGTGGGTGGATGTTTAGATGATTACTGCCTGCCGATATGACTTGTTTTTGTTGTGTCAAATGAACTGTGAATCAGTGTGTAATTAAAGTTTCGTGTTTAGAACGGGAAGCGTAAATATGTAAGTGTACCCCAACTTCGATAAACATATTTTCAGATTTTTTTGCGTTTTTCTAGGCTATGTTGTGTAGGCCGTGTTCATTTTTTGCACACTTATTGTTACAAATCTGTTTGTGTTACATGCAACAAATCATTTGTTATTGTTTCAAATAGGGCGAGTCTTAGTTTCATAACCCCTTTCCAGTACATTAATAAACATTTCGTATGTGTTGGATGAATGTGTTCGTTTGTGTTCTTGATTTTTATTTACGTGGAACATCTACATATATTTCAGTTAGAAAATGTTTATCTTCTAAGTTGAGATACATTTTAAAAGTATTCTATTTCCCTGCAATATTCCTCTCCATTTTGTGTTGTCATAGTCAGTAGCATAGTGTGCAGTGCAGTTCCTTTGTGATACCTGACTTTGACTATATTTCATATTCCTTAGTCTTTCCAGATAGCGTTCATGAAAGACATCTGTCAAAATATGCTGGTAATCTGAGTTTCAAATTGGTTACCTTTAAATACAAATATAGAACATTATGCTGTATGTGGTATAGGTAAGGAGTGTTGGATTTATTTCCATGTTTTAAGTGTATCAAGTTTATTGTATTCTACACTTGCTCTTCTGCAGGTGAGAGAGCGATTACGGGTGGCACTGGAAAGAGTAGCAACCTTAGAAGAGGACCTTACAACAACCAAAGATGAAGTGAGTTGATACTATTGGAATTTGTTGCCTTCTGGTTAGACGTTAGACACTTCATTATCGGAAGTTAAATGGTGAAGAAGAAAAACAACTAAAATCTACAAGAGCCTATCAGAAGTCCTGAGACTGGTCCCATAATGCACAAATTGCAAGTTCTTACACATTAATGGAATTTATTTCCTTGAAAGAAATCTCCAGGTACTGAGTATCCCAATATTAGTGATACTGCCACTTCTGGAAATGTACCTGAAAATATTTTTTTGGAACTGCCATGTTACTAAAGTGGACTTGCCTGTTAATACAGATCGAGGCAATACTTCTATTCCAGTCAGAAGTATTAAAAGCTGCTCCTTCCAATGTTTTGTTGCATGATCCAGGCATTTTATACTCCTGGGTTTATATTGTTAAGAGTAGCTTTGGAATTCATTCAGTTTTCAGACATTTTGGTGTTTTCTTATTATTGTATAGATATGTTATTTCCATATCTTTTGTAAATCTTATTAGCATTTATGAATTTATTAATATGACTTAAAAACGTGTTAAATTGCAAATATGTGTAATTATAGAAGTACAAAAAGGTGTGCCATTTGAAATTGAGTGTCAGAGGACCTGCATTAATT
The DNA here is from genome assembly GCF_000696155.1 of Zootermopsis nevadensis. The sequence continues at coordinate 1,345,263 of NW_019059608.1, forward strand.
GTCTTTGCTACGTCTCATTCTAGATATCCTACAATTCTGACTCAGAGAAATTTACTTAATTTTAATCATAAGATTTTAAAAAGTACTTTATGGTGCCTCACTTTTACAAGGATTCTTTTTTCATTCAAGTTTTTTATGGTTTTACTTGATCCTGCCACAACAGTACAGTATTGTGCAATGACCTTGAAAACTTCCCTTACTGTTCCTTCTGACCCACCATTCATACCCGTCATCTGCAAATTGAGTATTACTACTGTCACTTTCATTTTTTGTTAACTGAAGAGATACTGAAATTATTCCACAGAATAACATTGTGCAAAGGTGTAGTGTAATAGAATACAGATATTTTCCAAATACAACATGGCTTGCAATTTTGTTTATCTCATTGGTATTGATGTTTGTTTCTTTGTTTCTTTGTTTGTTGGGAATACGCCTGTTGCAAACCTAATTGCAAATATTTCTTCACAGAGTTGGTAACTATGTCTCCATGTATTTCATTAAGATAGATCATGAACTCACGTACGCAATATGCATGAAATGTGGGTTGTAACTTAATACTTTAAAATGTGGCAATGGTGTGAAGATGATATCTGAATAGAGTTTGTGTACAAGTAATTACATCGGGCCCTGAATATGTTATCTTCTGAATCTGTGATTCACTGTTTTTGACACCATTATTTTTGGATCTATCATCATGTCTCCAGCTGTCTCACACATCATTGATTCCACTTTCTGTTGCTCAGCAGTTAGTAGTCATGATGATTAGCATTGTTATAGCATGGGAACACCTAGTAAGAGGTTCTCAAATGAGTTCTCTGCTGATTTAGTTTACTTTTGCAACAAACTCATTGCTCATTCTTCTAGCTTAATTGTATCTTGTAAGATCTTCTAATGTTTCTCTTTTGCGTGTTATTTTCATTAGACAAACTAGATGTATTTAAGCTATTAGAGTGATTAATTCAGTATATTCTTCATGTATCCAAACTTTCTTGAAATGAAATATGTTTATTTTTCATTAAATATATTTCTTTACTTACTTGTTGAACACCTGGCCTGTTCATGTCCACACTTTCATTGCACTCAGTAATTTAATTTTTACAGCATTAATTTTACAATGATGGTAATATGGATTTGATTGGACTCTTACAGTTACAACAGTACAAAGTAGGTCGCATCATTCCAACAGGGGATGACATGGTGAGCAGCAAACCAAAAGAAAATGGTCAGCAGGATCCGTCAGAGGATATGAAGAGTGGGGACCAAGGCACAACACACACCCCATTACCTAAGGTAACATAATTGCAGGTGATTAGCCATGACTTCTTATCATATCCTCTATATTGTATTTAACAGGTGCTGGAATAGCAAGAGGTAACTATAGCACATTGGCACGTTTGGTGACTTCTTTGTGAAAGCTTATACTTTACTCTTTGTTTTTGTAGTAAAGAAACTACTTAAGCTGATCACGACATTAAAATGTCCTTATATGCTCTAGAATTATATTTAATAAATGTAAGTTACAGTTTTGATTTTATTTCCAATGTGAATCTGAATATATTTGTGCACTTCAAACATTGCCCATCCTTTAGGATCTGTTTTAATGAGAATCTATATTGAAAGCAAGTTACATATTAAAGTGGATTATAATTTAATTCTAATAATATTAAGTAATAGTAACAACAACCATAATATAACCATACTAAAATAATTGTTGCCTCATGACATTCTTTGTATTAGATTTGTATTCCAATTCTTAAAACTCTGGTAATAAGTTTGTATTTAAATAAATTAAATTGGAAAATATGTTTCATTTTAACTATCTCTACTTTTAAATTTAATTCTTTTATATATAATGTTCTAAAAAATACAGGAAGCAAGTAGCTTCTGTACATTCTAAAATAAAAATATTTATTTTGAAATACATTATTCCATTTCCTAAAGGAAAAGTGGAAGTGTCTGAGAGTGAATAGACATGAAATGAGTGATGGTGATGGAATAAAATTGTATTTCAGAATAAATATTATGAAAAATGTTTTCTGCACATGTTAATCCACTTTAATTCATATTACCAGGTTAAAATATTCCTGTTGACATTTGTTGCCTAATAAAATAGCTTAATTTAATAGGTGTAAACACAGTTGAGAATTCTGCCACACATAACAGTGGGTCATGCAGCTCACTCTCCACACTAAGATATATCGAGTTGATCACCTAATAAATGTGTACTGGTACAGTAAACTAAGACTTCTCTAAAAATCTGAAATAGAATGCAAAGTAATAGATAGTTTTTGTATCAGAAGTCTGTTAGACTTTATAAATATCTGTTATCAGCTTTATATACATTATTTGAGCAGTAAACAGTAGTGAAGTACTCTGTGACGCAAATACCTTTAGGTTAATATAAGGGAATGATATACAGGAAATTCATTATGGATCAGTTATTTAATATGTAACTCTCATAAATGGTGAGTGATGAAGTGAACCCAGAAAGAAAATGTATATCTTGTAATAGAATGGTGTAGTTTATGTAAATACAGAACTTTTCTGGCAGAATGGAGAACAATATAATAGTATAGTAATCCTGAAACAGTAAACACTTTCTTCAACATTGTCTTTTCTGTTGTGTTCAAATTTGTTTCTTGAAATGGAGATTTTAAGATTGTTCTTGTTATTATTACTATTTTCAAATGCAGGCAAGTAAGTGAAGTGGCATTTAGGGTCATACATTATTTATTATTATAGCAGTATTATTGAATTGGCTGACATTTTTAATTACACAGTAGTGTTTGTTTGTTCACTTCTTTTTAACTTTGTTTTTGTTCTTGTGCGTGCCTGGGAGTGTTGTGATGAGTGTGACATTGCACCTTGTTTCATGCACGCAGCGTCTGTCTAATGGTGCCATCGAACCTGACTCTGATGTGGCACGAGTTCTTGAGCTCCAGAACACAGTAGATAAGCAGGTGAGCCCCACACAACACAATATACACTGGTAGAGACTAACTACTTTATTCCATTTATATTGCATCATATACAATATGGGGTCAACTTCAAGCAACTTTGTCACTTCTTCTTGGTTCCATGCTGTATTTGCAAATAAAATAATTTAGTTTGATGTAGTATTTTAGTTTCTAATTTTATTCTTAGAGACCATCTAACATATATTACAGAGTTTATTTTATTATTATTTTATTATTGTGCATAGTGCCTCCATACCAAAATGGCTGACCACTTTGTACTTTTTGAGAAACATAACCTGTAATCCATCTGACACATTTTATTCATATTTATGTTATTAGTCTTGTAATATGTCTGCAATTATTTGAGAGAGTGAATTATTGTGAGACACGTCTCTGTGCACTAAATTGTGTGAAAAGAAATCTGCTCATATAGACATAATAGGCAATTTTTGTGTCTTATTTAAATCTTCTCTTGTGTTTATTCCTGGTTGTTTTATTGTCAACTACAAGTTTTGAAATAGATGCAGTGCAGAAATCAGTTTCTGTATTCCAGGTAGTTGATAGTTGGCATACAGGACCTGTAATCTACCTTTCTTGTAGGATTTTTTATAACTTTTAGGATTAAAACTTGTATTGCCATTAACAGTTCCATTCTAATTCTGCAAGCAAAACTGGAAACATTATTGCAAGCAACTTGGAACATTTTATATTGTGTTAAACAGTGTGGAATTTATTTAGTCATTATAGTTTTGAATCATTCTGTACTACGTAACGCATTTTTAGTATTTATTGTTAAAATTGTTCATAACAATTATATAGAAATTAGAAGCATTGTTTTTCTATTGTGTTATTCAGATGTTTATCCTCTGTGGATTTTAAATTTTTTAATTTTTGATATAGTTTAGTCATTCTACAGACAAAATTATGCCCACTTAAATATGAATAATTTTAATCCATAAACTGAACAGCCTTAACAATTAATTGGTCATTCTTTTAACCAGTATTTAACCTATCTTTATCTTCCATACTGACTCAGTTTAAAACTCAGAACTTAAAGGCATCTGTGGATAATATGCACATGTAGAATTTATTCATAAACTGTATAAGTGTGCAAGCAATGAAACAGGTTAGATTTTTTATTTTTATTTTAGAATGTTCTCAGTATGGTGATTTGTCAATAAGTGTCATGTAATAACTGACAGTGCATTTATTGTATAGTAATGGAAGCGTTACAATTATCATGAACAAAATAATGACAACAGTGACTCAGATTATCATTAAGGGAGCCAAAATATCATGCAATATGTAGCAGAAATTGTTTTCATTGTTACTTTGCTCAGTTTTGCATCATAGATTGTAGATTGATGTACTGATCAAGGTAAAGGATAACAGGGGCAGAGAGGAGCTATGACACATAACCAAAAGTACTGCATCCCTGTAAGTGTTGTAATTGGCGAAGTTTACCTTTTGCTTGCTCTTCAGGAAAAATGTTGATTTCATTAATATTGTATTTCCTCCTAATAATGTCAGTTTCAGGGTGCAGTAGTAAATTGCTTTATTGATATTTTTTTTATTTGAGCTTTACTTATAAACATATACCACATACATATGATAAATGAGCCAATAATATTTGCTTGCGATCCTTTGATCTAAAGTGTCCAAATATATTGTAATTATAGTAGTTGCATTTTAAAGATTATACCGAGCAGGAGGTTTATCGTGTCCTCAAGTTCTGAAACTATAATACTTCCGTGACAGCATGGTGCTCAGGGACACGATAAATCTACTGCCCCGTGGCATAATGGTGTTTTGAAGTAAGTATTTCTAACTTGTATTTGCTCACACGTGTGTTCGTCTTGGAACATCAAATTATATTTTGAAATGATAACAATTAATGTGATATGTGCTAAATGTAGCATGTTGCAGTATAATGAGAGTATTAATTTATATTATTTTAGATATTGATTTCATAAGAATGATCTCCAGTAGAAGTAAACAAAATGTACATGTTATTTGCATTTTTTTGTCTTTTAATTTTTATGTAGCTCTCATTTGATTGATTCTGTTTTAGACAAAATAGCAGTGACTGTTTTGTTAGTTATGTACCATGAAATAAGATCACAAAGAATGCATGTACTTTTTTTTTCAAAGTGGACATAAAGACTTATGTGAAACATTAAATCAAATTAAAATAAAATTAAAGTGTCTAAGAATTTGCTGTTGTTTGAGTAGGATAGTATAAATGTTTTCTTATCAATAGATTAAGACATGAGTTTTCCGTAGCTACCAGTTTGAGGTTAGGTTAATATAAGAGAAAATTAAATATAAACAAAATCAGAGCCTGTGGAAATTTTCTATTTTCTGAATAATGTTTAGTGTGTGTTTTTTTTAATGAAGGTTGACACAGATTTTTTGTAATTTTCATTCCTATGTTATATTAATTTCAATGGTAACAGTGCAGTACACTGAAACAAAAATAGCCTGCAAAAGTGTAATGCAACTTCAAAACAGTAGATAATTAAATTTAGGATTTATACTCATTTTTCTAGCATTAATTGATACAAAGTACCTAATCCTGAAAGTGTTCTTTTAGATTACTTCGGGTACTTGCATCCACTGGTTATGGTAAAAGTAGGATTCTGAGGTGCAGGTTGATTGAATATGGTCTCATATGGTTTGTGTCACAAGGAAGATGAGATGAGACATATTAAAAACACTCTGAACTTAAGAATAGGAATGTTAATATAAATAACATTCTAAGTACTGTAGTCTTGTGCTTATTAAATTTTAATTTTGGTGTGAATCATTGCGTCCATTCTGTGTACTGGCAGTCATTATTATGCATGCTAACGTTTATTGAATTTTGCCTTTGTTTGTAAGATGATGGAGTATTGCAGGTCTTTTATATAATTAATAGTTATCTTATTATCCTGTTTATATGAATATTTTCTGTATGTCTGTTTACACATTCTTATCCAGGTGCCTGAAAAGTCTCGGCAGTTGTGCGGAACTGTTCAGGTGCTTAGAAAAGAAATATGTAAATTGGAACTGAAGTCAAATATTTGAAAGTTTACCTTGGCACCAGCTTCCATCCTGCATGGATAATTATCTTTCAGCCAATTTACATCCCAAGGAAGGAGGTATTTCAAAGTATTTCATTTAAGGGGCATACATAAATTCCAAGACCTAGTTGTATTTTGTATCTTGTACACATACTACAAGAGCTTTACACCACTGTTTCTCTATGTAATTACTCTCCAGTTCATGCATTTTTCCCATTGCTGTACAGGCTTCATAAACCCAGCTTCACAGAAGTTTCTCAAGACTTCTGCAGTTATTAGGACATGATGCTGGACTTCCTCATTATATTTGAACTTCTGATGCACCATCAACTTCTATAGTAGCTCAAAGAGGTTGATATATTTGGGAGTCAAGTCTGTCTCGAATATAGGAGGGTAATGTAGAAACTTTCCAGCCAATTTGAGTGCTTGCTGTTAACTTAGTATATTTCACTGGTTCCCAGTTCCAGATTTACAAAAAACTAGGCCCTGTACCTTCACAATACTTCCTAATGAGTATGAAGAATTTTGTTTATTATATTCAGTGGTTTTATAATAATTAGACATTTTAGTCATATTTTACATGTTTTATACAAAATATGCCTTGCATTTTGTTTTTAATTTTCAGCTATTAAGATGAAAACTTTTATGTGCCTAACAGGATCCGTATGTAACAATGTTGATTATGGTCTGTTGAGCTGTGACACACTGTATTCTTGTTGGTGGTTATCAGTGTTCCAAAATGTTAGTAAACACCTACGAAGCTACGCGATGTCACAACCCAGAAGACCAGAGTCTGCATCTTCATTGTTATATCGTTTATAGTAAATTTATTTTTTCTCTTCATTTATACAAAACTGCCATCAATGTTGCTGGACCAATGTTTTTAATGTGGTGGATAATCAAATTGATGGTGGACCTTCTTACTGTCTGATCAGACATGACACTTTATTTGAACTGATGATTTTCTTTGTGAAGTTTTTAAGTAAAAATTATTTGTGTGTTATGTTACATGTCTCTGTCTTACTTAGTTTTATAAGTTTTAATCAGCACTGTGTAATTTTTTTGTCTGTTGAAAGGTGTTATTGAAATATTAAGTTCAGGAAATGAATTTGTCTTAAGGAAATATGTTACACAAAATATCTGTAGTTAGAAAACATTAAAAGTACCAGTAATAATACAGATCGCCTAACACAAAAAATCTCCCAATTTAAGTTTTCACTGTTCAGAAATAGAGGCCTAGCCATGCAGTACTGCAGTTTGGCCCAATCCAAACTGACCGCTTTGATTTTGCAATATTTTATATATAACTATAAATTATATTTTTATATCAGTTAATATGTCTCATTATTAAGACTTGTTCCCTTATGAGAGCATATTATATCTACCTTGAATTGTGAATTCATCTCCTGTTACAGTTAATATTGTTCAAATTAAATGGACAAACTTTCTGAAGAAATGCTATACATCTGTGCAGGCTACAGAGCTGAGTACATGGCAGAGGCGAGTATCAGAGCTATCGGGTAGAATCTCAGAGTTAGAGGAAGCTCTTGCCAAGACTCAGAAAGAGCTGCTCAAGGCACAGGAAGCCAACGCAAAACTGCAGCGGGATCTGCGTGAGAACGTGGCGCAGAAGGAGGACCAGGTGGGCTATTCAACTTATTGTTTCTATGTTACATATTTTTTTATATACTTTGAATAGGTGTGGAGTATAAAATGTGTAACTCTGATGCACACCTATTATTTCAAGTTCATCATCCTAGTAAAAATCAGATTTTGTAAACAACACTCATCCTTTTTGAAAACATAAAATCACAGTGATCCAAGTTAGATGGTCAGGAATGGCTCCAAACTGCTTACCATCTGTTGGCAAAACTCCATATCCTCATTTCTTTTGCAATACCAGAATCCAGAGACTTTGGGTAGCACCTTGTAGAGATATTGATTTTCAGTCTGTGTTACTGTTCTAATGTCAACGTAAGTTTTACTAATATTGTTATGCAGGAATAGTTACGTGTTACTTTACATATTTTTATTCTTCATAAAGTGGTTGTTTTGTGTCTTCCCCTCTCCCACTTTTTTAAATTACTCATTTATCCTAAGATAAAGCTTTTATTAGTGTTATCTCTTATAAAACGTTTTTGTGATTTTCATTAATAATTAAATATCCATTCTGTTATTGAAATTGTTTGAGGTTTGAAAAGTATTTAACCTTTGTTGTTGGCCTTCCGGATTGTAATGCCTTGTGGACTTGTAGGTAGATACCATATCATTTGGTACTGTGTTAAAAGCATCATTAAGCAAACCATAAGCAAACATATTAATTAACAATACTCCGCAAGGAGCCCCAAAATTTATTTAACATAAAAGTTTGCATAAAATATTTTCACCTGTAAATTAATTAGTTTTCAGTTAAATTAAGCTTACATTGTTCATACTAAATAATCCTCCAGAGAACCTTAGAAAGTGATTTGGAGACAGCTATAAGAAGGTTCAGAAGTTGGTTTATTAATTGCCAGAATGTCTCGGTATTAATAAATTCAAATTGAGAAATATCAAACAAGGGCTTTGTAATTCTAGTAATATTTGAACCTTATAAATTTGAAGTGCAACTGTCATGTTGAAGTGTTCGTGAATTTTGTATGAGTGTACAGGTTATGTTATGTTTACATTACAAGAATAAAATGTTTTTATATGACCTTCTTTCCTACTTTTATAATGACAATCTTCATTATTTATTGAGTATGTGTAGATATTTGTTTGTTTCTGTAGGAGGAACGTATTGCTACACTTGAGAAGAGGTACCTGAATGCCCAGCGTGAGTCAACGTCTCTTCATGATCTAAATGAGAAATTGGAGCAGGAACTCCAACACAAAGAGGCACAACTCAAGGTAGACACATGGATGTTCAACATTCTTTCACAAAACACTAGACTGAAATTCTGCTGGCTGTAACAAATACAATGATATTGTTGTCTTGCAAGTAAGAGTGAATTTATGGGAACATATCTTCCCAAGGAGAGGTACAAACAAACTTTAAGCTTCGGAAACACAAGTTTCAAACGATGCGGACTGCAGTGCTAAACTGACATGATTCTTGGGGTTCTGTAAAAGGTGGAGAATTTCTTGACCAGCTGCGCAGCAGTCAGCTCCATAAGAAGGACTGTACTCCATGGAGTTAGATGGATTTTTAAGTGTTGAATTCGGGTAGTTCCCATCATATCTATGGAGAGGATGCCAGATTAGAAGGGGAGGAGTACTTATGCTTGGAGAACCTGTAGTTGATTGACCTGTTAACAGCTGCAGGAGGAGAAGATCCGAGCAATCCAGGAGAAGCTAGAACTCTCTGAACAGAAGTTGGCTCAATTTGCTAAACTTCCAGAAATGGAGGAAGAGCTGAAGCAGAGGATGGAGGCCCTTACGCAGGTGAGGGTGCAGGTACGCTACAGTGATGTCACAAATCGGTGTCGTCTGTCTTTGTATTTCTCTCCCTGTAGAGCATGATCTAACAGACTTCAGAATTTTAAAATATTCTGTATAAGATTTGCCTCCGTCATCAGAGTGATGTTTGACCTCTGAAACGTTGGTAAACATCGACCAGACTACACAGCGCAACAACCCAGAAGACAGAACTCTTAAAATATTCTATCTTAATGCCTTCAGGTTCAATTTTGTACAAGCAAATTTGGAATGTATTCCAAAGCAAAACATTTTTACTGTGTCGTAAAAATTATAAAAGTATTGCTATTTCACAAGTCATTAAAATATTTCTTTGTTATTACTGTTTTTCTGAAACAGGAATTGTTTGTTACCAGAGTTGTGACACGCGTGCTTAGGTTTTGTACTCACAGTAACTTATGCAATGGTTAATTTCACTTATGCTATCGATATGCTCCATTATTCGTTCAGAATTTTTATTCCTCATATTGTTTGTTATATAATGGAAACTGTTATTCTAAGTAGATAGTTTTATAACTTTACAAAAATAACATTCTGTTAATATTTCTTGCATGAGTTAAATTTGTTGAGTTATTAAAGTTAATGTGACATTTTTGTGCATGGCATTAAAATTCATGTTGATGTTCTGAACATTAGTAGATTTTGTAAATAATTTGTTTTATCAGTTACATCTTAACAGTGTATGCTGGTTAAGCAAGTAAACATAAGGAAATATGCTTATTGGATTTTGGTGTGTTTGCTCTGTTATTTCCTCTAGATTCTAAGTTTATGAATGTTTACTTTTGATGCTGTCTGATAAATAGTGTGCAAAAGCTGGATGCCTTGTTTTTTGTTTGTTATGGTTCATTCCCCTGTGTGTTTAAGTTTTTCCATTGCTGAGTGGAGATCTAAATATGTTGTGTACAAGTACCAGGCGGTATTTCAATACAGAGTGAATTAAACTAATAATTTCTCAGCCTGGATGCAAAAGAGAGGTGTTGTCCTACTTGAAAATCTTGTTGAAATTTAGACTTGTTCTTTTTCATTTATATTAATTTGAAAATGAGAATGATATGCATAAGCACATAACTGAAGTAGGCTTGAAATTATACTTAAACTGCTATCTGCAGCTGACATTAAGTAAAGAAGATTATATGAATTGCATGCAGTAGTATTGATTACTGAACATTTCCTTTGTGTAGAGGAAGTTCTGTAGTTTATGTAACTTATCCTATGTTCTGTAAAGAACAATCATACTTTGTTTGGCTCCTGTGAATTCTGTACTTCCAAGTCTTTTGTAAGTTGCTAAGAGTTTGGGTGGACCTGTGATGTGACAGGCGCAAGAGCGACATGGCTCAGCTGAGGACCGCATCTTAAGGCTAGAAGCTCAGTTGGAAGAGAAGAATGCAGAATTGATGCGACTGAATCAGAGGCTCAAGATGAATGAGGAACACAACACAAGGCTGTCCTCCACTGTTGACAAACTGCTATCAGGTTAGGCACTCTTCACCACAAATCTTCCCCTTCATTGTAAATACATAAACTACTCATTTTATGAAATAGAAGTTTTCCTTGAAAGTTGTGACTTGAACAAAATTTGATATTAATTTTGCATAAGTTTGGTGATATTAACTAGAGCTTCAGTGACCTAAGATAATATGTCCATAAACAGGGTTTCTATAAAATAATGGGAGTATTTTGACTTCAAATGCTTATTGAATGTAATACAATAGAACATAAAACAAGTTGTGACTTGCTGATAAC
>NW_019059608.1:1356980-1386338 GCF_000696155.1 Zootermopsis nevadensis
TAGGTCTGTTATAGTCTGCAGATGGTACAAGATATTACCGAAGCTGATCAACAGTCTCACTTTGAATTTGCTGTTTTATCAGAATAGAAATTGAACAAGATAACTATCTGAGCAGTCATGCTGATATATTTTGTGATGAGCAGCAGTGGTTTGTGGGACTTATCAAGTGCCATGCCATCTGCATACATGTTGATGTGAGTGAAAATATGGGGTTGTTAGTTTGTCACCAAGTGGGAAGTTAAAGATGATAAGTTCTTAGTGGATGCCTTTGACCCACAAAATGTCTTGGAAAACAGTGCCAGTTAGCCTTTTCTTCCTATACCTGAAATAAGTTGGTGTATTTCCTCTTTTTAGAATCCAATGAGAGGTTACAGGTCCATCTGAAAGAACGAATGCATGCATTAGAAGAAAAGAATGTGCTCACACAAGAACTTGAGAAAACACGGAAAGTTGCAGAGGATTTACAAGGGGAAAAGGTAAAAAAGTATTTAAATTTTTCTTTATAATATAATATGGCAGTTGTATATATAAATTCGTTTAAGAAATTACTAATTTTACATGTTTTGTATCTTTTCAGGGTGACATTGTCAAGGAGTTAGGCAAAGCAAGACTAGAAATTGACAATGTTAAAAGACAAATGTTGCAGCAAGAAATTGCCTTTAATATTCAACAGACTGATGCATTAACAAGGTTGGTCATTGCAATAGATGGCACAGATGTATAGGATTTAAAAAGAGGGCAGTTGCCTGAGTTTAAATTTAGAAAAATATTACAACAATTACTGTTGTCATTACTACTGTTCTTATGGTCATTATTATTATTTTTGTTATTATCATCATCATCATATGACTACCAGTGTTGCTGCTATTATTATTAGTTACTTTGTTATTGTTGTTAGTAATTTTTCTCAACACATCTTTGCATGTGTCCTGTATTAAATATAACAGAACAGAAAGTTTGATCAATACGGCTATATTTTAAGTGGAAAGTTATTTGAATGTTAATGAGTAGAACATTTTCAATTTATTGATGCATACTGTAGTCCTTGAACTGCAGCTGCTTTAATATCTTCTGGTTAACATAGATGTTCCATCTCATGTCAGAATGTCTTGATGCTATGCACTTATAAGGCTGAAAGCTATCTTAATTTTCCAGGAGCCTATCTCCAAGTGCCGTGGCTGATCCTAGCAGTTTTGTGCGGAGTTCAAGCCACACGAGTTTTGACACTCACTCTTTGCCACGTAGGCCACAAAAAGGCAGGGTGTCAGCCTTGGAGGATGATCCCACTAAGGTACAGTGTTACGTATGTAAGATTCAGTGAGTCTGAAGATTGCCGTCTTCTGGGTTGCGGACATCTACTGGATTACATGGCGCAACAACCCAGAAGACAGCAATCTTGTACAGTTACCATAAATGCCTCATTATGGAGTCACTAGCTATATAGCTTGTTAGAGAATAAGTTTTCCAGTATTGTACATAATGCTAGGTATTGATCTTTATTTTTACTATTTCTATAGTCCTTCATCACATGTTCTTTGCCATGACAGCAATTTTACCTCTGCTGTATACATATAAACTTTGAGTGTATAATGTTGGTTAATGTGCAAAGACATCTTTCAACTAGTTTTGTTACCAAACACTATTGCATGGGTAGGCAAAGTATGGTCTACAGGATGAATCTGGTCTACTAGACAAAGTTGACAACCTGTGAAGAAATATTAATTGACAGGAACAAATGCAGGAGGAATGTCGTGGATCTACCAACAATAAGGAGACTTGTTGGTATCAGGATAAGACAGGACTCTTATTCAGTCATAGCTTCAGCACCAGGTCAGATCTGGCTACAGATTTTTCTGTGGTCCTATCAGATTCTTCACCTTAGTCATAAGTTACACTGTAAAGAATCCACCCTCCCACATTGTGGTTTGGGACCCATAATGCTTTGAGCCTACCCATATTGTGAAGGGATTACAAAATGAGCAGTTGTCGGCAGTTATAACTTTACTATGTAACTGTTACTTTGGCTTATAAGTATGTGTGTGTGTGTGTGTGTAATGAATTAAACGTTAAATGTGAATTTTTCATCATTTGCTGCTAGTTGTTTTTCTGTGTTCTTTGGGAGATGTGTGTGAAATGAACACATATGTGGCTGGTAATATCTGTCTGTCAGTGTGATTCAACTTGAGAACCACTGGATCATCCTATCATCTGTTGCTGTATAGTCTAAGCTTCCGACAACATTGTTAAATATAATAAAAATAAATAAATAGAAAATGTGAGATGTTTGTAAAATGTTCTGTTAGGAGCTAGTTTCCCAGGTAACAAATTGTAATGGCATGTGATTTGAGTATTTCTTTTAAAGAATCTAAGTAGCTAAGTAACTAAAATTACCTTCAAGCTGGTTGTGTTCAGAGCACTACCATGTGTTGCAGATACATACGCTGGGGGAACAGGAGTGGGAGAAGATACAACAGGCACATGTTTTGGCAAATGTTCAGCAAGCATTTGATGTATCAAGTGATGCTGAAGTTGAGGACAATGACAGTATTTTTAGCGTGGCAGAAATTCTCTCACCGTCTGGTCACACTGATGCTCAGACCTTGGCCATGATGCTGCAGGAACAGCTGGATGCCATCAACAATGAAATCAGGTGAACAGAATGTTTTGTTTTAGACTGTCTTGTTTTAAGAGTCCTGATTGTTTAAAGACATTGCATACTCAGATAGTCAAAAAATGGTACTGCTTCTTGTTTACTTTGTATCCATTAGAACCATCAGGAGACTTTCAGGTTGTTATATGTTTGTTGTGTTATCTCTTAAGGATTTACCCACATTTTACATTTGAAACTTCTATTCTTGTACAATTTTCAGACTTCGGTTTGAAGTTGAAGGGAGAGCTTTTTCTCATTCCAGCTTGTGTGTAGCAAGCTTTGTATTCAGGGTCATTATAACCGTTTTCAGCCGAATTGGTGGCTGAAACGTGCACCAATTACGTGTACTGTGCCTTGGTAGGAAGTAGTGGAGGTAGGTGGAGGGGCAAGATAGCGAGGAAACAACATGGAGTGGTGCCAGATGTAGCATCACGGAACATTGGATTCCACAACACGGTTTTCTGAACAGACTGAGGTCTCCCTGCTTACCAACAGACCTTCATTGCACTGATTGGTCACTCACAAAGAGCAGAACTCGACTCAGCCGCCAGTTCCACTGAAAAATACTATAATCACATGATGCAAGTAGCTGGTACTAATCTGTGAGTTTGGTGAGGGGAAAGGAGCAAGGAGAGATAATTGCTTACCATGAGGCTTGAAAACATAAATTAATTAAAGCGCTTTTTTGCTTGTGGAAGTAAATGATAATGTGCCTGGACTTATATTTTCAGATGTGATGTTATTTACCACATTTGACAATGCAATGGCATGTAGTGAAGGCGAGGCTCGCAGATTGCCACAATTGTATGCCATTTGCCACATTATAACCCTTAACTTTGCTCAGTCTTTGGGCGTGTTTTGTGTTGTTTCAAAGTACTTACTTGCTAAACTTCTCCTTGTGGTGTTGCATTCTTATAAAGTTTATTTTTGTAACAGTGGCTTTATAATAATAAATGACTGTAGCATTGAAGAAAAAGATGCTCACTATATGTGAGAAAACTGAAGTCATTCAGAACAGGGAAAGGAATCCAATTGTGTTGCAAATTGATATGGTAAAGTGTCTTGAGCTGCTTCTGCCATTATTAAATAACATTTTGTTACAAAAAGCCTCTATACATAAAGAATAAAATGGGTGTGGGGCATATGTGAAAAACAGGAAAGTATAAAGAACTTGAAATTTGTTAATTTAGTGGTTCCAGCAAATGATAACAGAAACTGTTCCAATTAATAGAATTGTATACTGAAGTAGCTTTGAGGCTGAAAGAAGGGAATTTTAATCCTTCAAATGGGTAGCTGGACTGATTTAAGATATGTCAGAATATTTCTTGTAAGAATGTGTATAGTAAAAATGGTAGTGTCAACAAAAACACTGTATTTTAATGTTGATGGAACAAGATTTTTTGTTGTGGTTTATTTTATTCATTGACATTTTTTAACACTGGAGCAACATTCCATCTAAGCCATATATAAATGAAAACTTAGTTTTTACAAAAGCCACGCAAGACATGCAACACCAAAAGTGAATGTATGTTGTGGGTTTGATGTCTGATTTCTTCACCTACTTTTATAATTGTACTTGTAGGCAAGGCAAGATTAGATTCATTAAAATTCTTTGATTGACACTGTGATTTGTGTACATTTACATGCACATCTTTATCTCAGCCATGTATGTGGGTCCTTTTTCAACTAAATGTGCAGGATCTTACTTCATTTTACACATTTGTCAGGTTAATTCAGGAGGAAAAGCAAAGCACAGAAGCAAGGGCTGAGGAGCTGGAGTCTCGAGTTGGCAGTTTGGAGCACATGAACCTGCTGGTACGGGGTAGAAGCTTTGAACGGTCATCACCACCCCTCAGTGGCCGCTCCACTCCAAAGTCACATCTTTCTCCCCAGAGAGATTACCTTCATAAATATCACACTGTAAGTAGCTTTCTGCTAGTTCTTTCCCTTTCAGCTCCTGCTTTGATCTTACCCAAGTTGATATATTGTTTCACCTTCCAATATGCACTTACTGCACTTTCACTCTTCTCAGTGTTGGTAATGCTGGTGTGAATTGGTTGATTGAATGTGTTCTTATTAAAAATTCACCAGTGTGCCTTACTATATTTAAAATATATCATAGAGCAAGCATTACATAAGTATATTTACTAACATAAGAATCTAGAGTTCAACCATGCATCACAGCTTTATTGACAGAACAGAAAAATTTTCGCTTTCTGGAAAGAAATAGGTTGCATTTAGTTTATTATTTAAAATATAAAACTTCTTATTTGAAGTATAATATTTCTTGGCACTGTTTATTATTTATGTTATTTTCTCGTAGGGGTCTGCATGGGCCTAGGCTGTGCCTGGATCTGGTAACACTGATAATTTTTGGGTCTAGGCCAGCTTAAAATGATAGCAGTCAGATGTTAAATAGAACATTTTGAGCTTTTTTGGAATACTCTTTCTTCACAGATAAAAACTGTTCGTAGTTGTGCTCACCTTATGCTCATGACACATTAGGGTCCTGGAAACAAATCCCACTCACTTGATTTTCTAAGGAATTTTCATAGCTTTTTCCCTCCCAGGAATAGTTTGAGACATCTTATAAACTTGGTATCCAGTATCTTTGCAGTGTTCCTCAAACACCAGAATAACCTGAGATGTTCTTGAAGTGGTATTAAATAATTCAGTCACGGATTACTGGCATACATGCATTAAGAGAAACGGAGCAGATTGTAAATAGTTCACAATAAAAGGAAGTTGGTGTTAGATGGGGTGTGGGTAACATATTTGAAGATTAATTCAGGCTTAGGCCAAATGCTGCTCAGGCCATACGAGGTAAAATTCTAAAATTTTCACTTTAGGTAATAACACATTTGTTACACTATTCACCTCCTCTCTCTCTGTTTTATTTTATATTTTAAGAGCTGTGTAGAATAAGTTTTCAAACAGTGTTTGTGTTAAGTAGGATTTGAGTTTTTCACAGTGGTGAGTATTAGGATGGCTGTCTTCTGGGTTGTAGTGTCATGTAATCTGGTAGAAATGTACTGGCATTTCATAGGCGGCAAGTATACTTCTAAAAGTAAACTGCTTGACTAAATGGCACTACACCCCAGGAGACAGCCATCTTTTAAAGTTAGTGTTGTGTTTTTTATTATCCCATTATTTTAATTTCTTGTTTAACACATTCTGGTGTCTTAATTTTTTTATTTATTTACTGTGATGTCTTCATAGGCCTTCATAGCTTATTGCTTAAACATATCCACTTCAAGCTTTACCTTATGTCTGTATATTTATCTCTGTGTTTGGAATAAATTTTTTATAAATAAATTCTGTGGGAAACAGTGGCAGATCATGGTTACTGAAATAGACAACTTTTACAAAATACGTCTATAAATGTATGTAAAATAATAACACATGTAGCATATATAAATAACATGTTTTCCATTAAATGACCAGCCATTGGATCTACATATTTATTGTATACTTTCTTTCTTGTGGGATATATACTTGTATATACAAATTTTACCTATACATGCATACACATTTTTAATGAACTGGTTTTAAATTTGAAAGTTGAAAGGGGTAGATCCAAAGTTAATTCTTTAGACCTAGCAGTTGCATTAATGTGTATGAGCATTTTCATTCTTGTGTATGCATGCACATCTCCATGTGCACATGACATGAAGTAACTGTTAAGTCATGTGGCTTTGGATTATTCTTTGTTTGTAAACTGCAGTAACACTGTTAAATTTTCAAATTTAATTCCATTTTGAGTAAACACTTGTACTTTGGATTTGAATGTGTCAAATAATTGTTTGCTTTAAACTGCATTAGTTCATTCTTTCAAAAATGTTAAAATTGTCAGTTCATCCATGAAGAGGGAGTCTGTATGTTTCACTGAAACATTGGTAACCACTTATAAGACTGAAGTGTCAGAACTCAGAAGATGTCAAATATAAGTACAAAGTCAGAATAAACAGACTGTCATAATTGGCATCAGAATTTGTCAGGAAATCACATAGTTCATGGTACGGAGTAAATTAGAAAAAAGGATCTGGATAATATATTCATGTTGATGAAGCTGCCTTGACATGAAGATGAGGAGATAAGGGTTGGTTACTGTTTCTATATTGATGTAAGTGTTGAATATGTTTGTCTTCTGGGCAGTTGCGTGTGTAATCTTGCAGAAGTTTTCCAACATCTTAGCAGTGTTTGTTGCCTCTGAAACATCATTAAACTTCTACCAGACTACACACCACAACAACTATGAAAACAGCCATCTTTATACTCACCAGTATGGAAACCTGATATCTTCTTGATATAAATGCTGTTCACATACTAGAATGGTTATATTAATTACACTTAAAATTATCAATATCTGGACTTTTTCCATTGTCCCTGTTTAAAAGAAAGAAACCACAACGTTTCAGAAACTTGCTCTGTTTCCGTCTTCAGGTGAGAGGCACCTACTCAGTTGGGTCTGTCAGATAGAGCTAGTCTCCATCACTGGACCAGATAGTGAATCATTTTAAATATAATCCACTAGCGTCAGAACCCTTTAGAATTGAATTGTATTAATTACAGCTTATCACTTAACATACTTAAGAAGACAGTAAATGAATATGATTTTCAATAGGATCTGAAGTTCTCATGGCAGTGAGAGTGGCTGTCTTCTGGGTCTGGTAGAAATTTACTAATACTTCATCACTGTGATTTTGGAGGCAACAAGGACCTCTGAAGTGTTGGTAAACTTCTACCAGACTACACAGCGCTATGACCCAGAAGACATCCATGATATACTTGTTTATTCATTCATTTGAAGTATATAGATATAAAACAGTGTTTCCATACATTTTATTTTCTGTGTATAACAAAATATTTTTATATTATTATTGTATTCTTCAGTTATTATGTATGCTCAGCTTCTTTAATTATTTTTACCCTAATAGACCTTTCTTCTCATATAATTTGTATGTGTCTGGAGTGATATTGCAGAACATACGTTACTGTGAATACACCTGTGCTGCATGGTTCATACCACATTAACGCAATGCTAGACCACTATATACAACTTCAGTAAACTTTAAATGTGTGTGTGACTTAAAATTGCAAAAGTTTGCCTATTAGCTTTATCATGTCTGTCTAGTAATCTGTCTATCTGCATGTAACAACTCATGAAACATTGAATGGATTTTTATGAAATTTGGTATTGGCGAGTTTTACTAAAATCTGCTGACATATATCAGTTTTGGATAAAATCATACAGCAATAATGGTCACTTACCAAAGCCTACATCCTTTTTTTCTGCCCATATGGAAGAGACTGGGTGGTTATCTTCATTACCAGAGTTTCTAAAGTTATCAAGCTATCTGGGGAGTGCCTGCTCAGGGGATCTGTAGCCAGGCATCAGGCATTCTCCCCCTTGCAAAAGCCAAATTCTGGCAGATACATCAGAATTGTTATGTTATATGTGCATTTTGTAGCATATTTGTGGTTAAATTTAATAACTGTTTCGATTAATTACATTTTTAATCTTTTTACTGTTTTACCCTCTTCTCCTCTAGTTAATATCATATTTCTTTGGAGTTTCCTTTCAGTGTTAAAAATGGTTCTTAGTTATGTGCTCCATACTCTTTTGAATCTATTTATTGGTACCTAGTGCTGTTAGGGGCAAAATTAGGTCAGGTGGAGCCCTGTGCAAGGCTTACTGGGGCCAATAGCAGTTATAATGGCTTGCCTGGCTACCAGCAGGTTTTATGCAAAGTGTAATTAATTAATTTGGAGGAGGCAATCAGTATATAGTACCATTTTATGCTGTCAGAAAGTGACTAGATTTACCATTATTAAGTAAGAGAGTGCTTATGAAATTGAGACTTCTCTCAGCATGGGGTACGCCATAAATAAATGTACATCTATGACAGGGATACCCAACCATTAATCTTGGTCAAAAGAGGTCCAAAAACCCAATAATCAAGATTAATCTTTGTGCTGTGATACTAGTTAATAGCATAACAGGTGCATAAACAGCTGAGATATTCATAGTATATGCATTTATAAATTTTATATATTTGTAAGTTATTTTAGTAACAAAATATTTGTTCATAATAATTAGTTTTCCCCATGGCTGTAGAGAATTTCCATGCAATGAGAAGTGATATTAAATATGCTTACGATATAAATGCATTTCCCTACCTTACAATTTTCTTATATTAAAACATTTATGCTACAACATCAATTTATTTTTTTAAATAATTTGGTCGCATTATAATTTCAAAATTTGGTTATAAATAATTTGTTGACATGTCCAACTTTCTCATAATTTCTTATAGTCACGGATTACACTGGGAAGGTTGGGAACCTCTGTCTAAGATAAAGAAATACATTGAACAACAGCATATGGTGAGATTTCAGGTTCTCATGGCAACAGGTATGAAGATGGGTGTCTTCTGGGATATTCTGATATTTTATCTTGTCAATATTGACTGACATTTCAGAGGAGTTGGTGCCACCATCATCAAGGTCACCCTGATGATGGAGGCAGCAAGTATCTTCAAGATGTTGGTCAATATCTACTAGACTATACCGCACAACATCCCATAAAACAGCCATCTTCAACAAGAATTTTGTTGTTTAATGCATTTAATTTAGCTTTGCTGCTAATTATTCACAAGTCCATTGTTATGCTGAGGGGTGTTTATTTGTGAAAGCAGCTTTAACTCCGGCTCTGGGTGTTATGGTGACCGCAGGTATGTTTTTCTAGGCCCCTGCCTCTATGTCTCCGGCCCACCTGCATCAGTATGCCTCCACCTTGAGCCCAGGCCAACTCTCTGAGTCACTGCCTGCTAGCCAGGTTCGTATAGGGTACCAGGGCACCGCTGACCAGTGGCCAGCCGTGGCGTTATCCCCTACTTCAGTTTATTGGCCCCATTCCCTTCTCTGGCACCTCTTTCCATAGTCTTTTTGGAGATAAGTAGCATATTGCAAACCAAAATCATCAGGTATTTGTACACATTTCTTCTTCACTTGCACATATTTTAAGTAGAACGTAAGTAAGTGGTAAGAGGTAGAGTTAGGGTAGAAAGGTGTCGAGGGATGATCAGTTCTCACTTACAGAATTAATGGCGTAATTAGAAACTCTCATATCAACTTCAAATAAGTTTTTTAAAAGAGAAAAAAGAAGATAAATGACTTGACTTGATTTTCAGTTGGGTGAAGAGTTTAAGAAAATGTGTCAGTCTTTTACAGTAATGTTTATTGACATGATCACTTTTACTTGTTTAATTCAGTATTCTGTTTTGGTTTTTCACAATTGCTAGATATACATCATCAAACAGCACCAACCGTATCACAGCATTATACTTATAATGTAAACAAAAACCAAAATAGAATATTTTATGTGCATGTGAATACCGAAGAAAAAATAATATTGACAGTTTAGTGAAAAGGCAATATGACAAAGTATATTGCCAGTATCATATTTGTTGCCAATAGCTAGCAGAAGTTTATGATGATTTAGACATTATGTGCTATAATTTGCCTTATACACAGCAAAAGCAAGGAAACAGTTACAAGATTGACATACTTGAAGTCGGTTTTTTTCTTCCCCCTAGGGCAACTGTAGTCTTATTTGATGTTGTTAGTCAGTATATTAGTACATTTTGAGTATTGATTGAAGAAATAAAAATTGTAAGGTAAGTTGTGATAAAATAGCACATGGTACAGTTGGGCCATTCCATGTCGAGTCAACACATCATTTGACATGACCACCTTGAATTCCAATTAAATTTTGTAAGCCTACAGAGTCTTCTCATTGATCTTATGTTCCAACATGACAGTTTTCAAAGATGTAATGAAATAATCACTAAGTGTTATGGCTGAAAACTTGCATGAATGTGGCATCACATTTTTCTTAAATTAATATAAGTTCAAGGTCAAATGTTTATGTGGCCGACGATATAGGTGACATGCCAAATAAAAGCCAAACTTAAGAATTTTTAATAGGTGCAAAAATGAGGTTTTTGTCTCTCTTAAATGGAACCAGAGTTGTCAGTGTTTGGGGTAAAGTTTAAGAAAACTTAAAAATTCATAATGTATCTCTGCAATTAATGGTTACAGGAAAGTAAAATTTTGTGTATGTTATTTCCTAAGAAGACCCAACAAGCTTACAAAATTTCATTAGAATCAGAGATGGTAAAGATCATTTTGATCCTTTTGTGTGTTGACATGGAATGACTCATTCCCTGATCAGCATGAAAGGACAGAAAGATGACATCTAGGTTTCAAGGAACAAAAATATAGTCATTTACCCTCACTTCAGGTACCATGAGAAGAAAATTCAGAGGTAATGAACTGTGCAAGTGGATTTTAATATGCTTTTATGCTGATTAGTGTTCTTTCACTCTTTATGTGTTCTCATGGTTTGTGTAAAAACTGCAATGAAGTATGCAGTTTCTGATGGAGCTTGTCACAAGTCCACAACACAAAATGCTTAGCTGACAATTTATGCTGTAGCATAAATGCTAAAGTGTTCGCTTGTGTGTGGTCACCTCCTCCTCCAATATATGAGGACTTGTAGCTTTAAGAATTTAAGAAAACAAACACATAAGCAGGGAAGTAGTTCAGAAAGTGTTTATTTGTATTAAATTATTAATGCTTTGTTTCTTTCTCTGTGAATAATCATTTGCTATTTCAGTTGATATAATCCTCAGACTCCTGAAGAAATGTTTATGACGTCTTAAGCAGTGGCAATGAAAGCACTTTGTGTAGTGGAGAATTGCATTTTTCCCTGTATATCTAGACAGAATGTTTCCTGCCTGCTGTTCCCTGCTTGAAGGAGTGAACAAGTGACTTCCTTTGATCTTGCCTGCAGCTTGTTCTGTATCACTGTTTTATCTTGGGTTGTCTTTCCACATTTTTGTTTTGACCCTTTGCATCCTGGATATTGGCATGCTGTGTGATTTCTCATGAGAAGCACAACTTAAATTTGGCTTTTAGTTTAGCTGTATTTAGTGGCCTTTGAAAGGAATGTTGAACTGGTTTGTAACAGACAGTCCAAAGCTTTGAGTTGCATACAAATATACTCTATTCCCAGGTGGTGTTAATAGTCACTTTTCCTGTAGTTACAAATTTTGTTTGTAGCTTTCTTACTTTAGAAATTCTACATTTTCAGCTCAGGAATTGGTCTGCCAGAATGAAAATATATTCATGATATAGACATGCGACAAAACATAGGAATGATGAAAATTGCAATTTTGTAACTCTAAAAGGTTCTAACAATTACATGTCACATTCATTGTTCTTTTTCTTCTGAACTAAATCCACAACATTTCAAGGGTTGGCTGTACCCCCATCTTCAGGTGTTAAAAATCTACTCACTGGAGACTGGGATTATACCTTGAAATATGTTTTCTGAAAGAAACAAGATTATTTTCAAGTAAAGAGAGAAAATCCTGAATTAAAACAGCTTTACAGATTGACTTGTGTAAATACGATAGAGTTGCACATTACCACTTTAACTAAAACTGCACCAAATTTTTGTCTTTGATTAAAGTCTGTGCTTACAGATTTTAGACAGAATTTGGCAGAACCAGAAATATTGAAACTCTGATATATGTATGTTTGTGTGTGAGGACCTGAGTAGAACCACAACTACTGTATCTGGTATGAAGATATCCTTTCTTAAAGTTATTAATGCCTCTGTACAGGTCTCTGATGTTTTTTTCCTTATTATTTGTCTCAAGTTCAGCAATTTTGCCCTTCAGGTATTCCCTTTTCTTAGTCCTAAAGGTTCTACTAGCCTCACGTCTCACGTTACATAGATTATCCGCATTTGTTTTGTTTGGGTTCTGCAACCATTGAAATTTTGTTTGCTTCCTTCGATCTATTAATTTTGAACATTCTTCATCAAACCACGGTTTATTTTGCTTTCTCCTGTAGTATCCTAGTTTCTCTTTTGCTGAAATTTTGATGCAGTTTCTGACATTTTCCCACTCCCTGTTGATGTCCACACTTTCATTATCCTCATTTGTCTCTAAAATTTGAAACCTATTCGAAATTTCAACTTGATATTGTTCCTTTGCCTCTCCCTCACTTAATTTTTTCAAATCAAATCTTTCTGTGTCAAAATTTTGTTTAGTTCGTCTACTTACTGAAAGCCGCTCCCTCACTTTTGCTACCACCAGATAATGATCAGTGTCGCAATCTGCTCCTCTGAATGATCTCACATCAATTACATTTGTCTGCCTTCTCTTATCTACTAAAACATGATCTATTTGATTGTGTGTTCTGCCATCTGGGGAAGTCCAAGTGTATTTATGAACATCACGGTGTGGAAATTTTGTACTTTTTACAATTAAATCTTTTGACGTAGCGAAGGTTACTGCTCTAAGACCGTTATCATTACTAAGTGCATGGAGACTCTCGCTGCCTATTGTGGGTTTGAAGACATCCTCCCTCCCAATTTTTGCATTGAAATCTCCTAGCGGAATTTTCATGTGATACTTGCCAAATGTATCACATACTGATTCCAATTCTTCATAAAAGCTATCCTTGATATCATCGCTTTTGTCTTCAGTTGGGGCATGAACATTAAGGACAATGATGTCGCACCAACGTCCTTCCAAAATTACGTAAGACAACCTGTCACTAACAAATTCTACTCTCTTAACTGCTGCCCTAATTCTGCTATGAACAAAAAAACCCGTGAAAGGCATAATAATTAGAAGTACAAATAAAAAAGGAGGCATACTTATTATTACATGTTACCAAATACCTTAAATTTAAAGCAGATATTCTCCAATGTTAAAATGTAATATTTATTGTTCAGTTACTTACTACCACAGTAATCATTTTCATTCATCTCTCCCAACATTGTTTTTAATATTCTGTACCTCAACTAAAGTTTTTGTGCAAAAATAATCTAGTATACAAATTGGATTAGTTTTCCCAATGTAATTTTGTTAGTAATATACCAAGAACAGCAACAGAAATAAGCAGTTGATTGAATTATCCACATAACAGGACAGCATGATAAGTACTCGGTACGGTTAACTATACCTGATTTCTACATGTTTGAGAGGCAAGGTAAACAGTACTTCCACCCTTCCTCCTGTGGTCCATGTGATGGTGAATTGGTACTGCCTGCCAGTGGAACTTATTTTACTGTTATATACACTTATACTACTTACATTTACCAGTACTCAGTGAACTCAGCTCCTTACACTAAACAGAACAGTAGAACAATGTGTTAACACCACAGCACACACATGTTGGAATGATTTAATTCAATGTACATGGAACATTAACACCTGCTTTAATCAGCAGGAGCTTTTGCCATTCCAAGATGAAGCCGTTCCCCCTTATACTTCAAAATATAGAAAGATGGTTATACCCCAAGAAGAGTATTACGTACAACTAACATTTGCAGTTAATAGCTTTATTAGTTATGTGCCTCACCAAAAGGACCTGTTCAGCGACGTATTCCTTATTACAGTGGTATTCAAACTTTTTTGTTCGCGTACCCCCAGATATAATATCTTTTCAACTTTGTTCCCTCAAAGTTTTTGGTGTATAATTCAAGTTAAACATAGTATATAATCTACATCAAAAATAAATTAAATAAATTACATTACTGATTATTCAGTGTTTATCGTAAAATAATATATATATTTTTTTAAATTTCACGTACCCCCTAAGATGTCTTCACATACCCCTTATTATAATATATTATATTATATATATAATATATATTATAATATATTTAAAATAATAGAAGAACTGTGTATGGGCTCTGTTCTGGTAATATCCCACTCCACTGACTGACTCTCCTTATCATTGTTTTGTTTACCTTACCTCCCAAACATTGAGGAATTATATAGTAAGTATGTATGCAGTTTGAAATACTTTGCTTCACTTAATAATTTGGTACAACAAGAAAGAACTTTAGGAATTGAGTTGGGAGGGAGGGAGAACAATCATTTCTCTCAATGTCACTGGAAAATTTCTGGTTTAGCAAACAATCAAGTGTTATCTGATTTTATTTTACCAAATGCAGTTGAATAATATCGACATATCTAACAAAACCAAATGTGTAGAAATAAATTCGTGGTCAGTTTTGGTGAATATTTCAAGGGAAAAAAAGTATGAATTTTATTCAGGCAAATACAACTGTAATTTTTGTCTTCAAATGGTAACATAATATGGTTTGGCATTAATTGCTTTTTGTTTTATAAATACAATTAAAAACAAACAGGAGATACAAGAAAAGAGAAAAATTATTTGGATTCAAAAAGCTGACTAATATCAATAAGCAAAATAAATCTTTATTAAAGATATCAGTGCTTCTACTGACTGCATTGGTAGCACAAACACATCTGAGTGAGGGACTGGCCTTGAAATTACAACTTATAGTAAAAGTTGGATAGTCTCTGATAGACTATTGAGTATGCACAGACCAACAGTATCCAAGACATGTACGACTAATTTCGCCTTTGAAATCATTTATAAGAAAAAGGACATCAAGATGCCTTCTCCTTAAATCCTGTGTTAGGAAATTTAATGTAATTAAAATATCTTTTTTATTTATAGCCACATATGACATTAAAAATCTTTTGTAACATAATGCTACAAATTTACTTTGAATTCTTTAATTTAGAGGAGTAAGTAATTATAATTGAGTTCCAGATTACAGATGCATACTCAAGTTTGGACTGAACTAGGGTGCTCTACAAAACCAAAAGACTCAAGAGTGGAGAAGGAAGATGTAATATACCAAATGAAACCCAACATTTTTAAATCCTGTGAAAGTATGTAGTAATAAATAAAATAAAAAACTGAAGTACAGAAATTCAGCAAATGTGGAATAAGAACTGCTTTGTCATTCTGGTAATTATTGAGTCTACAAGAATTATAACTAAAGTGTTAAAAATATATCTGGAAACAATACAAGGAAAGCTTTCATTAGATTCTCTTTAAAAAGAGCTGTATTAGGAGCATGGCTCATAATAAGGAAAGTGCTACAATCTGAAATCTGAAGCCTGAGTGGTAGAATTCACCATTAGTTTAAGAGAAGTACCAGGAAAGAATAAGATGATGGTGATGACAGTAATATTTTAAATCTAAAAACATTAATAACTGTGGCATACACTCAGGATGTGTGCGCATGCATGTGTATTTGTGTATAAAACATTCACTTGTCTTTCAAGTTCATAACATGAGTATAGAAATACAGAAGTAACACTGCAGTGTAGTGCAGTCATTATTATAAAAGGGTAAAAAAAAGTAAAGCTGTCCTGCTACACACCATGTAGGTCATTTGGGGGGAGTGGAGGTATAGCTCCTACTCTTTCTTGACCTTGGCACTAGATGGGGATGAGTGGTCAGCATCATGCCTCAGCCGCGCTCTACCCCCGGGAAAGGACCCTGGTACCCATTGGATAGGAGGCTGGGTGGGCCCCAGAGCTGGTCTGGACGCAGAAGCTAGAGGAAAAATCCTTGCCCCTGTCAGGGATCTAACCCGTCATCCAGCCTGTAGCTAGTCACTATACTGACTGAGCTATTTTATAAAATGTGCCTCTTTTCTTTGGGTATATAAAATGTCATTATTTAATAGAGTGATTTATAGTGAAGACAACAATTGTAGGATTTAAATTTGCCTAATTGGATTTGTCCCTTTGTCTCCTGTTCTTTCTATTTCTTTGTACTACTTGTCTTCTTCCTCTACTCTTCTTTCTCAGTGCAATAGCTTTCAGATCTTGACTACTGCTATTCTGGCTTCTTACATGCTTGTTTCTCTGCGTTCTACGCTTTCTCTCTCACATTGTAGTTTTATTAATCTCTCTTAACATTGTCATCCCATACTACTGCAACGTACATAACATAAATTATAATATTTGAGCTTTGTAGTACTACAGATTAGACTGGTAAATAGTTTTTTAAGTTCAGTTTAAGCACTGTGTTACATTTATGACTATTTTTTTTAACATACCTGTTTTCCAATTATTTTGTGGTAATTTCTAAGATAAATGTTTATAATACAGTGAAACCTATCATAAATTTATGAGTATATATCTGTTAGATTTTTATTGCCTGTTCATGAGAGATTCTACATAGTAAGTACCAGAATTTTTGGCTATTGCTATATTTAAAATAGTCATTAGTTTTATATAAATGTTTACAGTTTGAAAAAAGTTTAAATTAAATATGGTCAGGCCAACGGTATGCAGTCCATTTGATTTGGATGAACAAAAATATTCCATGAATATGAATAAGTAACTTATTACATGCTATAATAAGTGAACAGGCAATGGATTTAATGGATGTGAATATACAGTACTAAATAATAACAGATTGAAGTGAATTTATCACATAAGAAATGTGTCCTTTTGCTCTTGGAAGATCTTATAAGGCAATATAGAGCATATTTAAAATAAACATTTGGAAGATTCATGTTTCTGAACTTCTAATTGATTTGGGTAGAGTATGTAGCTTGCATGGAGGAGATAAGAAATGCATAAGGGCATAAGACTGTACAGGAATGTAATGTTGTGAATTATAGTTTAAATGTTTATTAGCTTTGTCTGAAGATGGACTAATGAACCTGAAACATGCACTGTTATGTATATATAAGACAAGGAAAGGATATTTTGTATTGTGTAAAGACAGAACTAATAAATATTTAAAATACATAAGGGATTTTAGTCATAAAATGTAGGCCTAAGTGGGAGGATAATATTACCATTTATCTTAAAGTAATAGTGTATGAGGGTGTGTTCTAGCTGTAGAGATATATAGTGGACAAAACATGTTGGCATATCGGTGCTGCTACACATACCACTTTGACCTCATATTTATCTCATTTGTAAGGTGATTATGAGTGCAATGTATCTGGTTCTTCTGTCTGTGACATACACTGTCTTTTGTCCAAATTTGGTGGTATATAATTAATTTGTTTCTTACTTTTTTTGCAGTTTATGAAGTCGTAGTTAACATGATGATGACTTATGGATCAGTGAGGATTTAAGACTGTATCTCAGTAAATGGATAAGGGAAATGTTGAAATCACTTAATAAAAGGCATCAACAGCATTTTCTCGAATACAGTATTATGTACTCATAAAATGGAGTATAGTAAGGGCTTTGTTGCTAGCTACTTCTACTTTTAATATTTAAAACATGCCAGATTTATTTAATTCAACATTTCAACTGTTGCAGAATGTCTGGTGACAGATATCACTATACAAGTTATCTGAATAACCAGAATGGCTTGTAGGCATATGTATATTGTAGACATATTTTAGTATGATACGTTCTTTGTGACAGTTGCGAAGCGAAATTGTTAAAATTGTTGTAAGGTTTTAAATGTGTGATTTTTATATGCAGCTTCAGTTGGCACCACTGTCAGCAGAGCTTTCAAAAGAAGAACTGCATTCTGTTACAACTGGTGGTGACAGCAGTGGTGCAGCTAGTCCTTTAACAGCAAGATCACTCAGGCTAGAAAGAGTTGCTCAGGCATTAGCCCAAAGCCAGGAGGAACTTCGCAGGTAATCTACATTATTCCTTAATCAGTACCGTATAACAAGCAGTTCATGATGTCCCTTGCGAAGAGAAATCAGTAAGAAACTAACTTAGCAGAAAACATTTGATTGTTGTTCTGTTACAGAAGCTGAACAGCTCAAATATATTTCATGTAGGAGATAACTTTGTGTTTATATACAAATGAGATCCTTCACACTGCAAGATCAGCCTTAACTTTAAGTATATCTTCAAACAACTTTTTTTCTGCCATTAACTGCAATGCTGGATAATATATTTCTATGTTTGAATTGTATATGCCATAAATTAATGCTAAATGAAGTTGAATTAGTTGGCAATAAATAAGGTAGACTCCAAATTAATATGTTACACAGTTTCAAATTAGTTACTGTGGTGTAATTTCTCACATAGAAAGTAGACTGAGTGGCTAGCATAGTTTATATACATTATGAACTTTCAATTTACTGCTTTTTAATGTGGAAGGTGAAGGGTGCAGCAAATTAATATATATCCTGTCTGGGTCCTTGACATACAGAGATACAGATAATGTCTTTCTTGTTTGACAATTTTTGGTAGCAGGACTGATTATTCTATCTGAACTAGCAATTCTCAGCCTTCTATGGAACATAGCTCATAACAGAACTATGAAAACAGTGGCATCCCATGTGTATATTATAGTTTTTCAGAAATTTGTTTACAATTTGGATACTATGAAAGGAGTTCCTGTCACCTGCTAATTGGAAAATGTCCAGCATCTTTAGGCATACTTATTTGGGTTCAGCTCTCTGCTGTTTCTTGCACCTTTTAATGAACAACTCCATTACTTTCATTGTGACTTTTTTACATTCATTAACTGTTTATTGGAAATACAGTATGGCATGCTTTGAAACATGCCCTAGATTGAACTGTGAAAAATTATCGTCAGAAGTATTCCATTACTTATGTGCACTGTTGATTTACAAGATACTTGTCGTACAGGTTTCAGTATGATCTTTACACAGATTAGATTATGTGCCCTGTACTGGAAAGATATACTAGTTAACAGTTTTACTTGCCATTTTTAGTATTGTGTGTAGAAGATTTATGTACTTATGATTGCAGGAACAAATCTTTACACTAAAACGGTTTTAATATCTTTATTTGAACTTGAGAACATAGGAAACGCCACAGTGTTACAGTGTTGATCTTAGCAAAGTACCAAGAGAAGAAAAGCAGATGGTAGGTAGTTGCCATTGTTTCAGAGGAATGTATTACCATCTTACCCTGAAGATTGGTTAGTAATCAATATGGCTATATGGCATTACAACTCTGAAGATATAATCCATAGTTTGACCAAATGTAAACTTAAATCATATAAAATTATGATATAGAATATGTGTTTCACATTGTCTGTTTCAGTTCAGTATCTATTATAATGGAAAAGCTTAACTGTATTTGAAACGTACAATCTGTAATCGAAACCAATCTATCCTAGCAACGGGTAGTACCTGTATGCAGAAAATCTGTTACTGATCTACCATGTATATATGTTTGTTTTTCCACTGTGCAGGCGAGCGGGCTCTCCGGCCACGCTGCCTCCCACCGGCCTCACGCTCAGGTTAAATTTCTTACACCTATAAATTCTATTTCACAACTTATTTATGTGGGGGTGATGTGCTTAATGGTGTTTAATTCACAGCCAAGTCTGGGCTGTCCTCTAAATAGAAGGAGTATGGTACAGATGATGATAATACACAATAATGTTTTTCAGCCTTGATGGTTTTATTGCCATTTTTAAATTTTGGGGATTATAGAATTGCTTAAATAAATGTTTTCTTACTGCTAAGTGTTACAGGAAAGTTTGTTCCTGTTATAGAAAGCCTTTGATTGAAGCAATTTATAGCAAGATGAATCCACAGCTTAAGTAACATTCAAACAGCACATCAGAAGGATATTTTGTGCTGTTCTAACACAGTTCTTTGTATCATAATATACATTCTGTATAACATGATGTTTAGTGAAGGGCTGATATAACATCATTAAGCTGACCTCTGATCTGCATGTATCACCACACAAGAAGTTTCTTTTCTCCCTCTAGCATATGAGTGATTGCATTATCATTGTCATTATCTTTCTTCCCACCTCTTTTTAGTGCTCTAGGCAATTTAGTCCACAGATAGAAAATTTGTGGCTTCCATTTTGTAGTGCATATTTGCTGTTACAGTATGAAGTAATTTTTGTCCTTATGCTTTAAGGTTAATTTAAAGTGTATATGTGATTGGTTTATTGTAGCTTCCGTATGAAAATTATTCATATTTCATGACAGCTATAAGCTTAGTCTGTTGCCACAGATACAAAACTTTTGTTTGCAAGACTTCTCACAGAAGCAGTGGTGTAGCTTTAGTAGTAACACTTTCATGGCATTTTATGAAAGAACATGCTGATTATTTATGCTTCTTTCTTTCTTTAATGCCTGTGGTCATTTCACAGCAAAGTATTATATACATGGGTACACAGGAAATTTCTCCTAGATCTGGTGTAGATGTAATTTAGTTTAAGCTCATGCTTCTTTTTAACACTAAAAAAGATTTACTGCTTTTGAAGAATGTGGTGGAAGCAGAGTTATGAGATGGCCGTAGCAGACTGAACATTCTAAAGAAACTGAAATACTTTGCTCTGCTGGCAGATTTTTTATGAACATGTGGTTGTTCATTTCAGTGAAAACTTATTACATAGGCCATGTATCTGACCCAAAACCTCTGCCCTTTTCACCATGAAATTAATCCATAATTAATTAACTTTTCATACATGGGATATTGACATGCTGAGCGAGTTACAGTGGAATGACCATATTTGCATGACAGCCTTGAAAACATTCATAAACTTGATGGAAAATTTTATTCATCTGTTTTTATGTTGTTATAAGTTCTGTAAGAATTAAAGTAGATAACTGCTGAAAGTTAGAGACCAATTCATTGTATTCAGAAACTCTGTCATTTAAAAGGTGCAATGTGCCTAATATGTGTTTGATCACTCACCAAGAAATTCTGTATTAAATAACCCATATCTGAATTCCTTTTGCAATACAAGCACTTTATTTTAGTTGAAAGAGCTCATTGGTGTACATTCTACTCTGTTTTTGGTTCTGGGGTCCCACTACTTTACAGTTAGCCACTACACGTTTGAATTGAAATGTCTTGCAAAGTCGGAGTTGTGATCTGTAAGCCACACCTGATAATTTAAAAAATTTCATTTGCTTCCATAAGGAGATCAGTTTTATGATTCTAATAATGTGTGTGTGAGTGTGCAGGTATGCATGTATGTGTGTTTGTAAATGTTTTTTGTTCATTTTGTAAGGTTCCATCTATATCATTACTACTACTATAATAGGTTTGTTTCTATGTCATCATTCTTGTGCTTATCAGATTTCTGACTTTCTGGTTGATCTGCTTTCTATGGACTTTCAAAATTTCTTTTTTATGTCTGTACCTATCTTTCCTTGGTCACTCCTTACTCACAACACAGTGACTGTGTAAGACATATTCACTTTTGTAAAACAACGTAATAATTCAAATGAAGACTTGAGGTTCTCACAGCGGTGAGTATGAAGATATCCGTCTTCTGGGTTATTGCGCTGTGTAGTCTGGTCGATGTTAACCAACGTTTCAGAGGTCATACTGCCTCCGTCATCAGAGTATGAAGATTTCCGTCTTCTGGGTTATTGCGCTGTGTAGTCTGGTCGATGTTAACCAACGTTTCAGAGGTCATACTGCCTCCGTCATCGCCCTGATGACGGAGGCAGTATGACCTCTGAAACGTTGGTTAACATCGACCAGACTACACAGCGCAATAACCCAGAAGACGGATATCTTCAATTCAAATGAACTTTGAATTTAGAGCATCTCATTAATTTATATCTGTTAGGTTAACCTTTCAAAAGGAATGGACCTTACTTTGATATCTTCTGTTATGTAGTGAAGTATAAAGTCCCACTTTT
Organism: Zootermopsis nevadensis; assembly: GCF_000696155.1. The sequence goes on from NW_019059608.1 coordinate 1,379,125, forward strand.
TCATATGTTGCGGTTCCAAGTTACGCTAGTGAACGTGATGATTGCAGTCTGCATCCCTGCTAGGTTAATGTTTTCATACTGGTTACTTGTATATGCTGTACACTACCTAAGTTGGCTCAGGAGAGAATTATTGTATAATAACTTATTTCAGAATTAAGTATGTCATACTAAACAAAAAAGTAAGGTTTTTAAAGAAACAAGAAATCCACTATGCTTCAGAAGTTACAAGAAATGTGTTTGGTGACAGAAGTTCTGCAGTTTGCCACCCAAGTTTCATTGAATATATAGTTCTTCTACTTAAGCCTACCAAGAGTTTTTTTTTCTAGAACTCAATATAAATGTGACTGTATAACATTGATTAATTAATTGACATTACCAACTTTAGAGTCTGGAGTAGAATTCACTCCCTAGCGACCACTGCTGCTGAATTAGAAGGAACTTTTTATTGCAGTTTTCATTCCCACTTCATAGACTTCTTTCTAACGCATTACTTTATATCTGTATTATTTTGTATACTCATCTTATGTAGTGGAACACTGATTATTCACTGAATTAGTTCTTAACATACAGAAAGAGTATCTGTACACAAGCAAATATGTACTTATATCTTTCATCATCATCATGAACTCTTTAGGGTTTAGGCCATGTGGCTTGTTCCTAACTTATGTTTTTATAATATTTAAAATGCTGGCATACAGAGGTTTATGTAAAATTTTGCACCCATCAGTCAAATTTTTCATGAAAGTGTGAAGATAACACAGTAATCATTGAGATGATTGTTTAGTTAATTGTATGTGGCAATAGAGGGGCATAACCATATTCTGCTCCTTTCACTGATGGCTTTGAGCTAGGCAAGAGAAAAAATCTATAGAAATGTGATTGAATAGAAATATTAGATATTGTGCAGACTCACTATAATATAATACAATATCGTGCAGAAGTGTTAAAATGCAAATTTAGGCCTGTATTCAGTTAAAAAATGCTGTTTTTAGAATTGCAAGGAAGATGACAGGTCATTTTGCTGCAAATTCTGAAAGAGGGTGACCTCCAGTAAATATTTAGTAACTTATGCTCAATATATGCACAAAAGCGTTTGTAGATCTTCATGTTAATATGTCTGTTATTATTGTCTGATTTCAACTATAATTGTAATATGTTGACAAATTTTGGCAAAACTACCTACTATAAAATTTAATGAATTTAGCAGATTTTATTAAAAGTCCCAGTATTGAATTTTATGAAAATCCATTCAGCAATTCTTATATGCATTGTTATTACGTACAGACAGACATCCAGATGTGGCAAAACTAATTTTTTCTTTGTTGGGAAAGTGCCTCAGAATTATGATGAACATTAATTAAGCTGTAGTCTCCATATTCTGCACGCTTTGCATGTTTTATACAAGGTGAACACTGTCCACATGTGTGAACTTGAGAACTGCTGAATGGATTTTGATGGAATTTTGCTTGGTTGTTGTGCTATTGGAGGCCATCCCATTATCATACTTTTTAAAGCAAAGTGGTAACTATATGTTCCACCTTCTTCAACAATCAGTAAATCTTCATTTTGTATTTACATATTTTGTACGATTCTGGCTGTAAGCAGCATGAACCTGTTGATCTTTGTCATGGTGAAGTGTTCTGTTTATTTTGTGGTACAGAACATATAATTTAAAATTGTTATGTTGAATAATCATTGTTCTACTCCACGGGATGTAACAGTTTTTGTTTGCTGCTAGGAGTCTCTTGAAGATGTCACATTGGCAGCTGTTTTCTGTTTTTGCACTATAAACCTATGACATAGTTTGTTATGTCAGCATCAGGAACAATGAGATGTTTGTTACTTTTGTTACTTTGTTTCATAACTTTTGAAGTATTGCTAACAGTGACACTTGGGTGTGGGAGTTCACCTACCAGATCTTATGGCTGACTATTCTAACAGTCGCTTCACATCAGTGATATATTACACATAAAATTCTTGTTCATAATTTGTTTTATGTAAAATTATTAGTCAATTATTAGCAGTACAATTTATTCATTTATAAAGACTATAGTTGATCTTGTGTCTAGCATACAAACAAACTTTTACCATGTAAATCCTAGTTCAAGACCCAGCCAATCCATGTGGGAGTTTTGGAGGACAAAACTATAATGGGTGAAATTAATTAATTTATCTTGCTTTGTTTTATTTTTTGCCTTTTATGTCATTATCATCAAGAATTTCCTCAACCAAGAAGTGTTTATTTACATATTTTACATGCGGTTCTAAAGAAGTATTAATGGAACGGAACTTGGATTAACAGTGAAGGTACTCCAAATGTTTGGCTTAGATCAAAGAAATTCTCCAGTCTTGATTTCAAGTTCATACAATATAACTTGTAGCCATCATAACATTTTCGTTAATTTCCTTGTTTCATATAAAAATGATGCAAGACTAAAGAATCAATCAGCTCTCAACCAAGAAAACATATCCAGTTAATTGCATTTAACCAGCTTCTCATAAAATGCCTTCTGATGGTGACATAACAAACGTGTCCCATCGTGCGCTTCTCCTCGCATTGTTGTGCCCATGTTTGTTACTGCTCGGGGTGCATATGGTGTGGCGTAGATTAGAAATTAGTTAGTGTTGTGTGTGTATGTTGGTACAGGCCTGGAGATTACTCCACACCTCCCTCTCCTCTGTCTTCTCGCCACAGCAGTCAAGATTCATTGCACAAGAATGCTGCCAGTACTACTGCCCCCACAACAGCTGGTACTTCAGCTGCAGCTGCTGCCGCCGCTGCTGCTGCTGCTGCACAGAAGAAAAAGGGCATCAAGTCACAGCTGGGTAGATTCTTTAGCAAGAAGGAGAAGGTAGGTTATCAATATTTATTGTCATATGTAGTCTTGTGAGTTGCAACAATATCTTGTATTGGATGAACGTTTTGACCTGCCACCTTTGTGCAGAGTAGAAACTGGTAATGAATATGAGATTGAGCAGGTGTTTATGAATAGGAATTAGGAATATTATGTAATTTCTCCTGTCATGTATATCTGTTGCTTTGTCCATTTTTATCTACTCCTCTCAGGCTTCTAGTGGTTGGCTATAGAACTTTGGTTCAGTTACACACCATTTTAAGTTGTCAGTACTGTGTTGTATAATTTCTGGTTGTCCTTTGTAGATATGTTGCTCACATTGTAAGCCTGTAGACAATTTCTGTTGTGATTTGTCAGAAAACCTGAATAAAAGGGATCATTTATGAGGTGTGGGAAGATGATATTAAAAATAGCTTGGAGAACTAGGTTGTTAGGGTGTGGACTGAATTCATGTGGCTCAAGATAGGGTACAGTGTCAGGTTCTTGTGAACATGACAGTAGATCAGGAATTTCTTGGCCAGCTGAGTGAATACCAACTTCTCAAGATGTACCATGTTCCACTTAAGGTTTTATAAACACTGTACTTGTTCAATTAGATCTTTTATTTCTGAAATTACATACTTGTACCAGTCTTTCATATGAGTTCAAATATTAGTTTCTGAAATTTTTGGTGACATGTTTAACATTAAATATTTCATCTTTGGGATATCATAATATTGCTAAACTAATTTAGTGTACTCATGTAATTATAGTCTTACAAAATGAGAATCTTTCACTCCTGCCCTGTCTTCTATATTATTTACTTTCTAATGGTGCTTATTGTTGTTTTACTCGTTTATTGTATAGGGCAAATCGAAAGAGCCATCAATGATGGGTGTAACATCTGGAGACTCAGCTGTTATGACCTTTACCTCATCATATGGTGATGCTGATATGAGCGGTGCTGATACACTCAGTCTCAGTGGAGGGCTTGGTCAGAAGGGAGACTTTGACAGGAGAAAGAAGAAAAAGTAAGCAGTAAACATTCTTGTATGCAATTTGCTACAGTCCGTATGGTTGATATGAAAGAAGCTGGAGATTCTCTGTCAACATATTAACATTTATTTTAAGAATATGGCAAGAACTGAAACAAAGTCCATCCGTATATATGAATGCTGTGAATTTCTGCTCACCAATGGACAAAATCAACTTATCTCAAATGCAGCCAGTAGCCATATTCTTAAATTCCCGTTCAAATTAAACTTTCTCTTCATTAAAATTCTTCATTTGACAGATGAAAATAGTATTACAACAACAGACAGCATTTTTATCATAGCTTTTTGTACCAAAAAAATATTCCTTGTGCACCACAGTTTTCAAATCCTTAATACATTATTGTTAAACCCGTGCAGGCATTTCAATGTTACAGTTATTACATTTTCCATGCTTCAGTAATGATAATACGACATGCTGGGAAAATTTAATGACCTCTTGAACCCCTTATTTCCTGAAATTAGAGTGGACAGAAACTTTTCCAACTATCTAACCAACTAGATAGCTTACCAAACCCGAAGGTTCATCACCGAATTAACCAAAGCTCTCCACTAGACCCTGTCGTGGGCCAACAAAATCCAGTCTCCTTCAGCTCCTGTCTCCCATAGATCCCACCTGAGATTATCCTCCCATCTACGTCTAGGTCTCCCCAGCAGTCTCTTCCCAACCAGTACCCGGTGCACACCTCTTGAAACTTTTCAAACACCTTTCAGAATGCCATAGGAGTTTTCATATTTATCAAGAACGTTTGTTTTTGTATTAGTGATGGAGCTGTATGAAAATGTGGCATCCCCACAGCATCGTCAGGATGATGAGTCACTCATCACCCTGATGATGGAGGCAGCAAGGACCTTTGACTGTAGTCTGGTAAACTTATACTAGACTACACAGCACTACAACCCAGAAGACAGCCATCTTCATTCTCACCTATGTGAAAACATTAAATCCTGATTACTGTTATTTATTTTCACGTAACTTCCTTTTAAAATAAATAGCTGATGCCTGCAGGATATATATGTTTACATCAAAAGTGTATAGGAGTTTTGAGTAAATGGGATAATTTCTGAAATTAGATTTTGTGTTCTTTGATTTCAGACATGAACTTCTAGCAGAAGCAATGAAAGCAGGGACTCCATTTGCTTTGTGGAATGGACCTACCATAGTGGCTTGGCTAGAGCTGTGGGTGGGGATGCCTGCCTGGTATGTAGCAGCGTGTCGCGCCAATGTCAAGTCGGGGGCCATCATGAGTGCCCTCAGTGATACAGAAATCCAGAGGGAAATTGGTATTAGGTAAGAAATGATTTGTCTTGTTCCTAACTTATAGATAAAATTGATCATTAATTAGTGTATGAACATCATCCTCTTCTTCGTCATCTTTTAGTGTGGTCTCAAAGTTAGAACAGTGAATGATATGTTTTGATCTCTAGATTATAATTGTCTAGCAGTGTCTTGAATGGTTGTCCAGGTCTTTGTTTTCCAATATGTTGGTAGTCAGGAATTTGTCATGGGTGTCTTATGTTTTTCATCCTTCAAACATGGTGTAACCAGTTTTGTTTATATTGTGGGACCATGTTCATCTAAAATATCTTTATTTTTCTTGTGGTAAACCAAACTATATCCTAATGAATTTCATCTCTGCTGTCTTCAGTCATCTTTTGCCCTTTGTTATATAAATATGTGAACTTAATTATGGATGAAAATTAAGTGTACTCTTTATGATTGCAGCAATCCACTGCATCGTTTGAAGCTACGATTAGCAATCCAGGAGATGGTCTCCCTGACAAGTCCTTCAGCACCTAAAACCTCACGCACCACATTAGCATTTGGGGATATGAACCATGAATGGATTGGCAATGCGTGGCTACCATCACTTGGCTTACCTCAATACAGAACCACCTTTATGGAATGTTTGGTAGATGCTAGAATGTTGGATCATCTCAACAAGAAGGATTTGCGAGGACAGCTCAAAATGGTTGATAGTTTCCATAGGTAATATGAACTTAAAATGAGATATCATGGTAAGATATGAACTGGTATTAGTAATTTCATGTGACATTTACCATAGAGAACTTCGTGTTATAAGGACCAGAATTATTTGGTCTCAGAAGACTTGAAGTAAAGTAGAACCTTTGTCCAAATAGTCAATTTTAACATTTTTCGTATGGAAATAAGGAATTGAAGTCCCCATACAATGGCTGGTGGCTGTACTTTCACTTTGGAAAATGTTGTTAAAAGTTTTACTTGCTTGTTATGTCTTAAAACTATTACATTTTAATGGTAGAGTAAATGCAGAAAAACAAAAATAGATAACTTTTACATGCTATGGAAATTATGTTAGAAGCAAAACAAAACTGTTAAACACCACAAATAGAAAAATCACCTTTAAAATCAATAATACTGTATGAAATTTACTAGACAAAACACACAAGATATAAACAACTCATAAGAAGTATTAAGAATGATTCAAGACTTTCAATTCATATAAACATACATTCAAAAAAATAGAAGGATGGAATGTGAATATAAGGTAGTTACCACATATATCTACTTAACAGTTAGGCAGTTTAATTAATGAGCATATAAAGGCGACTACAGTAGCCTTTTGGAGGTGCAGTATGTTTCCATAATGCTATATGTCATTAAACCACAAATTAGTAAATAGATTGCAGGTGCAATAATCACTGTTTAAGATTACATGAAAATATGATTGATCATGAAAAATCACTTAGCAAGAAAAAAGACAGGCTACCACCTCCACACTTGATAAATCTGAAGAAACCGAGGGCTGTACTGGTATTGATACGCAAACCAGACAGATCAGCACAGGGTAGATGTAAAGTAAAGCAACAAAGGCAAGAAAGTGAGCATGATAATAGGTTCAAAATACAGAAAAGAGACTGTTAAAAGATGTGCGGGAATATCAGCAGTCAGGCTGCAGATGTCATCATCGTGCTAATTTTGCAGGGACATATTGTTACATTCCCCAACACTTTGGATCAGTCTTGTTTAGGAGATTGTAGGTGCTAGAATTATGCAAGAAACAAATTTATTTGACAATACTGTATATATTTTTGCAGGACAAGCCTACAATATGGCATTTCATGTCTAAAAAGGCTCAACTATGATCGTAAGCAACTAGAAGAAAGGCGGAAAGCTTCAGAGAATGACCTGATAGATGTATTGGTATGGTCCAATGAACGTGTCATACGATGGATTACACATATAGGATTAAAGGTAGATTTTGGTAATAAACATGAAGTTGCAACATTTTGCAGGGTCATGAACATGACTGAAAACTTCTTCTCAACACTTTCCTTTCTTTGCCCC
>NW_019059608.1:1386375-1398239 GCF_000696155.1 Zootermopsis nevadensis
CCCCCCCACACCCCCCAAAAAAAAAAAAAGTAAGAAAGAAGAAAAAGGCATTCAAGGGAAGGTGTTTGATGGTGCATAAGAGATATGAGGTAGACACATAATAGTTTCATTAATTTAGTGATTTTTCATGAGTTTATGGCATAATCCAAACTCTGGCATGGTATGAATAATTTTCTGGAGTTGCATCTGAGGGGTCTGCAATAGAAATTATTTCCTAGCTGTAGCTAAATTTTGTTCAAAGGATTAGTTTTTCTAAATTTCAAAAGAAGAAGAAAAAAGAATATTTTTCATGGCTCATTTACTGCCATCTGTAGTTTACATGGCAGCTTAATGATGTTTGCAGGGTATGGGCATTACAACCGCTAATGCTGACAGTGGCATTGTGTGATTCTTACATATTTCTTAAAAATTCTCCCCGAAAATGAGAAATATAAACATATATATTGAAAAGGGAAACTTTTTAAGTTGATTCTTATAACATAGCTGTAGGTACATCCTACTTTATGTTGCCTCTTTAAATGTTTATTAGAAATTATGCTGTTAGAGTGCAACATTCTTTTATATTTCCATCACTCTTCCACATACACTGTCCCTGAACTACCTACTCTCATGGCTGCATGGTAAAATCATAACTCATGGCATTTCATATTTGTATAATTTTCTGATATGGTTTTTATTGCAAATGATAGCACTTGCACTGTAAAAGAAATTACATACATATTCCATATAGTATTTTATTAGTCTGCCTTTCTTATTTCATTGGTAAAACAGACTTGCTATCATGTGTGAGTATCTTTTCCAAATTACTTTTGAATCACTAACAGATTTTTATTAAACTTGTTTGTGGCAACCAGTGAGTCTCAGTGGTCATAAAATGAATTGAAAAGATACTGTTACAAACCATTGTTCAGATAGAAGACCTTTATAAAAACTGTGGGAATTAAAATAACAGGACCTAAAAGACTTGACAGACATCTTAAGGGATGAAACAAAAACTGGATGAAGTGTATTTTTGACATGAATCAGGGTATTGTGTGTGTTAATTACCCATAGGTTATAACTAATGTGAATGCGTTAGTTACACATTTGCTCACTTTTATTTGGATTTGTAGGAATATGCAAACAATCTTCTGGAGTCTGGTGTCCATGGGGCTCTCATAGCTCTAGATGAAAGTTTTGATTACAACAGCATGGCGTTGGCACTGCAAATACCTACACAGAATACACAGGTAAAACACTCCACTCATGCTTGTAACATATATAAACTTGGTTTAATATTGCCTTATATGCTTAGGTTTCCCAAATGGTCTCTCCTTCACTTAACGTAGATTGTTGCCACTTCCTTTAGTGCCCATCTGTCATTCATCTTCCCACATGTCACTCATTACTTTGTAATTTCAGCAGTTGATTCATTGTCATGAAATTACTGAATAAACACTTTAAATTTTAATGATATTAACTTGCATGCACACATGCCCAATATCACCCATACTTGATAGACTTATTTTTTAACATAATGCAATTTATCCTTCACTCTTTATAGGTGCGACAAATGTTAGAAATGGAATTTAACAACATGCTAACTGTTGCAACAGAACGTCGGGTGGAATCCGATTTGCCCAAGTCTTGATATTATACCACAAGACATCCACACACCTAAGACTCTTTCAGAAAGTTGTTGTGGACAAGTGTTTGGACTGAGAGGACTTGGATCCGTAGTAGCCATTGCCTGGCAGTCCTTTCTCAGTTCAGACTGGTCAGATGAAACACCAGCATCAATCAGTCAGTACTTGCATTTTTTTCAGTCACAGGCACTTAGCTGCATTACCACACAAAGTGAAAGCAACTCGTCTGATTAGCCAGCAGTGTCTATTCCATTGTTTTCTTTTTTATTTGTTTTTTAAATGGTTTGATTTCAGCCAGTGCTGAAACTCCCATCCCTAGTCTGTGTCGTATCAAGGCAGTTGGACTGATGTCTGAATGAACTGTTGTAAATTTTAGTGTAACTGTCAAATGAAACAAACACCTGGTAAGTAACCTGACACTACCTCCATCCTTATTCAGATATGGTGATGTTTTTCTTACTTTCCTTTTTCTTATTTTAATATTTACGAAAGGACTTACGTTACTGTTTTGTCAATAAAAAAAAGAGCTTTAAGAATATTATTAAGTAATGTAATTGCATAATTGTCTCAGTCAGTGCCATCATTAAGAGGACTCGCGGAACATCAAGTCAGTAATCCGCTTACCATATTATGTGTTGTGTAAACAGTTTACCTTTAATCCTTCCTCTGAATTAAATCCAGCCCTGTTTCCAGTAGATCCTTCCTCCCTCCCTGTACTTGACAAAATTGGTGCTTTGTTGTTAAAATGTATGATTATTACAGAAAGTGAAGACTTGTTTAAAAAATATAAGTTGGTAGGGAGTGTTGAAATTGCAGGACATTTACGGGCCTACAATTTAAGAAAGATGGATAATGAAGTAGATGATATGAACTGTATGTCTTATTATTGATTATAGTTTAATGAAATGGTTACCAAAGTAAATTGGCAGTTGGCCAGTTTGTTGAAATGATTGTACAAAAGTGTAATGAATGAAAGATTAGGAAAGATCCATTTCAAGTACATGATGCAGTTGCTGAATGTATCCAGTATTATTTTATACTCTGATCATGTTCCGAAAACTTAGCCCTTCACAGAAGAATCCTGAGTAGGAGATCATAATAAACTTACCTTTTTCTAATAACACCTTGGCTCTAACAAGTATTTCATGCTGCATCTTCATTAGTTATCTTTGCAATGCTGTTACTGATAAAAGGACCAAGCCAATAATAATGGTAAGCTAATATAGTAGACAGAAGCAGCTGCAGGGATCATAATCAGTACATACTGTGTGACACGTCAGGACATACAGAAGTATACTATTTGTTATAGTAACCTCAGTAATATTAGGAAAGTGATTGATTCATAATTGCATAGATGACTGCTTTGAGTATGTGTTATTTGGATCTTATTTCAGCAGATTTATTCTGATAAATAATGAGCCTGGAGATTACTCTGTACAAAATTTATTCCATTCATGTGACAGTTCATTCTGATGGAAAATAATACACATAGTTCTGTCTATATGAATTAAAAAGTGACTGTTTTTACTTGTTTTGAACTTTCCCCGAATGCATGAAATTATTTGTCACTAAGCAGTTCAGAATCCAACTGGACACAGTCAAATGGAACTGCAAAAACTTATAATATGATGTCTTCCAGGATGTTGCACCATGTAGTGTAATAGATGTTGAGTGCTTATCACTGTGATGATGGAGGCAGTAATTTCTGCTAGACTCCATGGTGCAGTAGCCCAGAAGACAACCATCTTCATACTTGTCACTGTGATAACCTCAAATCCCACCTGAGAAAGTTTAATTTTATTGCTTAAGATATAGTTTTCATCTCAGTAAATACATAATTGTGTGTTTGTAACAAGATTCAGCAGGTAAGGGATCAATTGGGGAAAAAACTTGAGGATGACCTTCCTTCCAAGTTCTCTCCTTGTTTCTTGACAAAGGCAGACATTCATATTTTTGTAGGTATTCAAATGTGTATACTTGAGAACCATTTTGATTGTGAGTTTCTGTCCCTTCTGCACACTTTCTTATGTCAACAGACACAAAATTAGTTCACAACTGTGGTCAGTTGGATTCATATAAATGATGTACTTGCAACTGATTCTTTTAAACAAATGTTGAATTTTTCCTGAAATGGTATGTAGCATGTTCTACCCATATGAATTGCACCAAACATTGACGCCTGTTTATGTTGGGAAGAAGGCTTCATACTGAGCCAAACATGGAACCTGATGATCAAGATTTTTAAAACTCCAACACAGTCTATCTGAGAGAGGGCCATTTTCTGTATTAAGCAACAACGAACCAGTGCAAGGTGATTACTAGGGTTCAGATGTTCATGACCTAAAAAACCGAGCAATATGCATGCAAATATGCCCCAAAAATAGCGAAATATGACCTACTTTGTTATGAAAAAATATTTGCCAACATTTAAAAAAAAAATTGTATTTCAATCATGTTATTTATTTATATATGCATGTACAACTATATTACATTACTTGATTTCCTAGCAATTTTAATCAAAAACCTCGGTCGCTTTAAGTTGTAAATGCCTCATTTTGGATCAGCATCAGATATTGAGAATACGTGCTCCTATAAAAATAAGATAAATTTTAAGAAAGAGCCTTTCATGCATTTCAAATGCATTAATTACAAATAAATTTACAAACAAATTAAAAATAATACGTAAATTTCTTCATTCTCCTTTCTTGGCAGCATTACAGTATATAACGATGTGCATTTTCAAGGTCTCAAATGAAAATCTTATTAGATTGTCGCACAATATGGTCTTGTAACTTGAGACATCACAAACGTTTTGTGGCGTTATCGAAAATTACAGCGATAGATGAGCGGTTTACTGTATCAAGAAGGAATAAGTCACCAGGGTGGTCAGCAAAGAGTGTGCCAATAACGACATAACAGGCAGGCACAGTTTTTTCGTAGTGTTGATTCGTCTGGAATTAACTGAATCATGTATTTCTCCAAGAAAAATTTGAACTGCTTATTGTTCACTTTCTTCAGTTGGCAGACGCCATCATTTCACACAGGTCCTTTGAAAATTCTGATGTCCTGTTTGATGGTGAAGTTGTTGCAGTGTTATTGAACAGAAGTCGTTGCTCGCTTTAATGAGTGGTTTGTTGGCTCAATTTATTTTTATGTTTTGCCGTATCACAATGTTGCTGCACATTAAATCCCTTACCAGCTGTAACTTTAACTTAACAAAGTTTGCAGAACATAATTGTTCCATCATAACTAAAATATTCCTCGCCGAAATCTTTAACGAAACCTCTTTACTTCGCACTTTCAGAACACTTCACTGTTGGCATCTTAACTAACTGAAGGATTCACTGTAAATGCTTGAGAAATGTATTTACAAGTAAGAATTTTATACCCAAAATATGAATTTTATCCTCAAAATATGCATTTAACTACAAATGTGACCAAAAACATAAGACCTAAATATGCATTTATATGTAAAATAAAAACAACATGCTTGTGATTAGAATAATCCAGTTAGTGTTTAATTTCAGTTTAGAATCAAAATAGAAGCCCCAATAAAAATATGACGTCATGAACATCCGAACCCTAGTGATTACTCATGCCTCTGGTTGCTGTGTGCATGAATAAGGAAGAGGCAACCCAAGGACAGACATATATTTATCAGTGGATTATGGTCTTGTTCCCACATCAACCCATATGATGGAGACAGAGCAGGTATCCAAAATGATGGTTTTTAACTCAACTTTGATGCAGGTTGTCACGTGATAGGATTTTAGTGTATTTATTTACTATGAAAGCTTCAAATCTTACATATGAAATCCATTGTTGCTTTAATCCTTTCATATAAATAGGATTTTAGCCTAACTTCCTTTCTTTATGGAAAAGTAGAGGCTTCTGGGATCTCCATGCTGTCTTCCCTGGTTTCAAGTTTTGAACTAATTAATCAGTTATTTACAAAATTTTGTATAAAATGATGCTTTAAACTGTCATAAGTCTGTAATAACATGGCAGTCACACAAACCCATGATGTGGGAGCACTTAAGATAGTTTTATGAAATGGTGTATGGTAATAAATCTCCAAAAATATTTAGTTTTTGTATTTTTAGTATAATACATACAGTATGGCAGCTGCAGTCATACTGACTGAACCAGCTTTGCAGCATAATGTGTTAAAGTATTTTCACCCTCTGTAAATTTACAGCAGCGTTTCTGGAACTGTGTTCATTGGATCTTTCTGAGGTTATGAAAATGTTTTAATGCTATGTTTAGTAAGATATCTTGCTCATATTATAAAACACAAGATGCAGCAGTAAAAGCTTATGTTTCAACAAAATATTATCACAACCTCATAACATTTAGTGCCAGACAAAAATTGTAGCTCAACTTAATTTATTTGACAATGTAACAAGAAAAATAAAACTTGTTTCATATTAGACAAACACTTTTGTTGAACCTTGAACATACAGCCAACTGTGTGACTCTGAGGCAGAAACTTGATACACATTTATTTACTTCAAATTTATATATATAAATATAATAGAAGTACAGCTGATTGTTAGACATACATTGGATTAAATTGTGTGCAAAGCATCTTATTTCCATCGGTTTTATACATTGAGTATTATTAGTTGTATTAAAGCCCCATTTAATGTTCTGTCAAGTCACGTTGAGGTAACCACTTTTGCTGATGTCTTGTAATGATAACCTCTACTTTGAGTGTGAAAAGGTGAAGTGATTTGGACCAAGAATGAGCATCTCATTAGCAGGTTAACTTCAGACATTAGTATTATAAAATTAATTTTTTTAATACAGTTCTTAAACCCATTGAATGAGCTATCCTATTTACTGTAGGTATTCAGCTATTCTCATTTGTGTGAAGCCTTTCTTCCCAGCCAAGGTTCTAAGTTTTCGTTGCATGTGTGTGTATCTGTTGTCATGCAGCAGTGGGTGGAGAAAGTTGAGTGTTTTGTCAAGATGCTTGTAGTGAGGTTACTCTCCCAATCTGTGCATTGTTGTTACTACAGGGAAAAATATATTGTAAGAAAATTATTGTTTTGTTGAGAGATAATTGTTCTCTCTGCCCCATCACCATTGTGTTCCCAAAAAGTCGCTTTTGCACTTGCCAATAAGTTGCTAGAAATATATAACCATGTTAGATGTATATGTAGCTGAATAATTTAATAATAAAATGACAATTTTCTGGTAGTGTGAAAGCGACTTGATGCTGAATTGATGGAGCTCAGTACACAGCATTAAGAATTAAAGTTAAAGACAAAAAAGAAATACTGTTTTAATGTACTTGTACCTTATTGATTCTAGATATGTAACATGGGACATTGTTTCCACAAAAAAATGCTTAGCAGTAATTACGTGGTAGAAACGAGTCCATGACATAAAGAACAAAGGGGGACACAACCAAACAAGAAGGAAATACTTTTATACTCCTTTCAAATATCTGTCCATTAATTTGTCTGGTTCAAGCATTGTTTTTATAACTGTGCACTTTGTCATAATGTCCACCTGTTTTGTATGGAACATTTAGTATATCTATGTACCCAAATTCAATTGCATTTTGAACAGCAGAGCTTTTAATGGGCAGATCATATAAAAAATACTGCAAGCTAGTCTTTTCTAACATATTATTGAATTTGTTGCAATGAAATGTGTATCCTCAGTAAGACATTGAGCTTTCGATTCAGGGAAGTAATACCTGTTGACTGTATTGGGGGTCTGATGCATAAACCGATAATGAAGTTACGACCTCTTGGTTTTCCTTGTTTGTTATTTATTTTTACAAGAAAATAACTGTTATATTAAATTGCCAGTGTTTAAATCAAACAATGTTAAATAAATTGCTAGTATACAGTGATGCAAGAAGTCTGCGCTCAGAATCTTGTTGAGAGTAATGTCAGTATTTTGGCACAGCATTCCAGTGAAACGACACGGAACAGCCTGGACCCGAATTGTATCTTGAATAATATTGTTTTGCTCCCATTGTGAGGAAATGTGTACAGACTGTATAGATATAGCAATAAACTGTACATACTTCAGGAATGATACTTCTCATTCATGGGAATACTCAGACAGTGGTTCTACGTGAAGAACTTTTGGTACTTTGAAGGGAACTGCGAAAGAAGGCATCATCGGTGTTCAGTCATGAAGTTCTAAAGCTATTCCTGAAATAATTTCGTACAATGTTACCACTACCCAAATAATGAAATAAAAACTGCTATAGTAATTTAATGTGGTAATGAGAAGTTTAAAATTATTCAGCCAAAATAGCACTCAATGATGGACTCTGAAGCAGTTTATTGACAAAAAACTGCATCGCTTCTTTTTCTTATTGTGGTAAGTACTTCATTGCCTCATGTTTACATTTATTGTACATTGCATGGATGCTATTCTTGTGACATACATTACAATTTTCAGACAGGTTTAACTTGATTTATAATCATGGATTAGCATACTCAGAAATCTGATATCCTGATTCACTAGTGTTAGTATTTTAAGTTTTGGTGTGTAAAGCCATGTTAACATTGTCTGATTTCAGTGTTGCATGAAATGAAGATGTCTCTTCTGAGATTTTCGATTCTCATGGTGGTAAAGATGTTGATTGTGGTCTTGTAGGTGGTTACCAACATTTTAGACAAACATCACCTCAGTCTTCAGCTTCAAAACCCAGAAAATCATAGCCAATAAAGATTTAACGTGCAAATTCTGGTGTAAAATATGTGAATATC
Organism: Zootermopsis nevadensis; assembly: GCF_000696155.1. The sequence continues at coordinate 1,394,738 of NW_019059608.1, forward strand.
GGCTGATCAAGTGATCCATATCCTTACTGTATGTGATACTACAAAGAAAAATGTTCTTGGGTTTGGGATTAAAATGTGCCTTCTGAAGATTAATATTCCGAACACTGGTAACAACCACAAGACTACATCGCAGAAGTCTGTACACTACAATATCTGAAGATGACTGTCTTGATGGATGTTGCACTGTGTAGTCTTGCAGAAAATTACCAACATTTTTTGGGGGTGCTGAATTGATGATGGAGGCAGTGAGCACCTCTGAAAAGTCAGTTTCTACCAGACCACATGGTGCAACATCCCAGAAGGCAGCTGTTTTCTTATGTCACAATAAGAACTTTAAATGTTACCTAAAAATCGTGTTTGCTCTCCAGCCCTTTTGCCAAAACATTAAGAAATATGTCCTTATGCAGGCCAGCTAGTCAGAATATAAATCTCTCGATTTTAAGTTACCAAAATTCCTATTAACGGAGGGACATTTGAGAATTCATTTTAGCCAATTCTTAAAGATAGAGAGTAGACTTAGGTGACAAGAAAGCTGGTGATTAATGTCTCCCTTGCCAACCAGTTAAGTAATTTTAATGATATTGGGACAAACTATAGTATGTCATTTAGTGCCACCCTAACCTCATTTTTCAATCTTCAATCTGTGTTGTCGGTCTAACCTGGAGGTGGAACAACAGTAGTAAGGAGTCCCTAAACGATATATTGTAACTGATATTCGAAAAATATACACTTTTGTTACGGTATTTTCTTTGTGAATTGAAAAACAACGTCACAGTCGTTGCAAGCAATCTATACTTGGGTTAACAGCAATCAATTGATTCCTCGATTGATACCATATGTTGGTATTATCTGTGATTCACGTGTCTCGTAGAAGTCTCTGCTGACTTTATTTTGCGAGACGTTATGACTCCGTGTAAAAGAGAAAGATATTGACAGCAGGAAGGGCAGATCTGCTGCAGGTAAACAGGCAGGAAGTATCGATATTGGCTTATTACTGTGTGAAGTACATATTTGTATAAAATAATAAGCTGAAGTTGCATGATCCTACAGTATGTTGTGTCATTGTATGATGTCAGATTCACACTGACATGTAATTAATTAAGTGACAAACAAATGGAGGCTAGATAATATATTTGTCTCCTGGGATGTTGTGTGGTGTAGTATGGTGAAGTTTTCTGACGTTTCGGAAGTGCTTACTGCCTTCGTCATTAGTTCAAGCGACAGAAACTGTCATCAAAATTCAAATCCAGGACTTTTTTCGGGTTGTGGCCTCTGTTACTTAACCTCCTCCCGAAGCTTCTTTTCGATTGTCGCCGTTCTATCGTGCATAGTTCCTGAGCGACAGAAATCGTCTTCACCAGGACAATTTTTCGGGGTTGCAGCCTTTGTTTCTGTAATCTCATCTTTGAAACAAATAATTTGGCCTTGGTACTGTCCTTCAATCGTGCCTAGTTCCCGAGCTGAAGGAATCTCCCTCACTGGTACTACTTGAATTCCGGTTTTTTAAGACTTTCCTGAAATCTCTTCATGGTCTCAAGGAATAAGCTTGCCAGATTTGGTGCAAACTGGCCCAAGTGAACGTATGTAGGTATGCATCTACAATTTCAAGGTTATTTTTAAGGTAAGTAGTTGGCAACTGCAATCTTTGGGTTTTGATGATATGAAGTCTTGTAAGTGGTTAACAATGTTTTGGAGGAACATATAACTTCCGACTATATCATCTGCACTATTTTGAGAACCTCAAACCTCAGCTAACTAATTATCAGTATTAAATAGTAATTTTAGATTTGAAGATCTCATGGTGGCAGGCAGACAGATGGCTGTCCTCCGTCTGCGTTGTTGCACCAATGATCTGATAAAAGTTTACTGATGTTTCAGAGGTGCTTGCTGCCTCCATCACCATCACTACTACCATGATGATTGAGGCAGCAAACACCTCTGAAACATCAGTAGACTTTTGTAAGACTATGCAGTGCAACAACTCAGAAGGCAGCTATCATCAAAAACACTAATTTGTATTTATTATGCAGACTTCTGTAATATGTAGGCTTATGGTAAGACTTTTTATGACAGATGGAATATCAAAATTACATAATTGAATTACATGTGAAGTTACAAATTAAAAAATGAAAGGTTTGTTTCTTAAAGCCTGTTTTATAACTTACAGAATCTTATACAATGTGCTCAAAAATACACTGATTTTTCAAGTTGGTTAGTTACATACTACATTTTTTCTCTCACTTCAGGTGATACAATGGGGCAGAGAGAATCACAAAATATTTGTGGTACTTCAGCTAACAAAGCCACTGATAATAATGAGGAACTGAAGCTAATGGAACATTATTTGCCAGAAGAAATCCTTGTTCACATTTTGAGTTATGTAGATGCTGGGACATTAGTAAAGTTAAGATTTGTCTGTCACTGGTGGAAACATTTGATTGATAATGAGGTATGGAGATTGAAAGTTTCCAGGGAGAATTACAAGAGTTTAAATTCTGTGGATCCTAAATGGAAGTTACCGTGGTTTGTTTATTATTGGATATGTGTTAAAGATCCTTTTGGGAAGAATTTTGTGAAAAATCATTGTGGACAAGGTTAGTATTAAGGAAAAAGAGCAATAATCATGTAATTATCTGTAAGGTCAGTTGTGTGCTTAGTAAAATGCCATGCTATCATTTATCTCTCCCCTAGTTGCTTCCTTGTTCTTATCTTTTCTTTTCTGATTCTTCTCCTCCTCACTAGTTCATTTACATGTCTTGCTACTAATTATGGCAAGCTTTTCTTCTTAATATATTTGATGATTTATTCAGACTTTTCATGGAAATACCAGAATGTTATTTTAAAGACTCCTATGCCCAAATGCTTCCAATTTATAATCTCTCAGAAACTTATTGCAATGTGAATAGCATGAAAAATTTGAAAGGGGAGTACAAATAATTAATGATTTTTTTAAAGACTATAAACTGTGGTGTATTAAACATTTTTAAAATGGAGAAAGAGAAAGTCACATTATGCATTATATTTGCATTTCTGTGCAGTTCATAATACAAACAAATGGCACTGAAGGCTGAGATAAGTGATACATTCAGAAATTGTGTGGAAGTGTATTCTTATTCAAGTTATCAAGGCTATATTAATATGTGTTACCAAACATTGCAATTGAGTGGTTGGCACTCCTGCTTCATATTTTGGTGGTGCATGTCTCTTCTCAGAAACTGATTATCCTGAGAGTTTTAATGGTTTTCTTCAGTATCTTAAGGCAAATGCTGGAATAATACCTTTAATAAGATGTGGCTAATTTATTTCCAATTTATTAATCATTCAGTCATGGATGCAATATAGTGTAAGCTAGTGACAACATTATTGCTTAAAAAGGTAACACTGTCCCTGGTACACACCATTGAGGCACTTTACCCCCAGTCAAAGGACCTCTGGTACCCATTGGATAGATGTTTGGGTAGGCCACAGAGCTGGTCTAGATACAGAGGCCAGAAGAAAGATC
>NW_019059608.1:1399983-1415961 GCF_000696155.1 Zootermopsis nevadensis
TAAATGTACATATTTTATTGTAGGTTTGCTGGTAGGTTTGATTGTGGCTCCATATACGAAATGGAGTGTAAATTGCTTAATAAGAAGAGAGAACTGGTAACTGACTTTATGTTTCGTGAGATGGTCCCACAATGGGAGGGAGGAATGTGGCATCAGGTGAGTACTGTTTCAAATGTTTCGGCAGCTTTACTTCTTTCCCAAATATGTTATGTTGGTAAAACTTACCCTGCACTCTGAGCTGCGTTACAAAAGAGAAACAGCCATGTAGAGCAACATATACAGTCTTACTTAACTTCTGAATCAACTGTCATATTTTAATGCAACATACATATTTATCCTTATTATAATCTCATTTCATAGAAAAATGTGTACCAATTCTTGTGTATAAAATATGTCACAATCATCTGCTGACCAAGTACTTTCACTTGTTGTATATTAACTTCATGAGTTGCTGTTACATTCTTTCCATTCACTAGTCCTATCCAAGTAACAGACAACACTTACAAGGTCATTAAGTTTTTCATACTTCAAGCAGTGCACACTTCCACATGTTTCATTCTCTCATTTATTTTCTTCACTGAGAATAACTCAAACACAGCACCAACTGATCATTGGATTTACCCCTGGCTTACATCAGGACATTGTTCTTTGTAGGTACACATTCTTCCCGACCAACACGTTACACTTCCCTTTCCCCATTTCACACAGCTGCAACTGACTGTGATATATACACCTGTACCTGTGTGTGCTTAACTTTCTTGCTTTGTGTCCACTCAATTGTATTCAATCTGAACTGAATTGTGCTTGCTTATTGTATGTTACTTAAGGAAAATACACACTTTCAATACGTAAGAGTCCTCTAGCTCTGTCTGGATCTGTAACTGTTCTACCAGAATTCTTGGATTCTGGCATGTTTTTATAGACAGCTTATTCTCAGTAATGTTTTATTTTCAAATCAAGACCTGTCTAGAAGTGCTGTACATTTGTGTTTGTATTACATATTTTGTTGTTTTTGAGGATCCTTATCAACTTCTTGGAAGCAATTATTTTAATGTACTTTATTTCAAATTCTTATTACTAGAATGGTTCCAAAGATATATTTTTTCAATACTTATGCTATTTATACGCATTTCCCAACCCTTGCATATCAGGGATTTAACCTTTTGAAGCTGAAGCTCATAAAAAATTATGAATTAAGTGTGTACCTCAAAGAAAACAACACCATTCACAATACTTTGCCATTATAAAGATCAGTTTGTTTATGCTGTTTAAAGAAATAATCACATTTTACAGTGATTATCATATGAGACATAAATACAAAATGAAAACTTATTTATTGTTGAAGCAGGTGGGACATATAGTTACCACTGGGCTTTAAGGGATAAATTTCTTATTATCATATAAAAAGGTTTAAGGGGTAATATGTGGACTAGATTCAGCTGGCTTGGGACATGGCTCTTATGAGTATGGTAATGACCCTTTGGGTTTGTAATTTCATGTCCAGTTTAGAGACTGTCAGCTTCTCAAGTAGTCTTTATTATGGAGTTTTGTTAAAACCATGGAGCAGCTGTGCTATTTACAAAGATGGTCCAGTGAACTGATTGGCTGGCTGTGCAACCAGATAACTGCACAGACAGTTATACTCCAAAAACTACTCTTTCAGACTTTGACAGTTAAAATATCTTCCTGAGCTAAAATTTGGAGATTGTGTTAGAGATATCATCATTCTTTCATGTTGCATTTAACACGGTGAATTTTCTTGGTTGTTACATAATTAAAAATGTTTGTTTGTAAGTAATGAAACTTTATATTTTTTTATAATGACATTCATTAATTTTTTCTCCTTTGTCAGGTAAGTCATAAGTTCCAGGAATATGGACGAGGTGTTAGGTTCATTAAATTTTTTCATCATGGCAAGGACACACAATTTTGGGCTGGACATTATGGCAGTAAAATGAGTGGAGCATGTATAAAACTCATGATTCCTGCACCATACTCGAAAAGCTCCGTCAGTACAGAAGATGAAAGTGTTTCAGAAGATTCTTTATTATAACCTGCTGTATGAGTATTTCTCAGTTTGAAGCTGATGACCCTATGATGTTATATTTCAGTTGAAACTGGACTCTGCGAAGTTGTTATATTGTATGTTCTTAAAATGAACATTTCATAATATTTATGCCAGGTGACATTTTCTTTATTATAAGGGAAGAGTTCGTCATAGTCATTATTCAGTTTAGCAAAAAGCTCTACTTCTGAGAATCATCGTAGAGTGAACAAGTTAGGAAAGTTCTGGTTATGCATGAGATTGATAATTCTTTCTGCAAAATGCAACTGTCAATAAAATAAACACAATATGCAGGTTATACATGTATGACTATATTTTTTTGGGCTTTTATATTTACATATATACTACAACAAGTATAAGTGGGGGGGGGAAACATATTCTCCTTGAATCACATGCAATTATTCATTGTTTCCTGATATTTATTCACATTGGTGAGAAGTCAGAACTATACTGAATGCAATAAGCAGTTTTGTTCATGTTGGTCATCCAAGCAGCCTCTAAAGATATACACACCCACTTCTGTTCTTTCTTTACTCAAGGAAGTTAGTCATTGCTTTAGATTTGGTAACGATTTGTAACAACTCTCTCTGTTATAATAAACACATTCCTTGTGATTTTTACACACCTCATTTGCCTTGCTTATTTATTTATGCAAATATTATAATGAATAATTAAAAGTTATTTGTTCTTATCAATAAACATAGTCTTACTCATATTCTGTAAGTATTGTATAAAATAGCTCTCTGAAATATATTGAAGTCATGGGTAATGAAAGTAACAGGTATGGTAGGTAGATAATTTGTGTTGCACGTAGAAAATTACTCATCTTGAAAAATACAGTACAGTTTAATTACAAAGCCATGAAATGTAAATTCAAAGATGCAAGGAAGTCTTTGTTCTCTAATTAGATTTGCTGGCTTGTTGGTGTTACTATGATAAAAGTTGTCTGCTCAATACCAATGCAGAATGTTTTAATATGGTCCTTTGTAAACATGCCATGTTGCATGTAGAGGGATGGCCTTCAGTTATAGAAAATAGCTGTGATTGTATTGAATAAGTAGTGAGCTGATATTGAGTGGTCCACAGGCTTGGGGGGTTTTGCAGGAGGCTAATAATCCCTAGTGATAAATATGTAACCAGCAGGTTATAAAATAATACATGGTATAAGGCCTTTGAAATGACCTACGTAACAGAAAGTGGACATGAGATTTGGAGCCTCTATAGGTCAGATTTATTGATAGCTTGGTTGGTTGGTTATTATTTTCTCTTTTGCAATTTTGTTTTCTATGTGATAGTTTTAAAACTGTTTAGTACTTCAGATTTTTCCGTCATTCTTGAATGGCAATTTGCTATAAAGATGAATTTAATGGGGTACTGGGGTGAAATTAAATTTTTTATTATTTTTGTAAAGATTGGCGCCTTTGGCATCTTCCAAAAGGATTTGTACTAAATCATATTGAAAATGTGGTTTTAAAAAGGATTTTTAATGCTAGTGAGGGCGCGGCAAAATTAACATACACAATTTTCTGCAATTTGGCTCAAAGATTACTAGTGCCTTTTATTTTTAGTGATTTATTTTCAAATGTTGGTATGAATGCCACTCTGTGCCTTGTGCAATAATGACATCTGGAGGTGAAGATAACTATTTTAAACAAACGAAAGGGTGGTGTTTGTGTCCATGGTGTCCACGTGAGTAATGTTTTTATGTATATGAAAATATACAAGAAATAATAATCGTATATTACTTATACAATTCTTTGTGTTTTTCCCGTATTTCACTTAGTGTTGCTGTCGGATAGTGTGTGTATGTAGGCAGTATAGAAAGTGTAAATTTTTTTGGTTAGGTTAGAGAGGATTAGTTAGTTAATTTGAACAGTATTTTGCATTGCGTATAAGTGTCCTGCACTTATCGACATTAGTATTATTGTGCTGAACAATGGGGAAGTCAGCTGATTTAAATTCAAGAATAGTCAAAGTCAACATTCTACAAAATTATTATAATTATGAAGAACCAGTGACTGTGTTTGTTTTATCTGACACATATTCAAGTCCAGAATTTTGCATAACATTTTAATTTCGATATGAACAGAAATGTTATGTGCAATTCTTACATACTGTGACCATATCTCTTGCACTACTAATGATGCAAGCACATTTGAAAACAAAATATTAAGTAATGAAAGATGAACAGTGGAAAAGGAACATTTTAAATAAAACGTAGACATTGGAGATTATAATATAAATAATATTGCTGTAAGCTATAATGGAACATGCCACAAAAGAGGGCACACTAGTAGTTATGTTATAATTATATAGACAGTGGTGTCATTGACACACTCATAGTTTTTGATTTTGAAATGATTTTAAAATATTGCCATGCACATTCCCTGCCAAAGAGGAGGGTATACAAAGAAAGTCCAATCGCCCCTTCCCTGCATAATATGACTGACATATCAGAGTGTGAAGAAGAATATACTGGTATATCTGTTGCAGTGGAGGCTGGAGAGTGGCTTTGGAAGCAGTCATGAAAAACTAGGCTTTCCTGTGAAAAACACCAAAATCACAGAATGCAATGGTTCATATTCATTTTAATGACTGTTGTTTAGGCATAGTTATTTCCATTTACTAAAGACCACTGTTTTACCAAGGCATGTTTCAAATAAAGTGCATATCCGGCAATAGTTGAAGCTGTCTCACTGTTCTTTGGGGGTTCCTACAAGAAATAACTAGACAGAACACTATAAGGAAGCGTGTGAAAGTATCTCAGTGTACGTGGGGACCAAAGCGAAAATAAAACAAAGTGTGAAGCATTGTTTGGAAGCAGAAAAATTCTGAACATGGACAGAGTGGCCACAATACACAAAAAAGGGTCTTCTGAAGCAGATGGAAGGCATAACTTACGGTGCTGGTCAATGTTAATTGGTGAGTTGCCTTGATTTACTGGAAACATATTAAACTTGCTAATGCATGTTTGGATGTTTCTATTTAATGTGGGTTCTTAAAGGTTCTTGTTTTAAGTTTTGGCATGCAGATGGTAAGCCTTGAAGTTTGGTACACATTCCCCTGTTGCTCAGAATCTCAGTCATTTATTACATAATCCAAGACTATGGACATACTGTGCATCTGAGAGTAAGCTTGCTTAGTCTGAGGGTTAACTGGTAACCTCAAATTCTTCAGGGGATTGTGTGAGAAATAGACTTTATAAATACTATTTTAACATGATTCTGATTTCATAGTCATTTATAGTAATTCCAGGTAAATTCCTGAGTGATATCTGAAACTACCCATTCTTTCTCAAACGATTTGTCTTTCTGGCCCTCATAAACGTTGTCATTGATCGAGATTTCTGTCTTCTGGGTTGTTGCGCTGTGTAGTCAGTAGACGATTCATCGACCAGATTACACAGCGCAACAACCCAGAAGACAGTAATCTTCATACTCACCACCCTGATAATGGAGGCAGTATGACCTCTGAAACGTTGTTTAACATCGACCAGACTACACAGCGCAACAACCCAGAAGACAGAAATCTTCATCGCCCTGATGACAGAGGCAGTATGACCTCTGAAACGTTGGTGAACTTCAACCAGACTACACAGCGCAACAACCCAGAAGACAGGAATCTTCATACTCACCGCTGTGATAACCTCAAATCTTGTCATTGATGTTCGTTATTATCCTTAACCTGAGAACGAATGCACCATTTTGTGATTATTATGCATCAGAGCTTGTGTGAGAATTATGTTGGACTTCCATCTCTTGTTTACTCTTATTTATCTTCAATTTAAAGCACCGTGTTTTAGCTGCATGGACTCAAAAAGGAGGGTTTTCAAGAATAAATTCATTTATTTGTGAAACACTAATACCTAATGGATGCATTGCTATTAAGATATGCATTCGAATGAGTGAATGAATTTGTGCAGATTAACTTAACACTAAACCATTGCCGTTAGCCAATAAACGTGCGATACAGGGTTATTCTTGAGGGTGGATGAATTTCATTGCTTGAATAGAATTAATTGTTTCCGTTGATTGTATTAGAGAATGGGAGATTGTTCTGGCAGTGGAGAATACATGAAATTGTGATGATTTAAGAGTTCGACGAATTTCAGCTTACATCGAAATATTCGATATAAATCTCGAACTGAATTTTGTGTCATGACTGGAGCGGTCCGGCGCTGGGTGCGCGGCCGAGGTGCGCCGAATTGCTCGTTCATCGAGGCCGGCAGGTTGTATTGATCACTAAACGTGGTTAAAAGAGAGAGAGAGAGTGAGACAGATACAAAACTTGGCATTTCTATGGACAGAAAATAATAATGAAACTGAGAGCGAACTCATTGGATGTAGAAATCCAGAACTATAGAAATACAGTGGAAGGAAAATGAGACAGCTCTACAGCTTCCGCGAGGTAGAGGTCGTGTACGGAGAGCGAGAGAGAGAGAGGCGCTAGGCGTGTCATTGATGTTCGTTATTATCCTTAACCTGAGAACGAATGCACCATTTTGTGATTATTATGCATCAGAGCTTGTGTGAGAATTATGTTGGACTTCCATCTCTTGTTTACTCTTATTTATCTTCAATTTAAAGCACCGTGTTTTAGCTGCATGGACTCAAAAAGGAGGGTTTTCAAGAATAAATTCATTTATTTGTGAAACACTAATACCTAATGGATGCATTGCTATTAAGATATGCATTCGAATGAGTGAATGAATTTGTGCAGATTAACTTAACACTAAACCATTGCCGTTAGCCAATAAACGTGCGATACAGGGTTATTCTTGAGGGTGGATGAATTTCATTGCTTGAATAGAATTAATTGTTTCCGTTGATTGTATTAGAGAATGGGAGATTGTTCTGGCAGTGGAGAATACATGAAATTGTGATGATTTAAGAGTTCGACGAATTTCAGCTTACATCGAAATATTCGATATAAATCTCGAACTGAATTTTGTGTCATGACTGGAGCGGTCCGGCGCTGGGTGCGCGGCCGAGGTGCGCCGAATTGCTCGTTCATCGAGGCCGGCAGGTTGTATTGATCACTAAACGTGGTTAAAAGAGAGAGAGAGAGTGAGACAGATACAAAACTTGGCATTTCTATGGACAGAAAATAATAATGAAACTGAGAGCGAACTCATTGGATGTAGAAATCCAGAACTATAGAAATACAGTGGAAGGAAAATGAGACAGCTCTACAGCTTCCGCGAGGTAGAGGTCGTGTACGGAGAGCGAGAGAGAGAGAGGCGCTAGGCGTCGCGGCATAGTCACTAGTCGGTTGTTCGGACGGAGGCGAGAAGGCAGTAGGACGCACAAGTGTTTGTGATGGCTCAGAGTGAAGGCGCGCTCCGTTGAGGTATAGACATGCAAGAGGACTCCTCCACTGCTGACATGGCGGACTTTTCGCCCGTGGTGGAACTCAACGTGGGAGGCGTCTTCTATACCACGGCCCTCAGCACACTGACCCGGGAGCCAGATTCCATGCTGGCGCACATATTCTCCGGGAAGACTTCTCCTCCACCGCGAGACGCCAAGGGCAAATACTTCCTCGATCGCGATGGCGTACTTTTCCGCTACATCCTCGACTTTCTGCGAAATCAAGCCCTCGTGCTTCCCGAGAGTTTCCGGGAGAAGCAGCGTCTGAGGCAGGAAGCCCTGTACTTCCGCCTGCCGGCGATGGCTGAGGCCGTGGAGTCTTACACTGACAGCTCGGTGGTGCCTGCATCAGGTGGAGGCACCAAGAGCTCTGCTACAGGCTACATCACCGTCGGCTACCGCGGCAGTTTTGCTTTTGGCAGAGATGGGTTGGCCGATGTCAAGTTCCGGAAGCTGTCCCGCATCCTGGTCTGCGGCCGCGTGACCCTTTGCCGCGACGTCTTCGGGGAAACCCTGAACGAGAGCCGTGATCCTGACCACGGCCTCACTGACCGTTACACATCGCGTTTCTTCCTCAAACATTCCTTCATCGAGCAGGCGTTCGATATGCTCCAGGAACAGGGCTTCAAGCTGGCAGGCAGCTGCGGCTCCGGGACTGCCGGAGGATCCGCAACTGAGCAGCTCAAGCCCGGAGTCGACACGGAAGAGAACCGCTGGAACCACTACAACGAGTTTGTATTCGTTCGAGATTAATTTCAGGACGAAGCATCAACAGGAATTGAGGTCAATCACACCAAGGTAAACGATAGCTACAGAGAACATTCCTTCGTATCTTCTTAATGACTTCATGGAACCTATACCCGGTGTAGTAGTACAGTAGTATTCAGTAGAGACAGCCACCCCCGTCTCCCGTAATGTACAGATGGACTATGACTGAAAATGCAACCTTTCAACAATTATGCTACATACTTTATAAACTAAAGTCGGTTACATATTATAAGTAAGACTACACTCGTTACGCTTGGCATAGAGGTAATGAAGCCTTCTAGTAAAAGAACGCAGCTTTAGTACTCTTCATCTTCTGCTGAGTGAATGGCGTGGACCGGAAATCAGCAAGTGTACAGTGGAGTGGTGAGTGACTGTGGAAATTTCATCCTCTTTAATGTATCACGCTTGTTGGCTAACGGGCTTCACTTCTTAAGAAGTTATTGGCTCCCCTATACGTGTCAACTCTGGAAAGTCGCTTTTCATATTGCCATCCCGAACTTCCACATGTTCTAGTCTACGTAAACATGAATATATTTATTGCATATCCCAAGTCAGATGTTCCTCACAAATAATGACCAATAACGACGGTTTAATTTAGATAACGCCATTATAAATTTAATCGATGTTGTATATATCGTCTTATTTCGTGGTGTTTGTCTCAAATAAGATACATGAATATTAACGCTTTAAGTACGTCACCAAAGGTGATTAAAAATGTAAGTTAAGTATCTTTAAATGTGAGACAGGTGTAAGTCACAATCGCATCGCGTACAAATTCGCTAAATAATCGATAAATGGTAGACCTAGGAAATTGAACCTTTTCTTTATTTATGTCTTAGTGGCCGTTTGTTTCTCGGAAACAGGGTACACGGAGCATTCTGACAAAAGTCATTGGTCATTATTTTCGAACACGAAGCTTTCATCAGGATGTAATATTAATGTTATAGTTTGTATCCCTTGTAACACGTGTGGTGACTGCTGATTGTCAAGTACATCCCGTGTGCTCGTAGTGACTGGATTGGTTTCCCTTGTGACTCTTCGTAGATTTGTAACAGAAAATCTATTATGGAAATAGATGAACACGTGAACCTCATCAGGTTGCAATTATACTATCAGTCTGGTGTCATGGATCATTGTTACAGATACGTCTTGCCTAATCTTCAGAGTTGTTCTCCCAAACTGGAGTCATATTTTAAAAAAGACAGATGAGAGAGATTTTCATTCCAAAGTTTTGCATTCAAGTACCAGTATTTGTACTTTTATGACATATGTTTCCGATTTATTCGAAGTCATACTCTTGCTTTCTTATTTAAATTTAAAACTACCGCCAACTCAACCCAAACATTTTTCTTGTAATTTTTGAATCCAGTTCTTCGTGATCGGTTTACGTAAACTCAGTTTTTATTGAAGGAATCAGATTTATACTGTACAAAATGATGCAGTTGGTGTATCAAAAACTCTTCGACCTGATGTATATTTATTTTATTAAATTGTCTGTTTTTTATCTTCATCTTGTCATTCATTGCCAGCACATAGTTTTATTAAGCTTTCTAGAATAACGTACTCTAAAGCTGTGGATCTAGTATACAGTCTATATGACGAAATCAGAAGCGAAATTCCAGAGAAACGCCGTACACTCGTCGTTATTCGGCAAAGTTCAGGTTGCAACTTTTTGAGGTTCACAAGACTCACTCACGCTCGATCCGGAGATAAAGCTGGTTACGTCCTATGTAAAGTCCACAATATTCCATCATGATAATTTTACACTGTGATTATATATACACAATTGTTTTGATGGTGGCGGAATATGTATACTAGTAATTTAAATAAGATACAGGGGAAAATTGAGCTGCTAAGTACCGTAAAGTAAATACAGAACACCCCAATAAAATTTAACATATTTTGGCAATTTATTAATGTGATAGTCTTTCTTTGTAATTTCAGTACAGTAAGGAACGTGTACTGAGAAATAATATTTGTATATAAGTGTGAACGAGCAAATAAAAAAGGTTCTAACACTTCGGTAAATATTATTAATTTGCACAATTCGACCAGTGGACGAAGTGTTGTTTAGTGTCATGTAATGCGTATGATAATAATAGTAATTTGAAGCAGGATACAGTTTTAAATTACCAGTTCCTTATACAGTAATACTACTTTGCCTGTCCTTCAGTAATAAATATTTGCAACTATTTTCAGTTGCAACATTAAGAAACTCATGAGTACAAAACAAAAGAAGTCTCAAAAGCATGCACATTTTAATTTGCTATTTACAAGATAATGAATCTTCTATTGAGAATAAGTAGGAAAATGTTTGCTGTATTAGAAAAATAAGTTACAGAAAAATAGACGAAATTGTGTCATAAGCTTTGGCGCTACCACAGTAATTTATTCTCTAATAAATGACCCAAAACAATGTAACTCCGTTTAAATACGATGTATGAGGGGAGAACATTTTCACCAAAGAAAATTATTAAGAAGAGTAGTATATGCTCAAGAGAAAATGTTACATATTGTACGCCAAAAAAATGACCATAGGGAAACATGTTTTTCTTCATAAACATTAATTTTCATTTATGGTTTAATCATAGATATTCAATTTGTATAGTTCGGATAACACTCAATGAAGTTTAATTCTGAAATTGTAAAACCAAATTTGAGATATGTGGACCAAATGTGCTGAATTAAAATGATTATGAAACTGTAATCTGTTTGTTATTTCACCGATTATCCTCAGGAAACTACGTGACTGTACAAGGGAGTTCGATGGACAAGGAATCTAACTGCGAGTTGACCACGTTTTACAGCTTTTTTATAATGTTTACATATTGCCAGTACTGTGCACTCAAAAGAATATATGTTTTTTTTTAGTTTAAATGTACGACGCACATCCAGTGTGTATTAAATAGGGCTGCTGCAAGATTTGAACCTCTTTATGTTCTTAGTTTGAGACCCATTTTTAGTGCATACAATTCAAAACCATTGGCAAGGAAATACGTTTGTATTTTTCAAGGCTCGTTAGTCAACGTTATGATATGATTTGAAGGGAAACATTCTGTACTGGAGAATTTCAGAAATATCTTAACAGAAATTTGAATTCAAGTAACGGAAACAGTGATCAGTGTAGTTTTGTCGCTGGATCTTTCGTACATGAAAAGTTTAACCACACACACGCGATTTTCTGTCACCAGTGTGGGCTTCCATACATTTCAGTTGAATATTCATAACTCTTTAATTTGCTGCTACGAGAGCAGGGGACCATATATGAGCTTAATTATTTCATTCTTGTAACATTTGTGGCTTGTTATTTTTCACTGTGCCTATTTAATGTCAGATTCTTATAATGCATCGAAGTTACTCTAAAACAAGAAGATGGCTGTCTTCTGGGATGTTGTACCATATAATATGGCAGAAGTTTACAGACGTTTAGAGGTGCATTTTGCCACCATTTTCAGGGCCTATACCCTGATGATGGAGGCTTTAAGTACTCCGAAACGTCGGTAAACTTCAATCAGTCTACGCATCGCAACATTCCAGAAGACATCTTCATACTCGCCGCCATGAGAACCTAAAATCTCTCTCTAAATCATTAGAAAAATAAGTTACAGAAAAATAGACGAAATTGTGTCATAAGCTTTGGCGCTACCACAGTAATTTATTCTCTAATAAATGACCCAAAACAATGTAACTCCGTTTAAATACGATGTATGAGGGGAGAACATTTTCACCAAAGAAAATTATTAAGAAGAGTAGTATATGCTCAAGAGAAAATGTTACATATTGTACGCCAAAAAAATGACCATAGGGAAACATGTTTTTCTTCATAAACATTAATTTTCATTTATGGTTTAATCATAGATATTCAATTTGTATAGTTCGGATAACACTCAATGAAGTTTAATTCTGAAATTGTAAAACCAAATTTGAGATATGTGGACCAAATGTGCTGAATTAAAATGATTATGAAACTGTAATCTGTTTGTTATTTCACCGATTATCCTCAGGAAACTACGTGACTGTACAAGGGAGTTCGATGGACAAGGAATCTAACTGCGAGTTGACCACGTTTTACAGCTTTTTTATAATGTTTACATATTGCCAGTACTGTGCACTCAAAAGAATATATGTTTTTTTTTAGTTTAAATGTACGACGCACATCCAGTGTGTATTAAATAGGGCTGCTGCAAGATTTGAACCTCTTTATGTTCTTAGTTTGAGACCCATTTTTAGTGCATACAATTCAAAACCATTGGCAAGGAAATACGTTTGTATTTTTCAAGGCTCGTTAGTCAACGTTATGATATGATTTGAAGGGAAACATTCTGTACTGGAGAATTTCAGAAATATCTTAACAGAAATTTGAATTCAAGTAACGGAAACAGTGATCAGTGTAGTTTTGTCGCTGGATCTTTCGTACATGAAAAGTTTAACCACACACACGCGATTTTCTGTCACCAGTGTGGGCTTCCATACATTTCAGTTGAATATTCATAACTCTTTAATTTGCTGCTACGAGAGCAGGGGACCATATATGAGCTTAATTATTTCATTCTTGTAACATTTGTGGCTTGTTATTTTTCACTGTGCCTATTTAATGTCAGATTCTTATAATGCATCGAAGTTACTCTAAAACAAGAAGATGGCTGTCTTCTGGGATGTTGTACCATATAATATGGCAGAAGTTTACAGACGTTTAGAGGTGCATTTTGCCACCATTTTCAGGGCCTATACCCTGATGATGGAGGCTTTAAGTACTCCGAAACGTCGGTAAACTTCAATCAGTCTACGCATCGCAACATTCCAGAAGACATCTTCATACTCGCCGCCGTGACAGCTTGAGATCGCACCTATCATTCTATCATTATATTTCCGTAAGATACATTTTAATATTATCCTAGGGAACATTTATCGAAAAATCAAAGTATCCGAACTTTCGGCTTCAGAATAGTGACATGCGTGTGAAATAATCATGGTATATTATAAAAATAATCAAAATAGCTGAAGTAGTTTCGGTTTGCACAACATTTACAGTATGGCTGTACATTTATTTTCTTTCGTCTGTTTGCGTTAAGACCGGCGTCCGTCGAGGCATGCAAGCAAGAAACTGATTAAAACAGCCAGTAACATTTTTCACACAAAATATAGAAGAGCTTCCGGAGCGTTGACTTTTAATTTCGTGTCATCCCATATATAGAAATGTTTTACATTCGCGGCTTATTTGAAGATATAGCAAAAAGTATATGAAGTAAGGGTAGTATCAATAATAATCTTTATAAATTTACGTCGGTAGATAATTTGTTCATTAGTTTGTGGTTTATTTGGGGACGCTGTCTTTAGCTTAGACTATATAGCGTCGAATGGTAGGATTATTAATGAATAATGAATTGGTAAAACGTAGAAAACATCGTTTGTGGCCTGGTTTAAGTAATATCTTGGCGCTTTCCCGAAGGGACTGAGGAAAACCACGAACAATCCAGGTTAGTTGATTCTGGGCCAATATATGAACCGAGTACCTCCTTAGTTATGTCATAAGTAAAAGAATAAATATTACGTTGAAGAAATAACGACGAGCTTAACAGACAATTACCCAAATTAAAGCTGTCATGGTTTATAAGACGGTCCATAACACGTGTTTTTGTGGGTTTAAATCAAGATACACGTACGAATGTGATGCATCAATCCGATTTTGTAGAAAATGTTTGCACTGGTAGGAAACACACACGTAAATACGTACTGAGATTTGCAACTTATCCGTAAACGTCGTAGAGTGCATATTTTACGAGGACCGAAATTTGCGTGACATCTTAAAATATCTGGTAACTGGTGCAGATCAGAGGAATTTGTATACGTTGTTATAGGCCTGCATCCGTTGCTTTTAAATGCAGGAAACAATTTTTGTATCCAAGAGATGTGTGGACTTTCAGCATACATAGACGATGTGAGGAATTTATGTAAAATTGTAGTAGGAAAATATGAAGGGAAGATGCACCAGGGAAAATTAGGCTTAGTTAAGAGTTTCTCAAAATGGATCTTGAAAAGAATGGATGTGAATATGGACACTGGATTGTATTGGTCCAGGATTTCGTATTTCAGTGGTGGAATTTTATTATGTGGTAATCGATATTCGGGTTCGTTAAAAGCCGGGAATTAACTACTTCTCCCACTTGAGTGACTGTCTGTCAGTTTTACAAGAATGGCTCTGTACCATGAAGTTTGTTTCTGACAAGCCTTTGTGAATCGAGAAGGGTGTTGCACATTAAACACCCTTTTAATTGCAGAAATAAGAGTGGAATTGATACACATTCGTTGTGACGTGGAAAAGGCGCTTTTTTACGTCAGCTTCCCAGACATTCACGGTCCAATAAAATTGAGGCATTTCATTAATAAGAGCATTGGAATTATTTACAAATTCTTGGGTTTATAACAAACATATAGCCTACGAGTTCTTATGAGCTCATAATTTGTACGCTTCGCCATTTAATGTGAGCAAGAGAAAGAGAATTAATGGAGTGGGACATAAAACACGCAGAGGAGATGAGATATGCTACTAATTTTAGTCGGGAAATATAATGAGGTTGTGAACTGGATTCGACATTCTAAGGATAAGGATTAGTGGTGGGTTGCCGTGAACACTGTAAATAAGTCTTCAAATTCCCTGAAAGGCGAGGAAATTTCCTGTCACTTAAGCTATTATTATTTTCTCAATAAGGACTGTGCTGCACGGTGTTATTTATGTGACATTTTGTAATATATTTGAACAGCGATCCTGCGGAAAGTGTTTTTGAATTTGTGAACTGGATTAAGCTAGGTGATGCCAATACTCCTGCCGTGTTACGTGCGAAACATAGGGGTTGTGGGATCGTGTCAGATTTGGGTATGATGCTTGTTTATGTCTGTGTTGTCCTCTGAAGTTAGAAGGAAGTCTTAGCGCCAGTCAAAATAGAAAATGGGAAACGTACTATGTGTACGAGAGATCTAAAGGCTGGCACCTGGCTTTGGTGCCAAGAAAAAGAAATATGGTGGAAATGGACGTACTAGATCAAAGACCAAAAGAGGCTAAATAAAGGTACATAATACTATATTTTCGTCAATGCATTTCGCTGTGTAAACAGGATGTTTGATCATATCCATTCATCTTATCCATGAGAGTGTATTCCATTTATTTTGTAAGGGAACTTTATTTATTTATTTATATATTTCGTGGTTTTTTTCATTCTATGTATCAGCTTTTTATACTTCTTTCTGCAAAGACGTGCTTTCACCTGTGAATGTGCTTTTCTTTGTTGGTTAATTCAATGACGTTTTATCAACTCATAAATTATGTATCGTCGAACGAAGGGAAAATTAATTTTTAAGTACCTGAAAGACGGCGGTAGTGGACTATTTTAAGGTTGGCTTATTACTTATTTGAAGATGCTGCCAGGTATTATACAAGCATTGAATATCCATATGTTTGAAGTTCAGGTTTGACAAATTGTTATTACATTTTAAATATTAACCGTTTCTTGATGGATGTACGAGACAAGGTCATCATTAAGGAAACAGTGTCCTTTTGAAAATTTAATGCTTTACATTAATGGCGGGAAAATTTGTCTGAAGTACAAAGAAAACGTAGGCTGCTTTTGGATTTTGTCCGTCGTCTAGGTGTTATCAAAACCGCAACGTTTCGGAAGTTGGTTCTACTTCCGTCATCAGGTGAAACGAGGACAAAACGTAAACTACTGGGGTGGGGGCGAGGGCGGTTAGTCGCCGTTTTCTGCGAGAGGGGCCCAGGTC
>NW_019059608.1:1415985-1427095 GCF_000696155.1 Zootermopsis nevadensis
GGGACACGTTTTTTCTGTTTTCTTTAATCAGTATCATTCCACTGCGTTTCCTTATTCACTGTTGAATCATGTGGGGGATGGACAAAGGGTCCATTACGAGCCTGGCCTCCACAGACACGCTACAGTCGCACCCAATCTCAACAATAATAATACTGAAAACTGCATTCACGATATGACCATTGTGGGCATAAAATTTTCTTATTTCAACCTTTTAAAACAACAGAACTTTGCGAATTTCTGTTGATATTGGTGCTTTCCCTGAACATTGCAGGAGTATTTTCAAGTTAACAACTTCACGTAGTGATTAATACTCAGCAACTTACAGTTTCAATGTTTTTGGCCTTTTATTTATTCTTAGTTTGCCTTAAAATGAAAATTAGGACTATAGCTTATTGCACAATTTATATATTTTAGAATTAGAGGTGTGACTGTATATTAGTGCGGGGATATTGACCAGTGTGGGTTTTGCAGCTTCTAACACCTTTCTTTTTGAGACTGTTCCGTGAACTTTGAAATTAGCGTGTATAAAATGACAGCGAAATAGGGGGAGAAATGAAAGAATGCAGTAATGGTGGGTCATTTCCGCGAGGGATGTTAACTAATTATTAGCAAATATTTGGGCCTAGGAAAGAAGAGGGTGGGGCATGGAGAAAACTGCATAATGATGAGCTTAACAATTTTTACACCTCCCCCAGTATTGTCAGGGTGATTAAGTCGAGAAGAATGAGATGGGCGGGGCATGGATGGGGCAAGAGGTGTGCACCAGGTATTGGTTGGGAAGCCTGAGGGGAAGAGACCGCTGGGGAGACCTAGACGTAGATGGGAGGATAATCTCAGGCTGGATCTATGGGAGATAGGAGTTGAAGGAGACTGGGTTTTGTTGGCCCAGGACAGGGTCCTGTGGAGGGCTTTGGTTAATTCGGTGATGAACCTTCGGGTTCCCTAAGCCATTTAGTTAGTTAGTTGTTAGCAAATAAATTACAACAAATCTTTACAAAGGATATAAATTTCACTCATATTAACAGCAACTAAAGGTGCATTGAGGGGACAAGTTATCAGTTCAGAACAAACCTCTGTTGAACGCAGTAGTTGCTTTCTGTGAAGCACTTACCATCTTGGATTGTGGGTTGGAATTCAGCTTGAGGTGTGGATGTTTGTCTGCGGTTCTTTGCGCTGTGTCTTTATGTAGGTACGGGCCTTGCGTTGGACTTGTTTTCTGTGCGTGGGATCGTACCGCATGTCCAGATTATTCACTGTTTCGGAATTAATTCTTAATTGAAACAGGCCAGAGGAACTAATCCCTTGAAACTGAAGAAAAAGGCGCAAAGAAACGAACTTACAAAGCAGCCACATAAATGTACAGGATTAGTTGACATGTATGTTGCATTTCTTGATTCTTCCATGAGTTGTGAATTTTCATGGTGACTGACTGCAGTAGACTCTTTAATTTTTACACTTTTAACAAAGGGATTTCTCTCTCATTTTAATGGTAACACAGGGCACTGTTTATATACAACCATTATTTGTTATGTGACTTTAAATTGGAATATGTCATTTGTGAAAATTTGAAATATTGGCTCTTTGGAAACAATATTACAAATCATTTCTGAAACAAGCACAGGTTAATTTTGCTTTTGCTTCATTGCATTCCGTTGTAATATTCTCTTTTTAGTACGTGTTGATAAATAAACTCGCAGCTAAAACAAGGTTACATATGTGTATAGGTTTCGAATTTGTGCTTAAATAATGCAGAATCATATGTAGTAGTAACTAACAACTACATTTAATTTTCGAAATGGTATAGCTGCAGCCTGATAGTTTTGTTTTATGGTATTTGTTTTATTGGTTCACATTCCATTACGCACCAACCACGTTTCTGTTAGTCCAGCAACTACTATTCTGAATACTAACTTGTCGCTTGAAAAAACAGTTCATACAGAAGAGTTTTATCTTTTTTTCTCTCTATGCCAGATATCATTAGAGTGGTAAAAGGAATGAGAATTTGATTGGAAGGACATGTAACATACACGAGGAAGGTAAGAATTTCGTGCACAGTTTTTGTCTGGAAACCTGAACGAAGAAGAAACCTCTTAGACGTAGATGAGTTGACAATATGTAGATGGGGCTCAAGAATATAGTGTGGACTGGATTCATCTGGCTCAAGATGGTGTCTAGAGGCGGGCTCTTGTGAACGCGATACTGAACCTTCGGGTTCCATAAAAGATTATGAATAAAATAACGACTACATGGGAATATGCTCCAGGTATATTTATGGCATACGAGTTACATTGCGCTCTCTTTCGTTACGTGTTGTTTTGTTTAGACTTCATGACCATCGAATGTGACCTCGTAGTAAAGTTCAGATAGTTCACGGCAGACTCATTCCAAATCCTCACCTATTCATTTTGGGTCTTTCAACACGAATTTTCTAACAGCTACTCTTATCTGCATGGAACCACAATTAAGAACGCTCCTGCTTTTATTTTGGTATTCCATAAAATACAGAGTGGGCACAAAAGAACTTTGCAGTTTAAAAATGACACAGAAAACAAATGTGGCGTACTTAGAACTTCACACCTACACTAGTCGATGGAAAAACTCTATAAGTTTTGTGCACACCTCACAGAGACTCGATATATTTTTCGGGAGCCACATGGCAGATGTCGAGTCGATAATCGAAGAACTCGTCCCAAACTTTTTATAGAGTGTCCCTAGCGATGGAAGCTGTTGCAGTTGCGTTTCGAATTTCCTGTACCGTCTGTAAATGGATGCTCGAGTGGGTGGTTCCATGTGAAATTGTGTGCTAAATGCACATTGCACAGCTGTTAGGGACTCTTCTTTAAGTGCAGAACACACCAACTCCTCTGTTGTGGTGGCAGCCGTTTTCAGAACTAGTGGCATCTGACGGAGGCGCGTAACACCAATCACCCTGGTAATTTGAAACAAAACTTTCAGAGTTTATCTGTCGACTGGTGTGGATATGAAGTTCTAAGCACTCCTCCTTTGTTTTCTGTGTCATTTTGAAAGTGTACACTTTTTGTGTGCTTATTCTGTATATTTTCTGTTCTGTTTATCCCATCATGTTGTTTTCTTTACGAAGCGGAGGGGGAGAAAGTGTATGTGCCGTTTTCTGAGTTATGTCGTTTGTCTACAAGTTCTGAAGATCGTCATATTCTGTCTCAGGATAGCGGCCAATGAAGGGATTCTTAAACAATTTTATTGAGCTTTCACTTAAATCATGACTTTTCTAGACCAGTGGTATTCAACCTTTTTTGTTCGTGTACCCCCAGATATAATTTCTCTTCAACTTTGTACCCCCAAAGTTGTTGGTGTATAATTCAAGTTATACATATAGTATATAATCTACATCTAAAATAAATTAAATAAATTACATTACTGATTATTCAGTGTTTATCATAAAACAATATTTTCGTTTTAATTTCACGTACTCCCTAAGATGACTTCGCGTACCCCCGGGGGTACGCGTACCCCAGGTTGAATACCACCGTTCTAGACCATCTGTGAACTGAGCAGGTATTTTTTACCGATTAAAACGGAGTTGTTTTTGGAGAAAATCACAAATTTTCGTCCAAAAAATTCCGAAAATACGTTAACATTCTTGCCAGTTACTTCTTTAATTCAAGAATAATGTTTGAATTATATATTTAAGGATACTTGCCCTAAAATATATATTCGATATGGGGTAACAATATTGGGAAGAAGAATATTGGAAGCGGCTGTACAGAAAAGGGTACAGAAATACATATCCAATAACCACTTCAGGTAAAATTATATTTAAACTGTAATATTTGCGAATTTAGATTGTATACAGGAAGACGAAAGAATCAGAACTTTATAGTTACTCTTAATTTCTCATGGTGCACGAAAGCTGTATTTTAAAACATAGAGCACCATAAAAGCAACAAAGTATCAGATCGTCCTATCAACCCTGGGAAATTATACAGAAGCTTACAAAAGTGAAATCAAAAAGCCTGATGAGCTGTACTGACCTAGGCTGCATCAAAGTCAAGTGCTGTGAAAACTAGCCTTAGGATGTTCAACCTGAATTTATATGTGGAAAGAGGCAATTACGTAGCGGACTTCGAGCAGATGAAAGGAAGTCACGAAGGCGTTTACAGATTTTATTACCAACAGAAATCTTCGACCAGCTTTGAAGCGTCTACAAAGGAATATCGACCTCATGCCAGTTTAATCCAACCATCTACTGAATCTCAATGTGGATTTTCACAATTGAACTTTGTTATAACAAACTTGGCTTCCATAACAACGTCCATGGAGCAGAGTCCTTCTTGAAAAGCTAACAGTCGCTTACCTATTCAAGGAGAGCTCACCACTGGTCTCTGGGCTTTACTTTTAACAAATACTTACCGGTTTTGTGTTCATCGGAAAGGTTGATTCAAAGATTCACTGATGTTTTCATGCCTGTTCATACAGTTCTGTGGCGATTTGAATTAAGGAATTATTTGAAGCTTTGGCATTGGTAAATGGCGCTTATCTTCATTGTAAATGGACCTCCCTCGTTTAATATACAATATTCTGTCTGTTTGCCGAGCGGAAATTAAATATAAGGAGTACGTGAATAATCGATAATTTCAATTTCCACCCTCTAGTGGGGGCACTGAATGTTCTCTTTAATATAGCAAAATTCCACGGAACGAGTAAATAACATTGGGCTTATACAGGGTAACTCAAAACTCTATGTACACCTGTGAAAACAACAAATGGAAGTGGAAAGTGATTCAGATGTCTGACAGTTTTTCTTGCAGGTTTATAGGGACTTTTGAATCACTCTGTAGCTTTTATGGCACAAATTTTGTTCATGTCACGCTGTTGTTTGGGACTACCGGTAATGGGATGGTGAACTTCTATCACTGTCGTTGCTTTGCTTCAGTATTCTGCTAGTAAAGGAATTATACGATGCCCTTATCAAGAAGATGGAGCGAATTACGTAATGAAGTGTTCATAATGTATGCAGTTCGCTAAATATTATTAGGACGGTCAAATCAAAATGGGTGATAAGGACGGGACCTATAGCACGAATTGAGTAAATAAGAAATAAATACAGAATTTTGATAGGAAAACCTGAAATAAATATAAAATAGAGACTGGAATCTAAAGTAAAAATTATCATAAAATTGTCCGTCGCCGTCTCACTCAGGGAGTAGTACAGTGGATGATATGTCTGAACTCTGAAGTAAACCTTCGGGTTAAATAAAGTCCAAAAAATTGTTGACCAGTTAGCGAGTTTCGAGTTCTCTGCTCGATGGAATTGCGTAGTCAAATTTTAAAATATTTTGAGTAATCAGTATCTTTAAAACATTTTTCGGCTAATGAATGACTTAGTTTTTTTATAAAAGGACTTCTACTTCTTAGTTTATCTAATACAGAACTACCATTACAAATTCCCAGTGAAAATATAAAAACTTTTTCTGCTTTATACAATAACAGTAGATCAATCAGTCTTTGTCCAGTGAAACATTGTTCCATAATGCTGCACACATATCGCCACGAAAAACTCAAAATGTGAAAACAAATTTATCATTCTGTCCTGTCAAGTGGATGTAATGTTGGTATACGTTTGTAATGAACCAGACCTCGCTTGCAGAAATGGTGATACCTAATACGTACCATATCGCTAATACGTAATTTTGACATCCCTGCTCTAGTGAGTGACATGACGGTAATTAAATTAATGATTTCCGTCCTCTGACAAGGGTTATGGTATTAGAATGAGATTACCTGAAATTCGTGTGTTATATCGTTTGTGCAACCCGATTTTTGCCTTAGACCTTCATTATGTTTAATGAGGACAGCTTAAAGCATGAGACGAGTAAATATTATTGCTAGTGTCTGCATCATTAAAGGGAAACATTATAATTTTAAGATATTCGTTTATTGACATTGATATTTATTAAGTCTGTTCATTAAAGTTTATAATATTGGACATGACTCCCTCGTATTATGTGCGCTTATAAATATCTTGCATTTGTTTTACTATTTTTACATTCGCTACTGTATTTTTAAGCTATATTGTTTCTCTTCGTTGCTGCCCCAAGTTTATGATTTATTTCTCTTACATTTTATCACTGGTCTTTTCAATTTCTCTTTATACTTTATTAAATATTACTTAACTGTTTGCAATTTGCTATCATCTTTATTACACATCTCCTGTTCTGTATTTCCACTACACCCTTCAATTTCCAGATGTCCGTTTTCCACCATTCTGTACCTCTTCTATCCTCTTGGGTACGTCCATGTATAATTCATTTTCCCAACTACTCTTCAGTTCATTGTAGAATACCAGTGATCTTTTTTCCTGTCATGCTGGCTTCCATATCACTTGTGTATTTAACATGCCGGTAACAAGGTAATCTTACTTGAAACCTCACTAGGTATATAATCTAGTTATATGCTAATTTGCAAAACATAACCTATAAGAGATGTTGACATTAAATTGATATTTTGTAATAAAACTCAGCTCTGTGAGAATTAAAATATGTATTTGGAGACTACAGTAAAAAAAATCAAAAGTACGTACATGCGCAAGGGAGTTAAGAGCAGAAGAGCAGATTCAATCCGAGGAGCGTTTGTTACGGTTAAGTTCAGAATCTTTTCGTCTTCATGTTACTTATATAAAGACGTGACAAATAAAATATACGTAACTGACATTTTACTTGCTGTTTTTTTGTTGATATAAAACTTGGTCTGTCATCCTGAGGGAATTATAAGGTAGAAGGTGTTTGAGAACAGAGACCTTAGAAGAAGAATTTGAGAGGAGAAGGAGGGAGTAAGAGAAAACTGCATAAAGAGAAGCATAATAATTTGTACTATTCACCAAATATTATTACAGTGGCATCGTTTTAGCTATTTCCGGCTGATGATAATTTCCGCGTAAATCTGAATTTGAAACAATTTGTCGATGCCTGAAATGACAGGTTTATTTAATGGAGAGTTATGTAATTACTGTGTTAGTAAATTAATTGGAGGAAATTGTTGCACTTAATTATCTTTTTACTTTTTACAAGTTTGTACCACTAAAAACTTTGAAATATTTTCCAAAGTTGAGTACAAAACAACTAGTTACTACTTAACTGCCTTGTAAGAGAGATGGCGAAAGAAGTTTGACGTTCGGTACATCTTATGAAAGATAAGAAGAAATTAAAAAAATAGTCTTTAGATGAAAATGGAAGTGAATTTACACAAGTTTAATGTGCAAATACGAACGAACCAGTGACAATTAATTTAATGTCATTTTTAATTAAGGGGTTGGTTTCGACTTGTCTGGGAAGTTAATTCTGAAGGTATTGTGACGATGGTCCGTTGTTGAAGCAAACTATTTTCTGGACATTATTCATCGTCCAAGACTAAATAAAACACGACGTTTCGGAGATTGGAGTCTATCTCCGTCTTCAGGTAAGACCTACTCTGTTTGGCCCAATCGATAGAGCTAGTCCCTGTCTTCGGAGACAGGGACTAGCTCTTGGTCTGTTGTCCTTCAAAATAATTTATTGTGTAACATATTTGCCACATTAGGAAGTGTAATGAAACTGTCATTAAAGTGCTATCAGTGATTTTCTGAACCTGTTGTTCAGTCTGCCTGATGAGGAATTATAATGTTCTAGTACAGTAATCGTATTTCTTACAACTGTCTACTGCATAGGATAAATGTAATTTAAATGCAGCTTGATGTAGAATTCTGTTGAGATTTTCATGCTGTTTCTCTGGTCTCG
This sequence comes from Zootermopsis nevadensis, assembly GCF_000696155.1. Next base: position 1,423,737 of record NW_019059608.1, read on the forward strand.
TTTCAGTTTTTATAGAATTTGTAATTCAATATGATGTTCTTTTTATGCCAAGTAATGGGAGTGGAGAAAAGAAAATTCGAAAAATTCTAATTAGCATGTCTTTTGGAGAGTTGTCTGGATTTCAACGTAAGACACAGAAGTCTGAACTTTGCTATAATATAAAATTCCACTTTCTCGTTTTATCTCGATTGTGACAAACACATTCCTCCCAGTGTGTATTGTACAACGAACATCACATTTAACGCCACATGACGTATGATGCCTGGGTTCCCAAATAGGCATTGTCAAAAGCATAGGTTTAAAAAAACAAATTTTTAGGCGTTTAGGTGTAGTACTTTTTGTACAAGAATCAGGCTAATATTAATTACGTAACAGAATTAAAAAACAAACATGACTAAATTTTACAAGTACTTGCAGTAGCCTACCACTTTTCTACAAGACAGTGAAATTTGGACCTTAACCGTACAGAAACTTGTTAAAACTCAATCATCAGAGGTGGGCTTCTTGTTCTCAGCAGCAGAAAGTGTAGAATAATGCTTCTCAACCTGGGTCCGCGAGTTGAGTAAATTCTAATATTTTGTTTTTCTTGCGTTGTATTGCTGCAGGTTTTAAGCTATTTTCATCACCTTTCTACTTTCACATTGGAGTAAAAACGTGACGAAAGAACTATACCTTCTCACTATATTTTAGTTAGTCTATTCTATTTATTCAGAGTGTAATTTTGGGGAGGGGATCCGCGGTACAAGAAAGGTTGGGAGAAAATGTAAAATATGTACGAACAGAAACCAGGACAGAGCACATGAAGAAAATATATTGAACTTAACATAGAAAATAAAAATAATATCAACAAAAATATTCGGGACACATGGCAGTATTGACAAGAGAACAAATTCAGCAGAGGATATTAGACTACAAACAGCAAGGAAGAGGGCATTGGGGACGACCTTAAGATAGATGGAAACATTAGTTAACATAAAAACTGATTCGGAGGATGCCAGTGGACCTAAGCCTTGAAGATAATGATAAATACGTCGCTAAGTGACTCTCGGATGCTTACTGTAAGAAACGCGAGGCCGCTCGTATCGGTCGCTCATGCACCAAGTACTTTGCCCCATCTATGCGTATAATTAACATGGACATCAGTACTTTTGTTTCGTCTCTACTGGCAGTTTTCAGTTCAAATAAGTGTATAATGCTGAATAGTTATTCCAGTATTTTACCTTTCTTTCATGCTAGAATGATTGATCACTGTATTAATGTCATGATTGCCGTGTTACAGATTAGCCACTGACTGCGGATTCGCACGACTGTAGGTTGTTTGAATAATTTAAATTTAGTCGTTATCAGTTTTATCGAAATATGCTAACACTCTGTCATCGACCGTAACAGATCGTGCGACTGGGAGGTACCAAAATCAATTTTACTAGCTGCATTTTCACTACGCACTTTCTTCTTGCGATCATGCGAAGGTTCGGATAATGAGTTTGCCACAGGCTATAATTGCGGTCTGCTAACTCTTTACCGCTATTTGCAATTACCGTCTCCACTTGATTGTCATCATCAAATTATTAAGACGAGCTCAGCCTCGTCTGAGTGTCGCTTTAATTACCGCGTTCTTTTTGTAAATTCTGACCCTTCTAAGTTATGTGAGAACTGAAAGACGTGAAACGTTTAACAACGTAATGATCCGTTTTCCGTGTAACTTATAATTAAGATTAAAATAAATGTTCCCAGTTGGAGTTTTTGTAGCGGTGGAGACAAAAGTGCGGTGATGGAGCTCGGGATTTGACATGGTATTAATTAATTCTGAATGTTTACAAATAAAATAAAATAATATGTATTGTCGTAAAAAAGTGAGTAGACCGCGTGATGTGGAAAATTGTACGTTTATTTACAAACAAACTATGAATGTTTATTCAATTTAATCAGGAACTTGTTGATGGTCTGTTATTAAAACATTTCGATCACCGCTGTACTGTGGTTATATTTTAAGCATAGGCATGGTTGTTTAAAGCGCATACTTACAATCGTTTCCTACAATGACGTTTTTAAGTATGACTTTATGTTTTAAATCTAATATCCAGACGAAACTTATAAATACGCTTTATGTGTTAAATACCAAGTTATATGATATCTGAGGCTCATGATCATCATAGTTACCGCTGCTCCATAAGAGTTTACACTGCTGTTAAATGTAACTTATCGTTCTTAGTCATGTTTCTGATTTCATTAAGGTTGTAAGATCTGAGGTTTTCATGACGGTGAGTCTGAAGATGGCTGTCTTCTGGGTTTTTGCGCCGTGTAGCCTGATAGAAGTTCACCGACGTCTCAGAGGTGCCTGCTACCGCCATCATCAGGGCGATGATGGAGGCATCAATGACCTCTGAAGCGCCGTTAAACTTCAAGCTACACCGCACAGTACCCCAGAAGACAGTCATCTTCGCTGTATAACTCGTAAACATGAAATTTTCGTGATAATGGCTGTTTCATTTATATCAGTAAAATCTTGGGCATTATCCTTGTAAAGTATACTCAAAAGTGGGCACTGGGCAGTGTCCAACATGATATTTGTACGGTGTATGAAGTGTCGAGTAATAGATGTAACTGTGAAGAAGGAAATAAAATCATAAAAAATACATTAAAGTTGAATTAAATCGATGAAGACCGGGGTGTGGTCATGGGCTTCTGCATTGAACTACCTGCCGCCTGTTAGCCGACTTTGGTAGACCGACTAGCAGAGCTGTCTGGAAAGTTGATAAAACCTCTCCGTCATAATGATTCTCTCCTCCTGAGATTTAAACAAGGCAGTTATAGAACATAAATCAAACTTGTTTAGTTTATCCATAATATTACAACATGCAGTCAATACGAAATCGTATGGAGTTTAGATTCTGTATTAATCATCTGTATACCAACGTTTCGGACGAGCCCCTGACACCCTGAAGATGGGGGTTGTATGTTCCTTCGAAAGGTTGGTATACAGTCAGGAGATTGCACGGCGTAGCAACCCAGAAGCTCAGCGTATTCCCTTCTTCACCGTGAAAACATCAGATCCAGCGTCGAATGGAGTTTGATTATCTGAAGTCTAGAAGCTTGTTTTTATAATTGAACTATTATAAAATTTCAAATTCGATTAATGTCTTGGGTGGCTAGGAAGCTGACTGCTTTGCTGTACATAAGCTTATTAAACTGAAGACATAGCTCACAATTAAGTTTTAACGTTTGCTATTCTTTGTTCTAGTTTCTTGAAACCTACCGTCAGTTTTATTTTGGTTGGCATGCTTTAACAAAAAGTGTAGAAAGCAGAGAATCTAATTTTTGAGTCGCTTTGAAACTATAGCGTCAAATCAGTCACGTCG